>CM077258.1:18832500-19212500 GCA_039654775.1 Spinibarbus caldwelli
TGCATTTGTTACTTAAAATAGTTGTGTGGGTGCACGTTGTGAATTTTACTGTTTTTCTTTTGTCAAATCTTACAATTTGCAACTGTAAAGGAGAGCAGTCTGGTATTGACTCAAATCTAAAGGCTATGTTTTTTGCAAAGCAGATTAGTAAAACTAAAATGTCATTATTCACTGTATGTGCAACCCAAATCAGTGCTTATACAGAATAAAAACACTAAGACAGAATTTACTAAATATTGTCAAATCTCCTGATCAGTCGATACTGTGGTGTGACTTCCACAAACAAATCAGTGTTTTTTTGCAGGGTTGTAAAAAAGAATGTGCTTGTTAGTTTATAATTAGATTTGTGGCTATATTTAAGCCTTTAATGAATTAAGGAGCTCATAAATGCGTTATAGTGCTGATGAAGTAATTGGAGTCTTAAGGTCTCTCATTGAGATTTAGATTAACCTTCATGTGTTGTGAAATTTAGCCGCTCTGGTCAAAACGAGTTGCAAGCCCACCAGATAAACAACGTTGGTCAAATATTTTTGCACATGCTTATTTAGCTGGGGTACACTGACTTTCTCTCTGAGCAGGGTCTTTGGGAAATATTGGCTGTAGGCGCTGAAAAACAGCTTTGTGGGAAATCAGTGCAGTGGTTGCAGATGAAATATCTGTTAGTGCACAGCAAAACATGTTGGGGCAGCAGAGTGGTTTGTCTCTAGGATTAGAGCGAGAGGCTCTTGTTTTGCTGGTTGAAAAGCTGCATTTGAATGGAAAGGTTAGAGTATTCAATAATGAGAAATGACGGGCATTCAGAACCTCCTCTCTGAATAGCCAGAGACGTTGAATGTCTGTGCTCATGCAGGTATTTATCTCTGGTTTGAATGTGAATGACGGAGTCAGATGGAAACCTGGGGCATGGAAATAGGTGGCTCACAATTTGTGTGGCTCTGTGTGAAGCAAGATAAATATCAAATTGAATTTTTCATTAAAGAAAGGAAAAAGACCTTGCCGGCAATGCAGAGAGAACCCGAGTATGACCTCGAGTCAATAAAGGAAGATTTCAGACCGCCTCTGGCTAGTGGCGAAGAGCTGAGAGTAGTGAACTTTGAGTCAGCTAGTTGTGTGGCTCTCTCAACATCAAATCTGGTGTTTGTCTTCCATTTATCGTGCAGTGCATTTTGACATGCACACCTTAAAGGAATATTTAAAAGTTCAGTACAAGTTAAGCTCCATTGACAGCATTTGTCTAGGGCTGCAACTGTTTATTTTGATAATTGATTAGTCTGTCGATTGTCATTGATTAATTGGATGCAAACAGCCAAAATATATGAAATAAGTTATTACATCCTGCCCAGCGTTGTTATCCAAACAGTGTGCAAAATCAAGAGTATATGTATAGGCTCTCTTATTTAAAAAAAAATAAAATAAAAAATAAAAAAAATAAAAATAAAAACTGACGTGGCATTTTAAACGTAAAATTTAACGTCATAATTATTGCATTATTATAAAGAAAGTAAGAATTATTGAACTGTGTCTGTTTGATGTGTACGTGGGCATTCATTTAGTGAAGTTTAATGGAGACTTGTTTTCTGTCAGGATGAGCCTTTATGCAAAATTGAATATATTTTTGTGACTTTTATTTACAAATAAGGATATAAGTTGGGTTGGGTGCCGAAATCGATCTATTATGTACTAGAACCGAATCAGAACGCAGATTTCGGTGCCACTTAAATACCTGAGCGATTGATTGAAATATTTGTCCTCTGGTTCTCTGAAACAGAAGTAATCACTGGCACCGCACGTGAAAAAAATTTCCAAACTGAGAAAATGCACGTGAACGCAAGTCAGAAATACAAATCCAACAAATCTTTGTAGTAACGCGAGTGTTCATGTTGTTTTCACATTCTGACTTAAAAGCACAACTCGGGAAATGAGAGCATCTGAGGAGTGTGAATGCAGTAATTACACTTGCTCTGATGGCAGCAGGTAGCCTACCGTTAGCTAGCTAAGCTAAACACGCTTAAATTAAAATGCCTAAAGCTAAACTTCCCTTGTAATGACTTGCAGTGAGAATTGTTTCTAATCCTGTTGTCCAACGAGAGAGAACAGTAATGTTTTTACTCCACGATACCAGTCAAATGCTTCCTTTTGTGATCTGATGTGGCTTCTTGTCATAGAATGAGGCAGAAAATATGTTCTACACTGTAAAAAGGCTATGTCGTTTAGCAATGGATTATAAATATACTTAATTATTATGAAAATACCAAAGATGGCTTGAAGAATACAGATAAACCATATATTTTCGCAGTCGAGTGTTTATTGTCTCTGTTTCGTCATTCAAAATGTTTAAATCTTCTGTTTACTCAGTTACAGCGATAGAAAAACCTTTGTCCATGTTAGGGAATTCCTGGAGCTTCATAAGTTCTGCTACTTCTGTGATGCATATGTGGAGTTTCTGCGCGAGGGCGCCCTCCAGCATCCGGTATGAATGAAACAGACATTACATGTGTTTATAGCGCTATAATGGCCAATCCATCCTATTTTGGGTAATTATTATTATTATTATTTTTTAAAGTGTTGGTTCAGGCACCGTTACCGTTTTCAAAGTATCGATTTCGCACTGGTAACGTATAGGGATGTAACGATTACCGGTTTGACGATAAATCATTATAAAATTCACCACGGTTAGTATTACCGTTTCATTTTTTAATTATCATTAAAACCGTATTCGATTACCACGATTTGAACATCTCACGATAAATAAATACTGTCCAGCATAAAGCACAGTTTTCAGTAACAGTCTCACGTGCGCACAACAGCAGAGTAACTTAGCAGAGTAAGTTTGAGTGAGAGGAGAGACACGTTTTAAGTGCACGCACTCACTGGGTGAGTCCGTTTTTGTACGAGAGCAAAGGAAATCCGCGTGCGAGCGGAGAGATTCGCACTCACGCATTATATTAATGTGCTTTCGCTCTACAATAATGCGCTCTCGACATGTCATTAAAATAACGCCACAAACTTAGTTTCGCTTTGAGTGAAAACACGGTGGGAAAGCTGGGAGGTTTTAAAAGAGTGCTGAGGGAATTATACAAATGAATATATGAATGAATTAATTATATGAATGTACCTCTGAAGGTTCTGGCTGTCTTCAGAAACGATTCGATGGCATTTTGTTTTCATCTTCGCTCCATGTAATACCTAAAGGAAGTGTTCTTAATCGCAATACTAGTTTGTCTACGGAGTTTACGGGAAACAGCTGTATTCAGCTTTTCCATATAAAGCACCACCTGCTGCCTTAGAGTGGATTTACAGAGACTTATATTTACATTCAGCCTGTGTGCAGTTTCTGTCTGGCCAAAAACGGAGTGAAATTGCATGCCAAATTTTGACCGGTTGAGGAAAAACAAGCTTATGTGGATTCTACACATTTAAACAATTCAGATAAGTTATGTAGAATTATTTATGGAGCAGATAAAATACATATAACCATTTATTAATCAATTATCATTTTGACTTAACCCTTTTCTTTATTTAAAGGCTGAAATGTGAGGTTTACCTTTATATGAAACTTTTCAAAGCTTTATTTGAACATTTACATTAGATATTTGAACATGCTATTCAGTCAAGTTGTCAATTAAAATCCGAAATCATTGGTAATGTTATTGTTTTAGTGATTATGCAAACAAAAAGTCTTTTTATTTGTTGTTTGTTGATTTTTAAATGTACAACTTGAAGTGATTTATGTGTCTGTACTTTTTGAACATCTCCAGCACATTTTAATAATACCGTGATAATACTGATAACCGTGATCATTTTGGTCACTATAATCGTGATAAGAAATTTTCATACCGTTACATCCCTAGTATCGTAAATAAACCAAACAATACCCAACCCTAGATATAAGAGTCAAATGGAGTTATGCACTG
The DNA here is from genome assembly GCA_039654775.1 of Spinibarbus caldwelli. Lineage (NCBI taxonomy): Eukaryota > Metazoa > Chordata > Actinopteri > Cypriniformes > Cyprinidae > Spinibarbus > Spinibarbus caldwelli. The sequence goes on from CM077258.1 coordinate 18,836,415, forward strand.
AGAAAAACATGTATTTAATGCTTTGGCAGAGACACTTTTCCTGCAGCAGCTCACTCTATGTTCTCCATCATATTTCAGATGCATTTTGACCATAGGAATACATTATTCACTACTGTAAAGTGACGTGACAAGTGAATGTTTTCTGTGCACAGCATGCAGGCACAGTTATCAATGACCAATTCGGTAATTTTCATTATTGATTATCAGGGCTTGCAAAATCGCTAGCCCGACGTCCCGGGGCTATTGTGTTTTCCAGTCGGGCTACCAAAATTTATCACCGCCCTGCCCGACGGGCTACCTTAAAATACAGGGCTCCCGCGGGTCCTTAAAAACTCTTCAGTTTAGTTGTAATCAAACTTAAGCCCATAAAAAGTTTTAAATACGTTAAATGGTATAATAAATGTCTTAACTATAATTTCAAAAGGTCTTACAGTTGGGACGGAAAGACAAGAATGGCGATATGGCTGGATTAAACATCAAAAGGCAATGATGTAATTGACCTATCGGTAAGCCCCGTCCCCCTTAGTTACTGTTGCTCCCTCGGAGAAACAAAAGGAGTTGCTCACTGTCTTACAATGACAGCTGCAGTGTGAAAATCTTGTCCCATGATGTTTTAGCACAATTTTGGACACAGAAGGCCGCCTTAATTCCCACAAATGGGAATTAAATATTCCATGGAGGGATTTATAAAATATTTAAAAATAAATACGGTGAATAACTCGAAGCGAGGGTTTACAGATCACAATGTAAGCGAGAGAAGTCTCATCACGATCTCGGATGACAACATGCAGGATCAACACTGTTCATGTATCGCAGGGTACGATTAAATTAATGTACATTTAACCAGTTTAATATGGAGAGGCACTGAAATGTAGACCTTCATTTATGTGTTTTTGACCTACACTGTACAAGACGCGAGAACAGTCCGCAATTTAGGTTTGTACGTTAGCATGGACTCACTAGCTTTAACGTTGGCTAGTTTTAGACAGAGATACCTTGCTAAAGCACAAGATAACATTAACGTTCTGCTTGAGCAGATGAAAATTGTAACTTAATGAGTGTATGACTACCAGAATATGAACGTTTTTGTCTTCATTTGTATTGGGGTTGAATACTTAGGGACATTTTGTTCTGTTTTGTTTGGATTCAGGAAATGTAATGAAATAAATCATATTGCCCATCCTCTCAGGATACCTGGAATCAGTGTTACAAGTACCCCAGGCACATTGTTTTTCCATTTTTGTAGCATAAACTCCATAAAACCGATGCGAGCTTCGGATCTTCCAATGTTTCTCTATGGTGCTGAAACCTAAAGCTGTCCGAGTTCCGCTCCCTGTGCAACTGATACTCGACTGCCATTGGCTAGTCTGCATTCGAGGGGAGGGGCTTACCAATAGGTCAATTGAATAAATATGAGCGCTGCACGTTTCAAGTCAAGACGCGGCGCAGATGTCTTTATGACATGTGAATGTGTCTCTGAAGGGAACCGACTGTCCTGTCGTTGGCATTTTTATTTCATCTTACCTATAATGCCTGATAAAGCAGCGTTTATGAGCATGGGCGGTGCTGCTTTGTGTACAGCCGCTAACGGAATTATTTCCCTGAGGGAAACCACTATATTAAGCCGCTCCTAAAGCGCCACCTTGTGACAGAGAATGAATTTGCATTTCCAATAAGCCTTTCTTGCTGTTTATGGTCAGATCAATGCAAATATTGACCCATGTTTTTACGCAGCAAACACATAGAGTTGTAAATGAGAGAGAAGCTATTGTGCCTTCTAAAAATCTAAACAATCAAGACAGTAATATTTATTTGTTTTAAATTAATATAATAATTAATATGCTTGATTTATCCCTTTTCATAAAAATAGTCTAAAGGCTGAATTTTCTAAATTTTTGTTTTTGTGAACCTGTATCTGAACTGTAAATCATGTCATTTTATGGCTTAATACTGTATGTTACTATAGACATTGTCCAACCACGCTCTTACTGTTCATTTTACTTGTGCAGCTCTTAAAATGTGTCATAAATTGCCTTAAATTAATTTTTTTTAAATTCTGCAGATACCTTGTAAATAGTGAAATAAAATTCCTTCCTTCATATTTGTTGATATTTGTGTATTGAAAATATTTTTGATTGACAATTATACTTCTATCTAATTTTCTATATTTAAAAAAAAAAAAGGTCTTTTTTTTTTTTTTTTTTTTTTGGGCTAGTTAAATTAATTTTCGGGCTACCAAAATCTACCTGCCCTGAGTACCTGCCCGAAGGGCTACCAGGGATTTTGAAATTTTGCGAGCCCTGATTATTGTAGATTTTATTACTTCTTGATGCCCTACATCTGTGCCATAATGTTGCTTACTACAAAAATAATTTTCACTCATCCTTACACTTTCCTTTAAGAGACGTTTTTGTAAAAGCGCAAAGCGTATAATTTGTAAAACACTAATTCTTCTGTTTAAACATTTTTGAGTGTTCACTTCTATTATAAGTGCCTCACTCTAATTCAGATTTTTGCTTTTTTTCATTTAAAGAAAAGGAGAGACAAGTTTAAACAATTTTTATGATAATTTTTTGTGAACCTGTGTTTTTCCTTAAAATAGTGATGATTTTGTAACCCAGGGCTAAATGTTTATGCAGAATGAGGCTAGCAGCAGATGATTTTCATATGAGGTTGGTATATTTGTGCAAACAGCAATAACGCCTGCAGCATTCCAAGTGTGGATATTCTGACCCTTTCCCCTCAGGTTAAAACCCCCTTTACTAGCGGATTGGACCTGGGTGATACTGCAGTCTGTAGCGCATCTAATGCTCTTGAGCTCTTGCTGTGCAGTGCCGTGGGTTCACCTCTCATGACTGGATAGAGCCAGGGGGGTGGTCTGCCACGAGCAATCAGGCAAATTAAGCAGGGCAGTGGGAAGCGGAGTGTGCTGGAAGCTCGATTTTACTCCTGCAACACATCAATAGCTTAGCTTTCTTCTCTCTTTCTCTGAATAGCAGTGTTTTTGATACATGAAACATTAGGACAAGTGAATTTACGTAACTGATGATGGAAATTGTTTTGAATCCCTATAGTCGCTGTTTACTGACATTACAACAAAGCTTTCAAATTACTAGTGATTGGGGTTTTTGCGTAATGCTATCACGCATTTGGTTCCGAAAGAATTATGAATTATATATAATATCCCAAATTGCATGGGAGCATTTGATTTGATCAAAATATCCTTGTGATCACTGGATTTCAAAAGGTATGATTTAAAATCATAGCTTGACCCAAAATTTAATTTGGTCTATTTCCCCATATGTTGTTCCTAACCTTTATGACTTTCCAATTTCCCAGCTGTTCTTTTCCATGCTACGAAAGCAGTGGTTTCAAGCTTTAAGATTAAGATTTCAAGGTTTAAGAAAAAAGGCCGTTAAGTTGTCCATATGCCTTCTGAAATCTCATGATTAGCGATGCACAATATATATCACACATATATCACTATTGTTTAATATATTTTTAATGTTGTCAGTGTCACTTTGGCAGTCCCTCCAGGATTTCGCGGCACTTTTTTTCAGATTTTTGCGTCCTAAAATGACTGATTTTGCTGTGGCTTTTCTCAAAATTTGCGGTGATATTTGTGGCATTTCTTATTGTTTTGCAGTGAAAATATACCACAGACAACATTCTTCTAACATTATGACTTTTCTGACTTCGAGAACCATAGGGCTCCAGATTAATATTTGAGGACACCAGCACAAGTGCCATTAAGTTCTACAGAAGGTGGCACCAGCACCTGACAGTGAAGCACTCACCCTAATTGCACATGTACATCTCGGAGATGTCTATTTGATGTCTGCATTTGCATATGCAAGATGTATTTTTTAGGGTATTTGCTCATCTGCAATACGTCTCCAAGACGTTTCCTGTCAGATGTCAAATAGAGATTTATTAGAATGCATGTAAAACTGCTTCTGAGACGTTTATCAGATTACAAGACAGATGTTTCCCAGATCTTTAGCAGATGTCTTACAGATTTACTTGTGCTGTCTGGGTAGTTGAGATGCAGATAAAATTAACTTTTATTACTGTCGTTCATAATGTCTAAATATAATTTAATAAATACAAAAAATATATATTAGGGAGTGGAAATGGAACGGAAAATTATAAGCCTATAAGTCTCTGCAGCCATATAGTGGTAATTTAAGGTCTCTTTTATTTTTATAATGTCTAAATATAATTTAATAAATACAAAAAATATATATTAGGGAGTGAAAATGGAATGGAAAATTATAAACCTATAAGTCTCTGCAGCCATATAGTGGTAATTTAATGTCTCTTTTATTTTTAAATAAGTGTTTGCTTTCCTACATTATGAAACTTAGTTTTATAAATGGAGGCAACATGAAGGATGAACAAATAATGTCATCACATTAAAAATAACTTTCAAATTTGGTTACTTAAAGCTTTGAAGTGCTGGGAAAAGTTGTGTGAAGCATTTAAAAACAATTGAAGACATTAGACCATTTCTGCCACAAGTTGTTCCTGTAGTTATGTTAAATCCATGGTGAATGATGGAGATTTGTGTTTACTGAAATATGTTTTTCCTGGTTTCCACATCAGTGGCGTTTTTTTCTGATATCTGTAGCTTTAACAGAATTCTGTGCCGAATTTGAATGCTTCTCACAAGATTTGACAGAGATGTTACTGATTCTGCAGTGAATTCGACTACTTTCTTCACTGTATCTCCCAGCGCTGTGTATAACGGTGTCGCGTGATCGAGAGCAGCCCGCAGCTCCGGCCCGAGCAGATAAACGGTCTGCGCTGCGTAGCGCGGGTTAGTTCCGCTTTCGGTTCGTTTGTCCAATGCAGCTCTAGTAAATTGGTCATGATGAGAACGCAAGGCAGTTCATTACATTTTTGTAATTAAGAAACAACCTTTCTTTGACTGAATGCGCGTTGCGATGACGTCACAGGACGCGTCTAAGCCCAAAATCTGCAGAAAATTTTCGGCAATTATGAAAATTTGTGAGCGCTTGTGAAAATTGTGGAGTTTGCTTGATTTTGCGATAAATTCAGCGATCGCAGAATCGCGAAATCCTGGAGGGACTGCTTTGGGAAGTAAAATAGGCTGGTATATATATTTAATCTGATTAAATAATAGCCAAAAGTTCATGGGACCCAACATTTTTCTAGTTGACCTACCTATTGTTAAACACAAATAAAATAGGCTAGTACACTCTAAAAAATCCTGGGTTAAATACAACACATTGCTGGGTAAATAATGGACAGAACACATGATGCGTTGTTTTCAGCCAACAGTTAGGTTAAATGTTTAACCCAAACTTCTGGGCAGTAACCCAACTGCTGGGTCTAAACAACCCAATCGCTGGGTTCGTCCATATTTTACCCAGCGCTGGGTTGTATTTAACCCAGCATTTTTTAGAGTGTAATAGTAATAGTCCTCCAATTTTCCCCAGAGCTTTTCCATGGCATTTAGCCAATATATTAGGGCTGTCAAAATGGCTGAAAAACTAAATTCGAATTTTGTACTTAAATATTATCAAAATTTGAATTATATTGGAATTTAAAAAAGCATAATTTCAGTTAGAGGAAAAAAAAAAGCTTTTGGCTTTCTCTCCTGAGGCCACAAGAGGGCGCATCGAGCAAAATTTTACTAATCCACGGTTCTTCAAAGCAATAAAATAACACGACTATCTTTGAAACAAGTGCATAATGTTTAAAATAATGTTCAACCATATATAATTAATTAAGTTGCTTAAACAATTAGAAACAAAACAGCATCATGTATACACAGTTTAATACAAAGCACGGAAAACCAATCATAAAGAGTAACGTTACTTTTTTCATTTAAAAACATGAGATGCAGTGGAATGGGGAAAGGCCCGTCCCGCCATAAATTTTTGAGACATGTTTTTTCAAAGTTGAACTTACAATACTTTTAAATGGCTTTCTAAATGTCCGACTCTCTTTTGCAAGACAAGACGCGAGTGCAACGGTGATAGATATCCCTCTAGAAAATGTGCAAAATATGCGTTCTGTGTGAACGGCTTGGTTTCAGTTTTGACGTTTCAACATCATCTCCGTATTGATATTCTCTTTTTCCGCAATATTTTGAATGAACGACGTATTCAGTGGGTTCAACTGGATAGGCTAAAAAAAAAAAAGCATTAAAATGCAATGACACCTACCTACATCGTCATCGCATCTCGTGCGCCACTGATAAGGATGCCTGATGCACACATAAAATTCGAATGCAACGTTTTGCATTCGAGTGTGGATTTTTATTTTAAATTCGACGAATATTCGAAATTCTTTTTTTTTTTTTGTTTGTTTTTTTTTTTTTGACAGCCCTACAATATATCAGTTGTTTGTTTATTATGAAAGATTATTGGTAGTTTCATTAGACAAAATTTAGACTGATTGCATAAAATACAAGTTATATTGCACATATTTAAACCTTTTTTTATCCTTTTTGGGGCTTGACAGTCTGTGGTCAGTGTATGCTTTCTCAGCTTTCCTAGAGAACTCTTTTTAAGCATTCATGCTGATGTGAGTCATTTTGGCTGTTCTGTTCTTGTTGGTGTAGTTTTAGTACAAAGTCTCTGAATCCAATATTTTTCTATTCCTTAAATTTATGGTATATGTCAACTAGTGTTTGAGATGAGATTTCAGGTCAGGGTAATAAATGCAATAAATGAAAAAAATTGAACCATTTATGCGACCGCACCAGTTGCACCGCCTGAAGGACTGCGCTGGTCATGTACCATGAGTTGCAATTGGAAGTGCATTACATAATCGTCATGTACAGATGATCTGCTATTCTTGAGAAAATTGGTAACGTATCGTCATTTCCATGTTAAATTACTTCATGTCTTCCACCACTGGATATGGACCAAGGTCAGTGTTTGTTGTTCCAGGAAGTCAATGTAATACAGATAAAATACATAAAGGCATCAAAAAGACCTGCAAATGAAGCTTAATATCTTTCTTGATTAAAGAAGCTTGATTATTGGGAGTTAGACACAATATGCTGTGCTATGGAATTTACGTTTAGGACTATCAAAAATGCTGATCATGTTTTTATTTACAAAGTGATTACATATGTAGTCAATGAAAATGTTTTGGATTTTGTTCTCAGACTTCTGATTTCCGCCTGGCGAATGATAAAATGGGAGAAAAATTCCATACTTAAAGGCCAGTAAGCAACAGCCTAGCATCATGGAGACAACTTTTGCCACTCATCTTTTCTTCAGAAAATTTAAAGGTTGAGTTGTTTGTATGCTCTCACCCATTTCCTGAATGATGGAGGCCAGGAATATTGAAAAACATCTCATTTGTTGCATAACATAAGAGCCTGTGCTTTCCCCCCATGTTTGATTAGTGCTCAAATGTCTCATGGTTGATTAGTTGACATGAAGTGCACACATGAATTAGGCTAATTGCTCTTCAGTAATTAAAGCCAGCTTCGTATGAAGAGCGACTCCTTGCCAAGGCTCAGCCAGCGAAGCTTGAAGTTTGAGCCGGTGACAGATAATGTATTGAGCAGGCTCTGGAGTACATCCTTTATCATGTCTCTTTTTATATTTATTGACAAGTGACCCAAGATGGTGCTGGTTTCTGTTCATTTGAAGTGTAAGTGCGCTTTTGGTCGTTGACTGAAAGTTGGTTGAGTTTCTGCTGAGTGCCAAAGCAAAAGTTTTAATGACTGTGGTAATCTAAATGCTCAGCTGCTGACCTTGAACTGCCTGTTTCGTTTCATTTACTGTGACAGGCCTGCTTGTTATCAGCCTTTTTAGGGATTTTCTGTTCATTTAACTTATCAGGAATATTGTGAAATTGCATGGGCTGTGAAATATCAAATATTTTAGGTGTTACTTTATGCCCTGAAAATAAATTTCTGACTTTATAGGGCCTTAAGAAATCCATTAACTTTTTTTTCTTTTTCGTTTTCAAATTGGGTTTCAAATTTCTTGATTACATTTTAATTGGTAATTTAAATTTAAGGTAAGCAAAAGGCATGCCTAATTGATCAAAATCATGAAATTAATACAATTTATCACAGGTTTAATGGAAATTTCATTTTTAGGGCCCTAATTTTCTATAAATTTTCACCAAATTCTGTGTTGTCCATTTTAATTTTGCATAATTTAATCTGAATAATGTTTTAATGGTTTAATTACATTTTAATAATTAAGACGCATGTCTAATCAATTAAATTCATAACTTTAATAATTTATTGAAATTGAACAAAAATAGGGCTCTGTGAAATGCTTTATTTTTTATTTTTTCTTTGTTGTCGGTTTGAATTTTTTCTACAAAATTATTATTAAAATCAATCAGTGTCACCAGAGCTAATATGAGTATAATTATTGTTTTTGTCTTGATGACATATCTAAAAAGAAAGCTAATGTATATGTCAGAAGAGCTTTTTTTTTTAGCAAACATTTATTAAATATTCAGGCTTCTCCACTTACTAGTTTGTAAGATGTAAAAAAAATATATGCTCATTCATAAGACATAAAATGTATGTAAACGAATGCATCACTGTACTGCACAAGATATTTTTGAATCTGATTGAGAAAAAGGTAAGCATTTACATACTTAATTTTTTTTCCTATTGATCAGGTCTACACCACCCCTTCCAGTCCGAACGAAATTACGTTCAGATAAAGCTCAGTCCAATTGAGCCAGTAACTAACAGATTATTTTGTTACATTTAAACAGCTGTTTAGAACCACAAATAATTCCTTTCATATAATATTCATTTTCCACTCTCGTTTGCACTGCGGGAAGTCTGCACCCTAATGCCATTCGCTACACTGCAGCGTCACCGCTGTTGTGCATCATCACGACAGCGCCAACAGCCGAGAATCTCGCCGGTGGTTCTGTAACGCAATCACTCTTAATGGCATTGAAACGTCTGGGATTCTCTCTAAATCTAATGCTGATACGTTTCAGATGCATGTTATACAAGCAATTAACTCTATTGCTCTGCTACGGCGGTATTATCACAATAATGGACACTTAGCAGAAACTCAACCAGCTGTTTTTTCACTGCTAATCTTTTAATGTTGAAGGGAGGCATTTATTTTTCCTCTGAGTCCCAGAATTATCCTTCTTTTTCTTTTCAAAAGCCCTCTTATCATTAAAAGGTCCTACAGTCTTTTAGGATCCATTAAACTTGAGCGTAATTGTGGGGTCAGACTAATCTTTCCAGTCTAATCTGTAGTATATCACAGAGAGGATGGCTTTTCATTGGTTAAGCCTGATCCAATCAGAGAGAAAGTAATGCGCAATAGCAGTCAGGTCCCGTGTTTTATGTGCTAATGTTGCCTCATTCAACCCTAGTGACAATGGGGTGGTGGAACTTGGAAAATGAGATGTGAAAAACACCAATCAGAGCCCGAGTGATTTGTGGAGGCCCCAGAGGAGCACTCGAGTGTGATCAAATCCTGGCTCGGGTTTCAAAAAACCTCATTATCTGTTCTCCCACAAACACAAATTATCGCTCCACCCTGAAATGAATTCTCGCATACACCCTTAAATCACGCTTTCCTCCCTCACTTTAGCTACTGCTTAGCATTTCACCAGCTCTAGTGCTATAGTGTCCCACAGGCTTGTTTATACATCCAGGTACATGGTTGGATTTCATGTACCTTGTCATCCTGTTCAAGGAGTTAAGGGGACGGTCCCGCAGAGTGCTCCCCACCTGTGTCGTCCTCTGCCCTCTCCGCCAGCCCCCACGTCCCCTCCGACGCTGATTCTGTTGGACGTGCAGGGAAGAGTAATTAATCTCCAGGAGGAGCGTGCCAGATCGGGGCACTGCATAACAAATTGTCGTCTTGTCCGGGGCGTTGGCAAAATTTTTGCCTGGTGCAATCTCCTCCTGCTCTCTTCCTGCTGGAACGTAACACCGAGCAAGCTGTCGCTTCGCCTCTCCGTCAACATGCCAGTGTTTGTGTTTGTTTCGCCCCAGTATCAGCTTCTCGTCATCCGAGCAGGGGTACATCAGCAGCTGGCTGCTTATCTTTTGGCATGCCTGAGACACTCCACTTCATTAATAGGTGCCAGTGTTGCTATGATGGTGCCTGGAGGTCAGATCCACATGCGGCCCATAGTGCCCTGAGATGGAAATAAACAAACATGAGTCAAGATCTAATCTAACAAATAAGGAATGTCACCTCTTTTTTTTTTTTTTTTTAAATCTTTTATCGGTTTTAGTTTAAAGGGATAGTTCACCCAAAAATGAAAATTCTGTCATTAGTTACGTGCCCTCATGTCGTTCCAACCCCGTAAGACCTTCGTACGTCTTCGGAACACAAATTAAGATCCGAAAGCTTTGTGACCGCAATGCAACTACCATGTTCAAGGCCCAGAAAGGTAGTAAGGACATTAAAGGGTTACTCCATACCAAAATGAAAATTTTGTCATTAATCACTTACCCCCATGTCCTTCCAAACCCATAAAAGCTTCATTCGTCTTCGGAGCACAATTTAAGATATTTTAGATGAAAACCGGGAGGCTTGTGACTGTCCCTCTGACTGCCAAGTAATTACCACTGTCAAGGCCCAGAAAAGTATGAAAAGCATCGTCAGGATAGTCCATCTGCCATCAGTGGTTCAAACGGAATTTTATGATGCGAAGAGAATACTATCTGTATGCAAAGAAAATAAGAATAATGACTTTTTTTCAACAATTAATCTCTTCTCTGTCTCTCCGCGTCATTTTGGATATTATCCACTGAACGCAAACTGTGTACGCTCTTCTGTATCAGCCGCAACACAAGGATACGCTATTTTCATTCAAATCAAAGCGTAAATACACGTAGAATACGTATCCTTGTGTTGCAGCTGATACAGAAGAGCGTAAACCATTTGCGTTCAGTGGATAATATCCAAAATGGCGCTACGGTTACGCGGTTATTTTTATTTTCTTTGCATACAGAAAGTATTCTCGTCGCATCATAAAATTCAGATTGAACCACTGATGGCAGATGGACTATCCTGACGATGCTTTTCATACTTTTCTGGGCCTCGACAGTGGTAATTACTTGGCAGTCAATGGGACAGTCACAAGCATCCCGGTTTTCATCTAAAATATCTTAAATTGTGTTCCAAAGACGAACAAAGCTTTTACGGGTTTGGAACGACATGGGGGTAAGTGATTAATGACAAAATTTAAATTTTGGGTTGGAGTAACCCTTTAATAAAATAACCTAGACCATGTGACATCAGTGGTTCAACCTTAATTTTATGAAGCTACAAGAATACATTTTGTGTGCAAAGAAAACAAAAATAACGACTTTATTCAACAATTTCTTCTGCTTTGTGTCGGTCTTTGACACACGTTCTTGAGAGTACCTTGATGCAAGGTTGAACCACAGATGTCACATTGACTATTTTAACAATAAAAGTATTGAAAAACAGGTTTTAAAAGTATGGATTTGTATCATAACCCAAATGATACCCAAGTCTACTAATACTATTTTATATATTTAACTTGCATGTCATGTCACCATTAACTGACAGCAGAGAACCATGAACATACAAATTCATACAAAGACATTTTGAAATATGTTTTGTTTAGTTTTTTTTTAAAAGTCAATGGCTTTTGTTGTTTTGACCTCATTGACTTTCAGTGATTGGAAAAAAACAATTGAAACATTTTAAATGTCATCTTTTGTGTTTCATAGAAGAAGAGAAGTCATACAGGTTTGGAATGACATGAGGAGAGTAGATGACAGAATTTTCATTTTTGGCTGAACTATCCCTTTAATACTGTGCAAAATATTTGTTGCTATTTGACATTTCTGAATGAAATTGCTTAAACCCTCTTTCATGTCTGAGATGTATTAACTTTTCCATACAAGTTCCTCTTAAATTGTGCCATCTGGTCAAGTTTTTTCCTTCCCCACTCCAACAAGCTTGCAGATTGAGTTCATTTGGAGAGATCAGACAAGTTTCTCAGTAACCAGCCCATTCTGGGTTAAATTTGTCTTAAGAAGGCCTGCACATTTCCTGACAGATGGACAGCATTTGGAAGGAAAAACAACTGCTCTTGCTCTGAATTTTTATAAGCTGCTGGTTGTAGTCTGGGTTATGGTAAAATGGCCACAATTGTCGTCTGAAATTTTAAGGATCTTTACAGACAGCCGCATGCCGAGCTTGTTTCCATCAGTGTAAACAAATCAAAACAAACCTGTAAGTTAATGGGATTTTTGTGTTTCTTGCTGATGAGTTGACACCTGTATTGTGAGGAGTGTGAGCATGTAGTTGTGTTGGCATCTGCTTGCGTTCTCTGATCTAGTCACACTTGTCTTTGGCGGGGCTCCAGGAAGGCTTTTCTCCTCTGGCAGTGGCGGTAACGCTTGGATGCCGGAGCTTCTTTGTTTCAAGCCTGTAAACAGCAACATGCAGAGAAGAATATAGTATCAAATTCACCGAGCTGAGAAAGCTGCAATGTTTCCAGCACACCTGCCCGCTCGTGGTTTCTCAGCATAGTCCGATTGCGAAAATGCGTCGGAGCCACGAAAGCTTTACTCTGTGCGTGATCCTGTAATCCAGCAGGCTTGAACTGTGCAGCGATGCAGGTGGGCTCTGCTGACGGCAGCGCTATTGCCACAGCATCTGTAATCACCACTGATACCGGCTAAACAATCTCAGCTGTGTTTAACATCTGACCTGATAAATGAATGAACCTCATTCACCAGAGCCAGGTATAACAATGACTCATTAGTGCTGTTTGCTACGGTGCTATTGCTCATACATGGGATTATGGATTTTCAAAACCCCTAACTCTAAATATTTAATGTTAGCACATAACTCATCCTGCACCATTTGCGCTACAGACATGAATGAGATCTTGTGGTTCTAAGCATTCAGCGAATCACAGAGCAACATTTGAGATGGTATGCAATAATATTTGTTCAAATATATTACATCTCTGAATTAGGGGTGTTCGATATTGACAAAAATAATATCTCTAATTTCTTGGATTTTATCGATAACGATAATTAGACTAATTTGCTCAGTGTGTTATTGTGCTGGTATTTTAAGGACTACTGTGGACAGCTGAATCCTAAAGTTTTTGATATTCTTCATATTCTGTGTGGTGGTCAGTTCACACTGATAGAAATTAATCTTTTCCAATAAGTTTAAATTGATTTTTACCTTTTATGGCCATTTTTACCTTTTAAAAATCAGTTTTTCTAAAAGTGTGCATTATCTTTTGAGTCAAATTCTTACATTTAATCAGTGAATTAGAATAATAAGACATTTGGGCTGTTACCAAGCAAATTAAGTCAATAAAATTCATCTTTGCAATGCAGAGGAAAGACAGAAGCTGCATCTGAAGTGGCATTTAGATGAATTTACACACTACTGTTTAGTGCAGAACATGAATGCATTTAACCTGCCATTGCAAATGCTTACATAATGTTTTGATATTAAACTCAAAACGTTGAATACTGTTATTTGAAATTATTTAAATGGTAAAAAGAATCTTTAAATGTGAAATTAAAACCACCAGCAGGTGGCAGCAAGTCATTGTTAATAAGTGAGTCATTGTGACTGAACTGAATCATTTAAATGGTTAATTCATTCAGGAACGAAACACCATGTTGTTCAGAGAAGCAAAACAGCATTGTGGCCGTGTTTGGAATTTTTTTTGTTGTCGAAATAGAACAAAAAAAGGGCAATATGGTGTCTAAAATGTAAGTCTCTTAGTTAAGTTCTTGTTTTTTGAACTGTTGAAATGTTTGTAATCATGGTAATTTTTGGAGAAAGAAACGGCACTCTTTGTGTGATATTGATTAACTATATGAAATGATATATATATACATTTTCTGTCCTCATATCTTGAATTTTGTGATCATTCTAAATGTATTGTAATAGATTGAATCATGCAGTGAAAGAACGCATTCAAAATGCGCACACGCACTATTCTAGACTTCGCGTAATGTATGCATGCGCTCTGTAGGGGTGTTTTGAATGGTTTTTGCAAAATACTCGATAATGTCAAATCGCACATCGTTAAAACAACAAATTACGATATTATTGCAGACGATATACACTGCACACCCCTACTCTGAATAGATTGTTCATTCTCATGACTTGAGTCAGTCACAGTGTTTTTTTTTTTGTTTGGTTTTTTTTTTTTTTTTAACCTTTTTTTTTTTTTAGTAAATGTCTTTCATAGATTATGCACATTGCAGACTAAAACCTGTATCCAACTCAAGTAAGCTTTGTATTTTTAACTTGGTGTTTCATCTTGGTTTGCATTTGCATAAATATTTTAAAATATTTGCATAAAATTGCGTAATGATGCACTATTAAAATTTATTTCAATATAAATTATATTTCTTTTATAATTTTTTATAATTAATATATTTAATTTTTAATATACGCATGTATTCAAACAATTTATTTTTCTATATTAAAAATAAACTACTAACATAAATTGATTTTGATTGCTACTAATGAAATTATGAAATGTAATGCTACAAGTCTACTGTATAAAATGGATATTCTTTTTGAGATTTGATATATTATACTTTTGACAGTGTTATTAAATAATTAGTTTAATTTAAGTGACTGGTTTACTATAATTGAGCGTTAGGAGCCATTCATATAGAATGCATTTTTTGTTTTAAAAACCAGGGTAGAGGGATTTACAAAAAAACAAGCTTTTGACTTGAGCTCTGCATTTTTAGAACACCTTGTCATGTGCGTGACACTCCAAATGACACAAGATGCAACCATTAATATCCATAGTTCAAACAGTGGAGTGTGGCACTAGCTACACCAGGGTCATGGGTTTGACTCCCAGGGAAAGCAAGAACTGATAAAATGTAAATGTGTACATTTAATGCAATATAATTTTAAATCTAAATGCATCCATTTAGCATGTTTACATACTGCAAAGCAGTACAGTGGCCTTAAGGCCCATTCTCACAAAGCACGATCACTATGTTAGCATCCACAACATTGCACAACAACATACTGTTTATTATGGGTTCATGTTGCAATTATGCCATCTGCTGCTTTAAATGCTCAAGCTCTTTAAAGTCAGGTAGATTCTGATTGGCTGCCAATGATTTTAGTATTTATCAGCTGGAAAAAAAAATCATTCTGAAAGTGATTCATTCCAACAATATTGTTCCTCTGTGTTGTTATCGTTATAATTGTAGTGTGGAGTTCCCTATTCACATGGAATTAAAACAGTTATTAAAATTTTACAGTTATAATTATCACAAGGGTCGTCTAAATGGTTCCCTGTGTTTAAAACAGTCAAACAACTATATAGCTGTGTCCTGGAGACCGCATGCACCTTCCTAGCATCATGGAGTGTTTTCGGCAGAGTTTTTAGTTGGAGTTTGGCACTCTTGTCAAAACTGACAGGTAAACAGACTCCAAATATCAGGACACAAGACTGGGCTTCCACTCTTCACTTACAGTCTTGTAAGGCTGCTATTTGTCTCTCTCTTGTCTGAACATGTTTTTGTGTATGTGAAAAGGTATTAAAAATATAATGCATCACTCTTTGTAAATGGAAGACTGATGAAATGTCATTAGGTCATGCTTTGGCGGAGCTATGGCGTTGTTTTGCTTTCTCTTCAGGCAGCTGCTGCCTTTTGTCCCTACTTTACGTTTGCTTGACTGTATTTAGGCATCAGTGTAGATTTTTTTTTTTCAGTCCGTTTGTTTTCATCAGGCCTCAGGTACGGTGGGGGACAGGGGTTATTCACTGTTGTATGTGTGTTGAGACTGCTATTCGCATTGTTAAACGGGCCTCCAACCAACATTTTTACATTCCCCTAATAACGAGTGATTAAATTCCCTAATGAATCCATTGGTATTAGAAGAACATTGGCTGCTTCATCTGTGCTTATAGCTGATGTCAACAAGTTTGTGTTTTAATTACATAACTTACATATTCATCATGTGCTTTGAGATCATACCTTACAGATTAAAAGTTTGGGGTCAGTAATACTTTTTTAGCAAGGATGCATTAAATTGATCAAAAGTGACGTTAATGACATTGTTACAAAATTAGCATCAAATCAGCGTATTAGAATGATTTCTGAAGAATCATGTGACACTGAATTCTGGAGTAATAATGCTGAAAAATTAACTTTGCCATCACCTAAGTTTTATTTTAAAATATATTAAAATAAACAGTGATTTAAAATTGTAATAACATTTTACTATATTACTGTTTTTGCTTTTACTTTTTTGATGCTTTATTTTAACAAATAAATGCATCCCTGGTGTACAAAAGAGACTTCTAAAAAAAATAAATAAATAAAAAATAAATAAAAACTTAAAAATGTATCAATTAATCAATTAAAAAACTTTTTTTTACCAACCAAACGGTAGTGTAGTTAAAAATCCTTAGTTTACTGCTAATGTTTAGTTATAATTTGTTTGTTAAAATGTTTTAAATGTATATTTTATATACATTTCTTGTATTTTATGATAAATATTTTAAATAATAATTTTAATTGATTTGTTTTTTTAGCTGTGCTAATAGATGTATTTTCAAAATTATATTTATTGAAGTAGGGAACAAAGGGGGTGTGCCCGAAGCGTAAATCTGTATTCAGAACGGCAAGGAAAACAAATAACGATTGCCTGTTACATTACAGTACATGACTGAAGCTCGCACACTGGACGAGAAGAGCAGCGCCGCGTCACGCCACGTCTTTAAAATTCAGACACATTTTCTATGAGTGTACGCACACCGGCGGCACCATTCGGCGTCTGTCCACGGCGCCTAGCAACGATTCAAAACATTGTAAAGACGTGGCGCGACGCAGCGCTGAGCTTCTCATCCAGTGTGCGACCAGCTTGAGAAGATGGCGAATGATTTGCAGATCCCAAGCACAACAAACATCTAATCTTGTAAAATGTGTGGTAAGTACTGCAACTCCATAGTATAAACAGAGTATGTGCGATCGCGAATCTCAAAAGTGAAAGTGAAATTAAAAAGCGATCGCACAAAAAGCAGTTTCAGTGCCAGGCATAATAGCGGCTCCCTGATGCCCACAATTTAGGCTATATACAGTATAATTACCTATGATATAACTGCGAGAGAAAGTAAGCTACTGAAATATATATTTTCCTCCCATCTCGTATTTATTCCCTTTTGGGGTCCCGTAGTACATGTCATTTTCTTTCCGAACACGGTACTGGGATGTGGCGGATTGTGGGGGGCGTGGAATCACGATGCCGGTTCAACATCGTGATGTCTATCAGCCATCGGCGATGGACGATGGCATCGTCTATCGGCCCAATCATAGTTAAAACTCATCTAGCAATGGCACAGCAAATCAGAACAGCTTAGCAACTGCATAACTATGCCAAAGGAAAAACAGCATCTTGCATTGCCACATATTCTAGTTATATTTGCTCCATGAAGTTGCATCATTGTTTACATATCTCTGAGACTGTGAAGAATTAATTATCTTGAGCATGTCTGGAAAGGTCAGCGACAAAAACGCTCATTCGTAATCTCAATCAAATGTGGAGTGCCTGAGCTCCTCGCCTCTGCAGAAATATTTTATTCGTAAGACATGGATTATATGCATCAGAAGTTCACAGAGCAGCCCGCTGCTTTCGGGCATTGCAGCAGTGTTGTTTTCCTTTGCATTTGCTCACTTGTATCAGCTGAATTTCGGAGGACCGTTACACCCTTCTGGCACGGAGGCAGTTTTGATTACTTTTGCAGAGGAGAGGAATTGGGTTCAGAAGTCAAGAGCAGTGGCAAAATGACTGCCTTGTTTTTCTCCCCCATCCACGTTGTTTTGGTTGAGAGCCGACAAAAGGCTGCTTTGTCACGGAGAACGGCATTGAAACAGGGAGAAGAGACAAGGGAATGGCAGAGGTTCAAGTCCAGAAGCCCCTGAGCTCCAGCAGCTCTCCCTTACTTCAGGATAGAACCCAGCAGCCTTGGCGTAAGTCCTTTGAGTTAACAAAGGGATCCACATGATCCGAGAAGTCTTTAGGATAGAGCTACATGACGGGTCTAAGTTTGAAATAATTGTGTTTTTGTTTTTTTGTTTTTAAAGTTTTGAGAAGAAGTCTCTTGTGCATACCAAGGCTGCATTAATTTGATCAAAAAATAATAAAAACAGTAATATTGTCAAATGTGATTACAATTTAAAAGAACTGGTATTTGTTTTAATGTATTTTAAAATGCAATTTATTTTTTAGCAGCCATTACCCTAGTTTTTAGTCTCATGTGATCCTTCAGAAATCACTCTTAATATACTGTAATAAGCATTCTAATATGCTGTAATATTTCTTATTATCGGCAATGATGAAAACTTTTTTTTTTAATGAAAACCAATATACTCCTGTACAATATCATTCAAAATTGGGGTAAGTAAAAAATAATAGTAATTATAAGAAAAATAATTAATATTAATATAATACTAATAAAACATTAATAATAGTAATATTATTAATATTTTAATAGTAATATTTTTATTCAGCAAAGATGCATTAAATTGGTCACAATTTAGTGAAAAATTGGTCATTTTTAATGTTACGTTTCTGTTTCAAGTAAATGCTGCTCTTTTGAACTTTCAAAAGAATCAAAGAATCTTTGATGAAAAAAATCATTGTTTCCACAAAAATTGTGCTAATAATAAGAAAATAATAATGATTCTTGAGCATCAAATCAGCATATTAGAATGATTTCTAGAAGATCATGTAACACTGAAGACTGGAGTAGGCCTAATGGCTGCTGAAAATTTAGCTGTGCCATCACAGGAATAAATTACATTTTAAAATATATTCAAATAGAAATCAGCTCTTTTAGCTTGTAGTATCACAGTATTATTATTTTTCTTTTTTTTTTACTGTAAATTCAATGCAGACCTGCGAGTCTTAAAAAAATTAAATGCTAAACTGTCATAGAATGTGTTGAGTTGCTGTTGCGTTCTTCAGCAAAGCTCTTGACCTCATATTGCTTCAAGAGATCTTTAAGGTTGTATCATCATTGTGTCTCTTCCTCTGATCTCTTCATTAGCTCTATATAATTATCTCTAGGGGCATCTCTAGAGACCTCATGTTTATGCATATTCAAGATTGATTAGTGTTCAGCTAAGTCCTCTGCTCCAAACACATTTCCATTCATGCGATAGAATACCTTTACTGGCAAGGTGGCTGCACCTTAAAAGTGAAATTATTCTGAATAGCCATGTATGTTTTTACCGCAATCTTCTCCTTACCAACTTGTGTTTCTGAATTGCTGACACACGGGCTGCTTTCATTTCCCCATCTGAATTTTTTACGTGCTCGCCTTTGTTGTTCCACTTTCTACTGCCTGGAACCCAGAGGCAAATCCGATACGTAGCATCAAACTCGCGTGGGTAATTTTTCCTTTCCTCTGCTGTCTGTATTTGTTAGGATAAATGTAGGCCGAGAGGAAGGGAACAAGCCCGCGTGTCTCTTTGTAGACGTCTCTGTTAGCTCACGAAGATGACAAGCAGCATTTCTCACGATATCTTTTACTCTGTCAAGCGCTCGCTGTCCTGGGCACAGATGGTGCTGGGAAAGCAGATGGGTCAGTCATTTTGCTCCCCGTTGAAAGATTGGTTTTATATAAATGAGGACTACAGGGTTTGATACGAAGAAGATTGGATAAGATTAAATTTGTGTTGTTGTGATTGTATCATCAGTATAAAATGATATAAAAAGCACAAATGGCTTTTCTCCATTCTATCTGCTAAATTACCATAGGTCAGAGGTGATCACCTGATAAACCAGATCATCGGAGCGGATAATACAGGCTTCTTTGGAAGATCGAGTTGAGATGACCAGCTTACGGTCATCAGCAGACCAGTTCCCATAATTCCTCCATGAGCCACTGCCATTAGCTAATAGAAATGGAGGATAGTTTGTCAAGGAGGCTGTTCAATGCAGCATAGAGTTCTCGTTTAGTAGCCGGATGGCAATTGTTTCTCATGGTGACGTCTGTTAAAATTCATTTGCATGGCTTTTTTCAGTGATGGAACGTATGCGAGTTTTGGGATCCTACGAACCTGGAAATGCGTTTCTCATGTGGTCAGTCACATATTCAACATTTAAATATCCTGTTTAACTCTTTCCCCAGCAGTTTTTTTTTTTTTTTCATAAAAAAAAAAGGTAGTGGTAGTTACCAGCTACCACAAGCATTTTCACAAAAATTTCATGGCCCCAGAATATTTTGTTGTATTAATATCTGAACATGTAATCTATAGGCTATATCAAAACAAAGAACAGAGACTCTGCTTTAAAAAAAGGTGTATTCCAGCCTCATGCATTCTTTTTTTATCAACACTTGCATGTGGGGAAGAACAAAAATCGTGTTTTTGTCAGAGACAACTTCTGGATCAGATTGAGAATGATGATCAAACAGAGTAGATTGCTTCCATCAACATCCCCAAAGCTTACACAGTCCTATTACCACTTCCTGGATTGACAGTTCATTCAGTAACATTAGGCAGTTTTGATTTGCTGTTTAATGCTTAATGATTGCATTATTTTACATAGAGGCTTGTTTGTGCTGTTTCTTCACCGTGGTTTTCTGTCTTGTATTTTATCTTTCCAAATGTTGGATGTTGATTTAAAAATGTGACAAATAGCATAAATAATTGAATGCAACCTCTTTATATAAGGAAAACATTTGACCTGGCTACTTGGGCAAATGGTAAAATGATTAGTCGTGTAATCTGTAATTTCAAAAAATTTAAATAATTTTTTTTCCAATATTATTGCACAGCTGATGCTGCCATAAAAATTGCCAATTTCGAAAGTTTACCATTTTTTTTAGCTTTCATTTGCTGTCATGATGATGTAATATAATTCTTGTAAACAATTTACAAAATTTCAGAATTAAAATGCACATTACTGCAAAGCACAACTGACTTGAAACCCTTATTGACTCAGTACATTAATAATAAATGGCAAATGGAATGTAATGAATGTATACATAAACTGTATGAGGCAGAGATGTTCACAAGTCTTTAACTTAGAGTCCGAGTCAAGACTGAAGTCTTTGACCTGGAGTCCGAGTCAAGTCTGAAGTCTTTATCGCTGGAGTCTGAGTCAAGTTTCGAGTGTTTGGTCACGAGTCCAAGTCGAGTATGAAGTCATTTAATGGCTCGCTAAAAAATCCCATTCAGAACCCTCTTGTATTGAAATCCTCCTATTTACGAAGCTGTTTTATAGGCTGTAGACAAAATATATGATCTGTGATCTGCTTTGTAAAAAAAAAAGAAAAAAAAAAAGGTGTTAAGATTAGTGCTGTCAATCGATTAAAAATTTTAATCGCGTTAATCACAGTCATGGATTAATCATGATTAATCACAAATTTAAAATACTAGGATTTACCTGTAAATGTGTTGAAAAAGAAATGCATGACAAACTAGTTAAAGGAAATTTGGTTTTATTCAGCCATTATCAGCCTTTAAACCAGCAATAAAACGTTTACCAAGCCACATCGCTTCAGTCCCAGTATAGATTTACCCAACTATTATCAAAAGTATTTCTAAATAAATACAACAAAACATTTCTTGCGATCTTACATGAAGTCTTATGACAAAATGCATTATAAAGAAGAATTGGACCTGTTCTGCACTTGCATTAGAGCTAACATCAGCATCATGCTACATAAGACAATTTATGAGATTAATAGTAAACTTTTACTCAGAACTAGAGCCCGACCGATATATCGTTTTGCCGATTTTATCGGCCGTTATGAGCCTGTCGCAGATATATCGGTATCGGCGAATATGACGCCGATATGCTACTGATATAAATTTTTTTTTTACAGAACATAAAACGCAGATAAAATGCTTGTAAAGTCTTCACATACACAAATTGTTTGCTACTGGCGACCTGGATGAAACGCTTTAAAGCTTAAATGTATGGAATACCATTGAAACTTTGAACGGCCATATCTCTTTAACAGCGCGGCGGATCCGCATCAAATTCGGGGGATCCCTTCAGCTCGAGGAACCCTCTCAAACGCCGAATCGAGTGTACGTCTCAAGGCCCCCTTTCGAATGAGACTACCCTCGCGTCGATAGCCCCCCGGGGTTCGGGAGTTACGGGTGGTTAAATCCGCGGTCGGGCGCCGACCGATCTGGCGATCCCGGGGGCTACCGAGGAGTGGAGGGTGGCATTCGAGAGGGCTCCTTGAGCTGAAGGGATCCCCCGAATTTGGTGGAGATCCCCCGCTGCATTCGCGAGATAATGACATCAGCCAACACTTTAACTTCAGTAAAGAGGTCTCTTGTTCAGGCTGCTGCATTCAAGCGTTGTCTTATTCGACCGTAAGTGCCCTGCGAAGTGGACTTCACATGATATTCTGCCATGATTCCAGTTCCAAGGGAACATACACGTTACATTCAAAGGGCATTAAAGTGCACGAGATGTGATGTAATTTAAATGGTATTTATTTACAGTGGTATATTGTCACACTTCACACTTCTCTAGTAAGTTTCATCTGTGTGTGAGGACAGTAGCGCAAATCCGTGAATGAATGTTCTGAAGTGAAATAAACTTCAACGGAATAAAGTTGAATGGAATTGAATTGAAATAAAGTTAAATAAACTTCACCTTTACTGTTCAGTGCACTGATGTCAGACTCATTTTGGATAATAAAGTTTATTGTTAAATTGTTAAATGCCCTGCCTCCATTACATATCTTTGTCACGTCATTATAAGTGTTTGATCATCACATTTGAGTGATCATTGCAATAAATCTGTTTATGTATATATATTCTGTTTATGTATATACTATAGTATTCTATATATAGTACCAGTCAAAAGTTTGGACACAGGAATGGGAAAGTATCCAAACTTTTGACTGGTACTGTACTATAACAAACACAAAGAATATCGGCCGATATATCGATATCGGCCCTTTTTACGCCCTAATATCGGTATCGGTATCTGTATCGGCCCCCAAAAAACCCATATTGGTGGGGCTCTACTCAGAACTCACTTCAAACCACCATCGAGTGTTTGTAACAACTTCCTTTTACGATCACATGTGGTATTTGGTCGTTTACTGTTGTTAAAATATGCTATTTATAGCCTTTTATATCACTGCACAAATTAGCATTTCAAATGTACACATTCATCTCAAGAAAATCACATACAAACCATATCTGTCGTAATCGTTTGTTTATTATCTAATATTTAGTGGCTTTTGTCATGTTTATTTCTGCTGTGTAAAAGCCTTAACATGTGTGCTCTGGCTGAAACTCACGTTGTTTGTGATGTTACAACCGCCTCTCTGTTCTTAAGTTGCCAGGTATACATTCCAAGTATAATACACATTAGTAAAAGGATCTATTTTAACTTTTATTTGTCTATATACACTTTGGGTGGCTGCGGTACATTATAAAAGTAGTCCAAAAAAACGCAGCCCACGGCTCTGTAATTTTTTTCCCGCAACTGTATTTTCAAAATAGCCCACTTGTGCCGCTACCCTGACAACCCTGGTTCGTACCCTGTACCCTCATCACACAATGATAGATAATCTTCCGCGCTGCGATGACGGGAAGAAGTTGGGGTCAAACCTTATCAAACGATTAATTTGCGTTAAAAGAATATTAAAGTGTTAAATTTTTTTGATTAATCGCATACGTTAACGCGTTAACGTTGACACCCCTAGTTAAGATGTAAGGTTAATATATATCCAGCCTGTTACTTATGTTTTAATCCATTACCATGTTCAAAACAGTTTTTCTGTAATCAAATTCAATAAAAAGAGTCTGATCTACCATGACACATAAGGAAATAGCCTATGTGACACAGAGATTACAAAACCATACAAATTAAGTATTTCTTTATGATATAAGTCAGGGGTATTCAATTAAAGTTCCAAGAGGCACGGCCTCTATATTTTCTTCCAAGCAGAGGTCCGGACAAAAAAAAAAAAAAAAAAAACATTTTTACATGTATTGTATTTATACATTTAGATACATGCGAGGCCATGTGGCAGAAAAAATATTGTTTCTGTTCAGGGTTTTCCTCTTGAAATCTATACTATTTTAATATTTTACTTAAAAGCATTATCTACTAAAAACAATGTAGCTACAATAATCAAAACATTCTCATCTTGACCAGAAAAGAAAAATAACTAGCAGTTTCAAAGTTTAAGTTCTATTCTAGCCAGCTAACAACAATTTTCCCAATTATAGTTACATGATTCTTTTGAAATGTTCTTACAGATTAATAATGCTAAATGTAGTTCAGAAACGTCTTGTCACATCTGGTTTGAACAATTAGAGTCATAGGTTATAGATAGATAGATAGATAAATAGATAGCAAGAAAAATAACTATATTTGCAGCATTGTTTTTTTTTTCTGCTGTGTTTTAGTGAAAGTAATCTATAATTTTGGTGCTCTCCGTGTTTCTGTTGTGTTCTGTTGTCGCAGCTCTTAAACTTGGCGCCGGCACGCGTCCAGAGAGAGAAAGCACACGGAACTGAAAGGGCTTGAATAAAGTGTGTTTAGCTTTAGATAAAAAAGACTAGAGTATATAGCGCTGAAAGACATTTGCCATAAATGACACTGAGCGCTTGTTATGTGATCCGCTCCGCTGTTTTGACGCGCTGCTCACTTAAAATGGTGCTGCTGTTACGGCTCGTGGTCCGGATGGATGCCGCAGGGTGCGGATGGCGTCCGCCTTTTGAATATCAGTTATATAAGTATTTAAGGATAAAAGACTCGAGTTGCTTTTAAAATATTCACGAGTCCTTTTCCTCCAGTCAAGTCAAGTCTGAAGTCTATAAAAATGCCCATATCTGGTATGAGGTAAACCCACTATTGAATCAAGGTATAAACTTTTATAATTTTGAAAATCGATATGATCAGGTTGTGTATATGAGTTGTCGAATTGGTCATACAAGACTCACTCATTCTTATCTGTTGAAAGGGGAAGAGAAACCGGTCTGTGAAAGGTGTAAAAATATTTTGAGTATAAAGCATATTTTAATTGAATGTCCAATTTTAAATAATACCAGGCAACATTTTTATTCAGAAAATATATTAATGGACTTTTTCTAAAAGAATTCTCCTGGGGTGATTCTAATTTTTTATTTTTTTTTTTGTCATGGATTAAGCTGAAAGACTCTATATAATTGTTCTTATTACTTTTGTTCTTGTTATTGTTTTTATTATATGTATGTTTTTGTATATTTGTACTTATTTATTTATATAATTTTCAAACAAAATTGTTATACAATTATTTTGAAATGATATATGGCTGAATTGTGAAATTAAAATGTTTCCTCTTGCCATGAATATAGCCACTGTTGCTGACATGGCGTTAAATCATAAATAAATAATTACTGCAAAACACAGCAGTTACAAAAATGTTCACATTATGTCTGTTATTTAAATTTGACAATATTTTGTGTAAAGTAAAACACTGATGTGAAATCAATTGTTTTTAAAACCTACAAGTGAATTTAGGCATCACAATATTATAATGTACAGAATGAAAAAAAAAAATCATTTTGAGATGAAGATTGTTAAAGATTACCTTTAAGTGAGCATTAGATGATGATAAATGGAGGAAATTAACTCATCACAATTAAATATCCAATACTGATAAATTAAAAAATCTCTATATCAGCTGATGATGGATATGATATTAATATATCAAGCATCCCTTGACTATACTCGTGCTAAGTTAAGCAGGCACATTTGCTGCATATTCATGCATGTATGCATATATGCATGTCTCTGAAATCCTACTGGAGCTCATGCTCTTCAGATATGCTTTGAGAAGCTGTGGTTTGAAGTTCATGCCATCGCTGGGCAGCTATACATTACTGTCTGTTGAGCAATTGGTTAAAATCTGTCAGACCATTATCATCACACCACTTAGGATGCATGAGGGATTGTAACGGAGCCAGGCTTTTACTGTTCTAGCTTTATTTTTCACCACCCACTAGTCAGGTACCTGCTGTTTGTGAATGCCAGCAATGATGGGCAATTATTGAAAGCTTTAGCCAAAGTACTTCTGCCAAAAAGACTTCTGATTCTCAAAAGCTTTTGTGGTTAAAAAAAAAAAAAAGTCCAAACTGAGGGGCAATCTGCAAAAGAATTAAAAAGCAAGCACTCGCTTACCCCGTTTAGTCTGGGGAGGTTTTATTCATGGCAGTCTGGAGGTGGTTCTTCAGTTGAATTCCTCTCCAGAGATGTGCACCTACCTACACAAAACCCTCCTACTGTGAAGCCGTTATTGGGTGATGGTAATCAGTGAGCATATTTAACCTTGAATCTCATGTGTGGCTCCAAACAGAGAGTCGTGCTTGTCTATTATGGAAAACTCTTCAAGGTTACAATTTGATTAGATGGTCTTGATCTACAACTTCTGCATTAGAACATTAGGTATTAAAGGAATAGTTCAGCCAAATTAAAATTCACACCTTTTTGCAATCACATTCAACTCTCTTTTCTGTTATTTCATGTTCTCTCATCTGTACCTATCAAAGGTGGAAAAATGAAAGCAATTTGTTTCTTGTCTTGTTTCTCTGCCTTTGATCACTAATTAATTCAAATTCATCTGCATGTTGTAATTCAATCTCATTGATGCAATTTCTAATTGTGGCTCTGGTTTTGAACAATAATCTAATTAGAAGAACTTTCCAGATGTGTTAAACAGATTGAAATTCAAAATCCGTTTGATTTCATTTATGGTACATTAAAGGAAAAATTAGGCAACGTCAAGCCCTTAAATGACTTATTCCAAGTTTCTAGCTTTCTGTGAGAAACCTTACAAAAATGTAATTATTGTTATATATAAGGTATAAAAAAAAGTTGCTACATTTTGAGCGGTCACATGACAAAAGAACCAAAGGCATGTTTGTCACAAAAAGCTTTCAGAAGACTTAGGCTACGTCACAGAAATCGCTTGAAATATGGATTTGAATTATGAAATATTGTTTATGATGCCTTTCTTGCCCAAGTGATTATGACTGCTTATTTAAATTATTAATGCATTGATAAATCATTTTAAATGCATTTTAAGTTTATTTTTGTAAAATGTAAACACATCTCATTTTTAAGTAAACATTTTTAATAGTATTTTTAATACATTCAGTATTTTTTCTTTACCCTTTTGCCAAATTCTTTTTACCATTTTATCATTTTAAACATTTAAATGTGATTAAGAAAACCGCTTTTTAAATGCATTTTAAGTGTATTTTTAGTCAAATGTAAACATTAATTAATTTTATGTAAATATTTTTAATACATTAAAAAAAATTTTTTTGCTTTTCTTTACTGTTTTGCCCATTTTTTTTTTTTTTTTACCATTTTATCATTTAAAAATGTGTTATTTTGTTACATTTTAAATATGAATAAGAAAACAGTTTAAAATGTCTTTTGACAATTTGAGAAGTTTGTCTATCCTTGTTCTTATGTTTATAATTTTGTTAATAATAATAATAATAATAATAATAATAATAATAATTTGTTAATTATTTTTTCTTTTATATTAAGTGGCACTTCTAGCCCCCACATACTGGTCACAGTATGTTTGCATTAATGTAGTTCAGAATCATGACAACTTTAATTTTTGGGTGAAGTGTACAGATGTCCCATTGGCTCGGAGCCAGTGTGAGAGAGTTACGGGTTAGCTGACAGACTGTTTTTTGGCTCATTGTGCCACTGTTGCATTGTCGCTACATCTTGCATTCACTGATCATGCACATGTGTTTTTATGCCTTGCCAACTTAAACATTTGGTTTTCTGGGATGTACTGAACATTATTGTTGTGAACTCCGTTAACATTATCTGGCTAGCTGACATAGACAAGATCTGGTGAAGTTGCAAGAATGACTTGTGATAGTCTTGAATGAAATGAGAATAGATGGGCCATAATTTACATCATAATGCAGACTTTTTCATAGGGTGGGTTTCTTTGCTCCAGCGTAATGCAGAAAGGGTGCTGCGTCTCAGTGCGCTCATAAGCCACCACCTGGGTTTGGGAAAGGACCTGGAGTCATGCCAGGGTCCGCCGTGGAGAAGGCCAAGCCAGCGACGCATGGATCCAGAGCTGTCAGGGTTCCAGCTCCTCCTGCTCTGTCAGCCTCTTCAGCTGCTGATCCAGCCAGACAGCTGTGAGCTGCATTCCAACCCGGATTTAGGGGGTGAAAACCATTACTTCTCCACTGATATCCAAGATGGGTATCTTGCACCGAGAAAGATTGGACCAGCTCTGTGCAATGACCCAAGACATAATGTTTACTAAACGTATTAATTCCATCTGTTCACATTCCTGTGGGGTGCTATGAAGGTAAAACAGTTATTACCGCAAGCTGCTGAGTGAGAGATACCTCATGAAATTGAAGTTTGGTGGCTTTTAGTCCATGTCTGTTCACTCTGAGGTGTCTATATGCTGGTGTACTATAACAGAGGTTTGCAAAATAAAACAGACCATAATATTTTAAAGAGTTTTTCCAGAAATATTTAAATAGTCTTGTTCTTTCACCTGTTTTGTTTTTTGCTTTGCTTTGTTGTTGTTTTTTTGCTTTGCTTTGTTGTTGTTTTTTTTTTTTTTTGCTTTGTTTTACTCTGCTTTGATTTGCTTTGATTTTATTTTTGTTTTTTTGTTTTTGTTTTTTTTTTTGGATTTTGTTTTGTTATATCTTGTTATATCTTACCTTTTTCTATTTTGTGCTTTTTTTGTTTAGCGCCTTGTTTTTTGTTTTTGTTTTATTTTAATCTTGATTTAGTTTTTTATTCTACTTTACCTATTATGTCACAGTTTCTTGCACCAATTTAGCTTTGTCAATTTTCCTATCTCGTTTTGACCCTTAAAGGTAAATAGGGTGTTTTTGCTTTGTGAATCAATCTTTTATGATTGGCTAACTTTTGCATGTTCAATTCAGTATGGCTGCATACCTCAAACCCTTTTTTAAAGACACAAACCTTTTAAATGCAAAGTATTGAATGGTATAGAAACTCAATGCCTCGAGTTGCTGTCAGCTGTCCCCTGGTCACAGAATAATGAAGCGTAATGGAAATCTCGCTGCGCTGTTGATGGAATATTGAAGTCGTAGCCCAGGGACAATGTTTGTGACATTTTGTCAGTTTTTAAATGATTTTCTGTCTGATGTAGAAAAGCATAAATGCCTTTTTCTAAAGGTAATACTTCACTGTTGTCATTGTAAAGAAAGAGCTCTAGATAACAAAGCCACCATAAAAGTTTTGAGCAGCTGTTTAATGAATGCTTTTTCTGTTACGTCTTGGCATTTGTGTGCGCAGGGGAGCAGGGGAAATAGCTATATTGTGGTATGTGGTTCTGTAGTGATATCCTGGCTTCAGGGATATGAACTGTGATAAAGAGCAAAGCAACTTCTGTTTTGGCAAGAGGCACAGGAAAAGAGATGACAGCCGAAGGCATGAATTTGATAAATTTTCTTTAAATGTGCAGCCATTTTAGGAGGGTTTTGTCCTCCTCTCCCTGTCTTATTATACTCTGTCTAAACTATCTTATGACAACAAATCATATTTGGAAAATAGGGAGATGCTGGGCATTTTGACACAATTTGCAGAGAATTTGAAGCTGCTGTGTCAGTGACAAACAAGAGTGTTCACGATAAAGAAATTTTTTCCTAGCTTAAAAATGAATGTGCAAAGTTTTTAGGAAGGCATTCTCTGCATTCACGTCAGACTTTTTATACCATTTTCAGCAAAAATGTTTCTGAATGATTCTGGAAATATTGTGTGGTTAAACTATAAAGTAATAATATTTATGAATTAATAAAATTAATTTAAATTGATTATGAATTAATTTAAAACTTTTAAAAAATAATGATTAAGATGTACACAGTATCATGTTATAACAGTGTATGGAAAATGTTGTTTTTCATTTCGCTCACAACTTGAATATGTGAATGCACACTTCAGCTATACTACATACATACAGCTTAACCATTTTCTAAAAAATAATAATAATAATAATAATAATAATAATAACGTTAATATATTGTAAATATTATTTCTTTTGGGGAGTGACATTTTTACAACCTGAACCAACTTTGCCTTGTCATAAAAAGGTTAAATTAGTTGATATATGTAGAGACTTATTGACCTTGACACAATTATGAGGTCAAATACATGTGTCTGCACAGTGAACTGATTTGGCAAACAGACGTTTTTCAATTGATTGATTTATTTATTTATTTTTTACAAAACCACTTTATTTCTCTCACTAGTAATCGTAATTATGTCACACTACCTATGGTCTTTTTCAACAAAGTCATACTTGTAATGAGGCTTTTTATCTCTGCAATATATTCTCAGCCATTACCGCTTTGCTGTGGTACCAAAAAAGACAGAAAACTGTCTTCAGATGGTGTAGATTTATGTAAACTCTTACGTTCGAATTAGAATTTTGCATGTTGGTTTTCAGTGATTTTGCCTGCAACGATCCTTCATAAAGTTTCATGTTCAGTCTGTGAGTGCTCAGGAACTCGTGAGCTCCCTTAATAACCCACGGATTTGCATTTGTCCAGAAAACGAGCTTGCAGCAGTTGTGTGAGCCGGTGAGGAACTGAAGTGTGAAGTTGTTATTTTTGGCTCCATTCCTTGTGCTCACCTACACTGTGTTTTGATGCTCTTTTAAAGTGGCTCTTGCCAGCCGTATATATAAGGGGTCTTGGCCCTGAACAGCTGCAATAACCATTCTTTCTGTCTGTGCTCTCGCCTGTCACCATCGGTCCTGAGGGACGGCACCCGGTGCTGATTTTGTGCACCTCTGATTGTAATCCGCCACTCAAGACCTCTCCACACAAGCCTCTTGATTAGAGAGCGGTCATTAGAGCAGAGAACGATACCCTGCGCTTGAGCGCCTGTGCGTCAGCGTTTGCGGCCGTCTGCTGGATATCTTGCCTTTCGATTGGACAGATCTCCGTTATGTTAACCCTTTCGGAACGTAGCTGGAAAAGCATGTTGGTTCTCTTGCCTCTTTGCCAGGATGACAGACTGCAAGATATGACTTTTTTTTTTTAGAGGAGCCGGTTGGCAGGAATCCAGAGCTGCCACTGTGTCATTGCCAGTCCCTTGGTGGCTCCAATCCAACTGCTCGGATTCAGCACTTTTCCCCTCCCGTTGCTGTAATGTGGCCTTGCTAAGATAATGTATCTTTTTCAAGATAAAGCACACGTCTCAGCACTAATATTGATGTGAAGTTTACTCCATTTGTGAGAGCTCCTTGTTCTCGTTTTCTCCCGTCAGGGGCTACAATGCGTACTGTAGCTCATGCATGAAAGCTCAATTTAAAGAGTTTTTGCAGGCCGCGAGTTCCCTGACTGCTCCGGTAGGAACCGGATAAATTGACCTGTGGTTGCCAAAGCCGTGGAGCATCAAAACAGGGCAAATTCTGCTTGAATTATTCATATAATGTATCTCGAAGCACACTGACTTGCTTTTTGGGGGCAGTAACTGGATTTAGATACTCTAAATGATCTCTTAATGCACTCTGCCACTTCAGCCAGGCAGTGAACAGCAGTGACTCACCCATGCTGTTATTTAGTTAGTTAGTTAATCTTCTTATGGAGTGGCATGGTTATTTAAAGGGGTAGTTGTCATTTACTCACCCTCATGCCGCTCCAAACCTGTTATGACTTATTTTCTTCTTTGCAACATAGAAAAATATATTTTGTATATAAATCTTCCATTGTATGGACAAAAAAAACCACACACACTGAAACATTCTTTAAAATATCCTTATGTTCCACAGAAAATAGGAAGTCATACAGGTTTGAAACGACATGAACGTCAGAAGTTTTTGGTAGGGGTTGGTCTTGGTTTGGCAAGAGACTGAACAACTGAATGCATGCAAACTGAATAAATCCAATGTTGTTTTAATATGGCAAAAATATTGCATTATATTTTTCTTTAGGCAGGATCGTGATCCAAGATCTGATCATGATTCTTTTTTATTTTCGTTTTAAGTTATCGAGCAATGCAGCAGGCCTACATGGTAACTAAACATAAAAGAAAAAGACCATTTAACGTCCATTCGCAATTTAATATCATCGCACACCCCTACTTTTGACTACTTTACATGTGGAGCGTCTGTTTGTTTGGTAGGGCTGTATGATTAATCCAAATCATAATAAAATTGCAATGTGAACATACAGAAAGCATGATTTCTCCACCACCCCCTTGGTGTGCAGTGAGTTTTTTTAAGCATTTTGAGGAAATCACTTAATGTGAATCTTTGCACGTTGTTCTTCTGAGTTCATCTTTTAGTAGCCTGTGTTTTATTAATACGGTGTGTAATGAATTTGATCTTTTATCATTGTCTTAATGCATTGTTATGTCAAGTATGTACGTTATAACAGTTTTCTATGGGGGAGAAAAGCATAGAAATATTGTCTTTCCTTTTGGATTACAGCGCTGTTATCTTAGAAGTAGATGATTTATGATAATCATCTACAATATTATCTGTAATAATATTGGTTGTGAGTGGTTTTTGTTTTAGGATTTAAGCCACGTTAATGTCTGCACACCATACTAAAGGAGCTTAAAAAAGGCATAAAGAAATAAGACACCATGTTTTGTCTGTTCTAGAGACATGATTTGACATTTTTACTTTTTGTCTTATGTCTTGTTCTAGTGACATGTTGTTACTGCTTTTTGATAATTGGTTTCATTTTTAAAAACCTGTTTTAAATTCATAAACATTGATATGCATTTCTAAATGTAAAGAGTGTGTGTAAGGAAATATTGTCAAAATCGTGATTCAAATCAAAATCACAATATTGCTGAAAAAATATATCATGCATAGGCTATCACACAGCCCTAGTCTGCAGAGCAGAATAATATGATGTTATAATATGAAAGATAATTTGATGTTGCAAACGCATCTGAAAAATAACAAAGGAAACCGAGTGAGCTGCTTAGGGAAAAGTGCACAATTCAAGTTGTCCTGAACATGGGACGTGCTTTATATTAAGTGCTTCAAATGAACCCAAAAAAACTAAAGTTTAAAGTGACTGAAGCATTTTGGGTTTCTTCACACTATATTCTTAGCACCGTATTACATAACTCAAGGACCCTTGGAAAAATAAAAAAAATACAGAATTTTATGTGCGCACAAGAAACCTTTAAATTTAGCAAATAGGACAATGCACACTGATCCACCTGTTGTGCCATCAGCCCATTTCACGGTGTGGTTTCTTGGTCGCCACAGACTATGCATTACAGAGACTTAAGGCCTTGAAATATGGCATATTGCCCCAATGAAAGCCAAGTCTTAAACACTTTTTTACAGTACCAGTTTTTTTTTTAATAGACACTTGAACTTGGCAAATGTTATGCCATCAGCCCATTTCATGTCATGGTTTCTCCGGCGCCACAGACGATGTGTTAAATTGGACATCAGCCCTTGATATTAGAGGTACTACCATAAGAACAGCAAAATTTTGAGCAGATAGATCTCTGTTAATTCATGTGCATCCATGCTCTCGTTTTATTCATAGTAAGATGGCAGTGATACACAAAGGAAATAGGTTATATAAAACTAGAAATTGTAATGCGTAAGCATGCAAAACATTCCCATGCACATGTGAATAGTTCCTCGAAGGCACAAAAAAGTTTCTTGTGTGCATGTAAAAGTCTGTATTTTTTCATTTATTAATTTTTTTCTCTGTATTTTTCTCTGTATGTTGTCACTTCAAGAAAATCAATGAAAAAAAAAAAATTAACAGATGGTATACCTACTATATACCAAATATAAAGCTGAAAATAATGCTCTATGAACCATTTATGTTAAATATGGTCTGAAAATCTACAGAGAGGTTTGGAAATTTGAGTCTGGAAAAATATGGAATTTTGAAATGCAAAATGTGTAGGAACCCTGTTATCAGTAAATGTTAGGAAGTCAGCGAGTATTTCCATTTGACATAAAGGCTTGTCCTGGCACCAATGAGTCTCTATTAAACTTAGTAAACTCAGTAAACTACTGCTTAATAAAAAAGGAATTTTAAATTGTGTTATCCCCGGCTGTACCGGAAACATAACGACTGTAATTTCAAAACTGAGGTGTATACAGAAATGTCCCTATTTAATACACTTTAAATCCGTCCAGCTACTTTAATTGAATGAATCTAAGCAAGGCCTGTTTTTCTGCAGAAAACCTGGGTGGTAATCTGTCTGAAACCCACCCAGTGTGTCCCTTATATTCTCCCCTGCTTGCTCCTGTTATTGCTTTGTTAATCAATGTGCTCTGATTCGTTTCGCAGGAATGCCTGCAGCGTCTCGGAAGACTCACCTGCAGATCCCGAGCTCAGGCGAGTTGAGCCACTTTTGATGAGATTCTGGGAGGACCACACTGTCAACCAGAGGTAGGATGGGAGCCGGTCAGGGTTTATTGCTTTACCAGTTGGAACGTTGCTGTGTGGCCTTGCTGTTTCTTGTAATGTGCTTGCACCAGCTGCTTGCCTGTCAAAGGACAGAACACTGAGTAAACAAAATTTAAAGTCCTCAAATGGTCACACGGTTTATGTAGTCACATATAGTCATAGCACTTGACTTCTGACTTAGTAGCATTAATACTCTCATGAATAGTCAATTTGCAGCTTATAGGGGCAGTATGTAATTTTTAATTCACCCAAAAGTGACAAAAATTTAGTTATTCACTCATCATTATTTTGTTTCAAACCTGAAACAGAAGATATTGTGAAGACTGTTTCAACTGTTTTTGAAAGTCAGTGGAGTCCAAAACAACATTTGAATTCAGGTCTTCTAATATAGAAAGACTTTTTCATTTTAGTATCGACTTCCCATCCTATTCATTTACCAGCGGGCGCAAACTTTTCTGGGTTCTTTGCTCTGATGAGCTGCTACCAAAACAAACTCCAAACTAACTTCATTTTGGTCAGATTTTGTTTAAAATGATGGTGCACCAGTCCGTTATTCGACTTCGCTGGAAGAACATCAGGGCCTTTAGTTTGCAGGTATGATTGCCTGACCATGCTCCATTATTCTATTAATAAAAATGGCAAATTGCCACATTGTGGCTGGAGTTTGTTAGTAGGTCTTTAAGGGGATGTCTATAGAGGCCTGTATTGAAGTATTGCGTTGCGACAGGGTTTAAAGCATCATGTATGAAGCATTTCCCTTCTGTATTCAGAGAGAGACAGAAAAGCACACGAGTCACACTGATGGCAGTTACCAGTGTTTCTGATCATCCAAAGATTTGGAGAAGAGCCCGACTGTATCCCTCACGCGGTTCACATTCCTGCCTGTGGGAATGCATGAAAAATGAAACCTTGGATTCCTTAACAAATTGAAATTCTGCCAATCTGTTGTTTTGCTGTGAGCTATATTTGATCATTTAGGTTAAAATGCCTCAAATAGTCACAGCTAAACATTTTCAGATGTTTATGCTGTTGTAACATACCTGCACATACAGTCTCATACAGCTGTGTACTGAGGGCCTGATGGTGATGTGATGTTTACGGGCATCATTGATCTTTACATCAACTCCTCTTTTGTTTTTCACCTTATGGAAGTGAAGGTGGAAGATGAGTTATAAACTTTCATAAATAATTGAGAGCCATCGGCAGAAGTGAATTATTAATAGGTGAAAAAGGCATTGCTCTAGATGCGTCGTGATGGGCTAACATGTGCTTGTCTTAGTGTCATGAAGCACAGACGTGTTATTTCTTCTCATTAAGAAAGTGTGATTTTGCTAGACAGAGCAACTGGAGTACTTACGATTATTTTTGTGCTGTATTGTGTCCTTTTTTTTCGAAGATAGAACATCCCCCTCCTCACCAAATATTTCACCAGCTGTTTTCAAAGAGGTTCCCTGAACACATACCCACCTTTCATTTGTCGATCAACAATATAGTTCTGCCCTCGAGGAAATGCCATTGGTTCAACCAATGTTAAAGTGAGTACATATTGTCTCTGCAGCACATTTATCCTGAACAGGAAAGTGTACTTCTTCAGTATTTTGTTATTTTCTTTCTTCAGTATTTTGCTCTTTTCTTTCAATACAAATGTCTAAACAGCCTTAAATCAAGCTGCATTTGCTTGAGATTTTTATTTTAATCATAAACAGTTTTTCAGAGAACAAGACTTCTGATATGGTGTCATTTTGCATCTCAAGTAAATCTATTGTTTAGATATTTGCACTGGAAAACAAGACAAAAAAATAACATCACTTTTGTGTAGTGTGATCAGAAGGTACTGTAAAAATTATTACCATATTCTAGTTGGTAATTATAAAATACCAACTAGTTGTTTCTTATAAAATCAATTAAAAAGTACAGTATATTAGAAGTTGTTTTTCGAACTTTAAAGTGTTGCTCATTGTCTGCTCTCTGTCTAGACATGAACATTTAGAGAAATTATTGATGCATTGTTCCGTTTGGTCCTTAAATTTTCTTTTCTTGGTCATATAAAGTCTTAAATTTACCATCATAAAACCTGCAGAAACCCTGAAAAATATAACCTACTGTGCTATTTTGTGCACAACTTCGCCTTTTAAAGCATTTTGCTTCCATAACCAAATTAAACTGCATATGTCAACATGTAATTTAAAAAAATATATAATATAATAAGCTGTTAACACTCACATACACTCACCTGAGTTCTCAGTGCTGATTTGCCATCACTGCTATCTTACGTAACATAAGAGAAAAAATTAATACTAATTGTGAGATGTAGGCCAGGTGAGCATTTCAAATTTAGAATGTGAAAAAATGCTGTCTGTTATGTTTTGGTGTTTAGATACACACTCATAAAAATATAGGCTGTGTTTCCCAAAAGCATCGTAATCCTAAGTAGATGGTAGAAACCGCTGGCACCAATGGTTTCTATGATCTGCTTAGGTTTACAACACTTTTGGGAACTGCAGCCTTGGTCTATACCAGATACCAAGTAGTGGCTTGACTTTGACTCCATGTGAAATGGCTTGGCAGGGTCTGGAGATTTCCCTCCTTTTGTGGAATCTAATTGTAGCTAATGAAGACTTATTCTTGAATCAATTCAGGTCTTTTCTGACCTGTGACTAAACACTTGATCCTTAGCTGGAGCTCGACTTGCTTGATGTGAAACACTGACTTCATTTTTGTCTGCTTTGTGTGCACTATTACACACCTGTTTGGCAAGTTTAAAAAATGCAATGATGAAAAAATATTATTTGCATTTACATTTGCATTAGCATTTTTTTATGTAGCAGACGTTTTTATACAAAGCAACTTACAAATGAGGAATACAACATTTGATTCATTTTAAGGAGGTTGTAGCATACGAAGTGCTGTAATATGGAGTATCACAATTGTTCAGAAGTGTACAAGTTAGATTAGAGCTGAAAGTAAGAAATAAAGAGAAGGATAGATTTTATGGAAGTAGTGCATAATATATAAAAAGTGTATAGACATATGCACACTACGATTCAAAAATTAAAAGGTCAGACAGGTTAAATAAGTTAAAGACTGGAGTAAAGATGCTGAAAATTCAGCTTTGCTATCACAGGAATAAATTACATTTTAAAATATAATCACACAGAAAAACTTTTTTTTTAATTGTAATAGTATTTCACAATATTACCGTTTTACTGTATTTCAAAAATATTAAACATAAAAAAATGCCAGACTATAATGAACAGTAGTGTTTATATATAGCATAAACCCACAGGGTCTTTGCAAACAAACAGTAGGCATAGTGCAAAGAACCTGCACTAACAGATAGAATCCACACTGTGTCGGTTGTGGTTTCAACAACAATTTTAGTAGATAAGCATTTAAACAATCACAATGAGTTCTTTTAACACTCGTTTTTTTGCACTCATGTAAATACGGTTAATTATGCGCCCAAGATCATTTGCTCTAGACAATGGCAGTGCCAAGAGCACTAGACTTGTGCCGTCCTTGTCTTTTGTGCGAGTGTTTTTAAATGTAAATGCAAACCTACAACTGTTGCGGAGGGCGCCTGGATCATGTCTATGAATACTAATGAAACAGTCTTTTGAGCAAATTCACCGTGATGCTTAAACAGTACTGGTTTACTCTCTTGGTCATCCTGTTTTTGCCTTCTCTCTCCTGATTTCTCATTCTGTTTAGTGATCGTCTCAGCAGTGGTCAAGGTGAGGTTTGTGTCTGTTCCCATTTTCAGAATGATTCTCTGTGGATGTAACATTGTCTGGGCTCAGTATATGACCTGTGCTGCTTTGTCAAAGGAAATGAAGGGGAGATTTCAAACAGCTGACAGCTGCATATTGGCCGGGACCTCTGATGACTGTACCCGACACACTCCAGAGTCGTCCTGCCCTGCCAGATCATCACAATTCCACACTTGAAAGAGATTTTTCTGACGAAGCAGCGTCCACACATAGTTCAGGTGTTCACGGGTCCTGCGGAGTGCAGGAACCGGTGGGATCGCTCACGCCGGCTCACTCAGCATCTGGCATTAACGTTCACTCTGAGCCATACGGAAGAGTGAGATAACCCACCGTGCTTTTGTTGTCCTTTATCTGTGCGTAGCATTAATCGTACACAAACTTCATTACTGAAAAGACTCTACCTACAGAAATGTGTATTAAACCACTGGCTGTTTATGTATTCTAAAGTGCAGATTGAAAGGAGAATATGGATTAGAGTAAACATTTTTGTGCATGCAATACTGGATTTATGAATTATAAGGTTGTTTCAAAGGGCTGCCACCGGAGCTGTGTACTCACTTTGGATATTTGCTATTTATTAGTGTTAGGAGGATGATAATGATTATTTAATAATAATAATAATAATAATAATAATAACAACAATGACTGTTATTATTATACTGTATTAAATCAACACTTTTTAAAAAGTTTTTCATTTTTAATCTGTACTATAATTACAATAATTATGACTTAGATTTTAAGCAGTGCTTGCATTATTATTATTAAATTTTTTATAGTAATAATAATAATGATGATTATAATAATAATTATGTAGGTATCACACAATAAAACAACAACAATAATACATATATTTTTATAATTGCATTATTATTATTATTATTATTATTATTATTATTATACTGTAATAAATCAACACCTTTTAAAAAGTTTTTCATTTTTAATCTGTACTATAATTACAATAGTTATGACTTAGATTTTAAGCAGTGCTTGCATTATTATTATTATTAAATTTTTAGTAATAATAATAATGATTATAATAATAATTATGTAGGTATCACACAATAAAGAACAACAATAATACATATATTTTTATAATTGCATTATTATTATTATTATACTGTAATAAATCAACACCTTTTAAAAAGTTTTCCATTTTTAATCTATGCTATAATTACAATAATTATGACTTTGTGTTTTAAGTACTTACATTATTATTAATATTAGATTTTATTATTATTATTAATAATAATAATAATAATAATAATAATGTTGGTATCACAAAATCGAATAACCATAAGATAAATGACAAATCCTAAAATTAATTGTATTCATTAAAAAAATTCTTAACAGCAACAACAATAATACATGTTTAATTATATTATGATTATTAGATTGTTGTTATTGTTAATGTTGATGTTGTTGTATTATTATTATTTATTATTATTATTATTATTATTATTATTATTATTAGCAGCACCTTATAATAAATTATTATATGAATAATAATAAATAAATAAATAAAATTCTAGTAGTGATGATGATTATGATAATAATTGTAGTAATAATAATAATAATAATAATAATAATAATAATAGTTATGGTTCTTATTATTATTATTATTATTATTATTATTATTATTATTGTTTATTATTATTATTATTATCATCATTATTTTAATATTGTCCATTGAGGGGATCATGTAACTTGGTTACACGTATTTTCCATTCATTGTCGAATATTTGGATGGGTTTTTTTATTTTTTGTTGTTGTTGTTTTTTTTGTTTTTTGTTTTTTGGTTTTTTTTTGGTTATGAGACATTGAACTGATTGATGTTGAGGTTTTTAAAGGTTGTTTTAAATATGTTCCTGTTGTAGCCATCATTCTCCGCATCCTATGTCAGTTGACAGCCGACTGCCAGCTGGTGTTTTTGTGTGTATATATGTGTACACATGCCCGTCCTCGCTCAACCCTGTTCCCTACACGCCGTGTATCTTGCGCTATGCTGTGTATCTTGCACCACTGCCCTCTAACTGCTGATTGATCGAATTCGCCTGGAGACCAACACCCTTCTTTCATTTCCCAGCACCTTTACAGAGAAACAGGTTGCCTGCCAGCTCCACACAGCCTCCTTTGACCTGCGGAGTCGGCAGGGATGCAGCACAGCAACAGGAATGGTACTTCAACCCACTTTTGCAGACACAGAGGTGCTTTAACTTTAGCTCATGTCCTTTTTGGGCGCCTTAAATGGAACAAGCACCTGGTATCGATCAGTCTCTCTCATGGGCTCCACATGCTTGCACTTTGTTGCTCGGTGCAGTCATAATGCTACTAACGTTCTCAGACATACGCACTCATTCACAATTAAACATCCCCCGGTTTTCCTGGCAGCCCCTCATGTTCCATTCATGGTCCCAGAACAATAAGCTGTCTCAACAATCTCATTGCACTCTCTTCACGATCCAGGGCAATCACCAGCAGGCCATATGTGCTAGCATGCTTCAAGTGCTCGAATGTTCTCCAAGTAGGGTGGAGACCGGGAAAAGAGCCGTCGACTGGGATGCTGGGTAGAAATGTATTCCCCCCTGTAACGTTCAGCGGAGATCCTACCGCTGCTCTTTCGCTCTTTTCCTCCCCAGCTGCTGTTCAACTCAATTATCTGATTCGCTGAGTAGTCTGTTCCGCTCTCATAATGTGCGGTACTATTAGGAATTCTCTGCATGTTGTGGGGGGAATGAGGCCTACAGGCCTTGCCCCCGGGAGCCATCCTTCAACCCAGAGAGCTCGGCGCTGACGCAAAACAAAAAGAATCCCTGCTTTTTTCACTTAATCCTCTATATTTTCTCCATCGATTCACTCTACACGTAATTTCTTGGGAGAATTATTGTCATGAGAGATAATCTTTAGGATATCGAACTAACCTTTTGAATTGGGTTCAATTTTCTTGCTTCGTTGTGCTTCATCCTGAAAACCTCAGATTAAAGTTATTGGTGTTTGTCTAAAGATGAATCTCTTTGTTTTTAGAAAACAGTAACAATTGGATCAGTGACGTGATGCCCTTGTTTTCTTGTTTTTGTCCTACCTGTTAAAGTTTTATTAGCTTTATTTATTTATTTTTTTAAGTTGTGGATTAATCTTCATTTTGATATGTTTAACATAAATTAAAGTCAGTATATACACCTGTCCTGATACCATAATGAAGAAAAAAGCCTTTCAATGAAAATGAAATTCTCATAAATAAAACCTTTTTTATAATGTTATTCATTTTTATTAATTTCTGTTCATACCCCTATTTATTATTGTTGTTGTTGTTGTTGTAGTAAGATTTTCATACAAATATCATAGACAGACCCTCATTGCTGTGTAATTAGTGTATTAAAACAACAAATAATTTAACCTTTTACAATGAAACCTTTTATGATGGCAAAGTTATTTCAGGTTTTAAAATGTAATACATAAAACATAATATTTATGCTTAAACAACTATTTTTAAAAAGAATTTTCATTTTCAATAAAGTTGTAAAATGTAATGTGGCCTGATTCTCCAAAAACCTGATATATTTTTGAAACTTGAAAAATTATATTTATGAATTTATTCACGGAAATTCATGACATTTCTTTTTACTTTTTAAAAATCAATTTTTTTTTTTAAAATAACTGATAATGCATATGTATGGATCTTTAATGAGTAATTATTGCTTTTTACTTGATATTTATACCCTTGAAACCACTTGAAAATTGTTAACGTTATATGAAACCAGCATGAATACAAAGAGAAAATTTCTAATAACTTGACACATTTGTTAAACTATAGTTTTCAAAAAAAAAAAAAAAAAATCCCTTTTCATTACTGTGGACATCCTTATATGTCATTGATTCAATTACTCTTGCTCTTGCTCCAGAATGTGGTTGTCATCTCCATCGCTTGTTCCAGAAGGAAGAAGGGTTACTGTCCACCTTGCTTCCCTACCTCCCTGTTCTGTACGGGAGTGGAAAATGGCCCTCAGCTGGATCCGCACCAATAAGTGTCCATCATCTCTTCCTCCCTATCACATGTGACTTGGTCTGGTACATTTAGACCATTCCCAACCTGACTTCTCATGGGGTGATGACTCCATTTAAGCATGCTGTGCTGATGAAAGTGTCAGAGACGGTTCTCGTGTGTATAGATTCCCCCTCATCGAGAGAACGTTTCCTCCACAGTAGCCTGAGAGCTGCACTCGACTTAGCACCCTGACGATGGAACCACTTAGTGGATTTTAGCCTCAAATGTCAGACCGGTCCCCCAGGGATGCGTTGCACTGATGTGATTTTATAAATAACATTATTCAGCACTTTATTCTACACTGAAGTAGCAGCATCTACTCTACTGAAGAAATAATAGTGTCTGATCTCAGTGATGTCCGAAATTTGATGAAAGTTGTTGACTGACCTTTCGCTCAAACTGTAGAGCTTATTATCGATTGGCACGCCACATGCTTGACTGTCAACATGAGTGAGATTTTCTGCAAAATCCTGCAGTGAACCTTGAGCCAAGTCTCCCTGATGACTCACTGCGTCACTGTGATTAAAGCTAGTTGGACTTGAAGTCCTGCCGTGCAAAAAGTCTGTGGCAATTCCGAAGTGGCTTTTTCAGATTTTTCAGCAAAAAAGCAAATAACTTTAAAAAAAAAAAAAAATTTATGTTTGGTCTATTTGTACGCCTTTCCAATGATGTTGACATTTTAAGATGCTCATCTCTGCTAGAGTCGTTCACTGTGTCTGACAAATAGTGCTGCCAATTCCAGAAGAGATGCTAGCCAGAATTCCCCACTGAGAGCTTGGACACACACACTGATGATCAAGGCAGTGCAAATGCTACACCTCGCCTTCAAATGGCACCCAGCGCTCTGGCAGTTGGGAAGACGAGCAAGAGAATAAAGCAGGATGGTTTCAGGGTGTTTTAGGTGGGTGGATGTGGATTGACGTGCGTCTTTGTTCCGACTCTAGTTATTCCAGCATGAGTCAATGCTCTGGCAGTCAAACCGGATATCTTAGGGGCTGACCATAAAAAGGTAGCTACTGTGTATTTAAAAAAAACAACCATTTAGTGTTGGATAATGCTTACAGGTCTAAAAATGTATATATTATATTGTGTGATATTACTGGTCAAAAGTTTGGAATATTTACTACTTTTTTTTTTTTTTTGAAGTCCCATATACTCAGTAAAGGTCATTGCACACTGAGTCCGAAATTTTCATATGCGTTTTTTCATATTCGTTATCCTAAAAATTCGTCACGGACAGAAACCTTGCACACTTAAGTCTGATGTGTATTCATTAATCCGTTAACAGTACTAAATAGAGTCTTCAAGCAGTGAGGATGATTTTGTTGTCCTCTTGCTTCTTAAAAAGAGAAAAAGAAAGGACATATTGGGTCCATCCAATCCCGAGATTCCCCCTCCATATTACGGAGCAGCGGGATTATCATGGACGATTCAAAGTTTACTTCAGGATGTCTGTGGCTCAGTTTGATGCTTTGCTAGCGATACTAGAGCCACATATTAAAAAGAAGACCACCAATTCCTGTGAATTCTGTGTGCAAGGATCAACCTGACAATCGGCATTCTGGATTTTGGCGTTCGCTTTTACGGTGGCTCTAAATTGTCAAAACACCTCTCAAAATGCTCGCTACGGATGCAAAAAACGCAAAAAGTAGAACCCGATCTGAATTTTTTTATGACGAACGAAAATTTCGGAGGCAGTGTGTAAACGTGATTGACATAACGTGAGGTCGTATTTATTTTTTAAAGGGGTCATATAATACGATTTCACCTTTTTAACTTTTGTCAGTGTGTAATGTAGCTGTGTGAGCATAAACAACATCTGCAAAGTTACGAAGCTCAAAGTTCAATGCAAAGGGAAAAATTGTCTTTTACAAAATTAGCATAGCATCGCCAACAGCGAACGGCTGGTAAGGGACTACAACAAAATAATTACAGGTTAGTGACATCATAAACCCAGATAAACCCCGCCCCCGGGGTTTATCTGTGCTGCTTTTAGAGAAGAGGAAGAAAACTAGGGGTGCATGTAAAAATCTATTCCATATATGAATCGCGATTCTGTCTTCTAACGATTGTAATCGATTCACAAGCTTCAAAATCAATGTTCTAAAGCAGCGGTTCTCAATCCTGTTCCTCACGTCGCCCTGCTCTGCACACGCTCTGCTCTGCATCTCTCTCTCTCTCTCATTCAAATCAGCTCAGCTGCTCCAACAACGAGCTGTTCCAATTATACACTTATTTTCACATAGCTATGACAAGCATTTAACATGGACGCGCATGCAGT
Source organism: Spinibarbus caldwelli (assembly GCA_039654775.1). Classification (NCBI taxonomy): domain Eukaryota; kingdom Metazoa; phylum Chordata; class Actinopteri; order Cypriniformes; family Cyprinidae; genus Spinibarbus; species Spinibarbus caldwelli. The sequence goes on from CM077258.1 coordinate 18,880,901, forward strand.
TGCCGCACTGTATTACTCTCTGCGTCTCAATCGGGCTCAAATTGATAAGCAATATAGACGACGCCATTGTTTACAATACAACCGGAGCACATGCCGCTGAGCTGAGGGGCGGGACATTTAGACGCGCACTAGAGGCGGTTTAGCCAATCACAACACACTCGGCCAGCTAACCAATCAGAGCCCATTGCGAATTTCTGAGGGAGGGCCTTCACAGAACCAGGAAATCAACAGGCCATTTTTATGCTAACTGAAAAACAGTGTACAATACAGGTAAAAAATGTGAAAAATAATGTGATTTTTCAAAAAAAAAAAAAACAATTAACACGTTGCTGTGCACCCCATAAACACAATCAAGCCTTCGAAAAAAAAGACCACCCCTTTAACGTGCGAAAATTTCGGACTAAATATTCGGACTCAGTGTGCAATGACCTTAAGACTGTTAAGTAATATTGTGAAATATTACAATTTCAAATAATTTTTATCTATTTTAATAGATTTTAAAATGTGATATATTTTTAAAGATTAATGTTTTTGCATTCTCATTTGCCATTACTCTAGTCTACTGTACATGGTCACAAACCTTCAGAAACCATTATAATAATCAATTATTCAGACTTATTAATACCAAATAATTTAGTTAATTTTAAAATAAATTTTAAAATAAATTAAATGTATTTTATATGGAAGAAGATTAGGGCTAAGCAAAATTAATAAAACCATTTCGAGATTAAAATCATTATAATACGAGATTTAACTCGTTAAATTTCAAGAAAAAAGTTGAAATAAAATGTTGAGATTAAATTGCAATTATATATTATAAATAGAGCAATTTATTTCCACTTTTCCGATGTGATATGTGAAGAGAAAAGGAAGAAAAGCGAGTTCGGCTAAAGACGTCCCTGCGCATTGCTCTCCAACCTACACCACTGCAGACGCTATTTGACTTTGTCCAACGAGATGAACTGAATGACACGAGTGTGTTTATTCTAGACTATTTTCTCAAAATTTAATGGGCTTTTTTCTCGAAATACAACTTTTTTTCTCATAATTAGTTTATGCTCAACATTTTATTTTGACTTTTTTCGAGAAATTTAACAACTTTTTTTGTAATTTAATGACTTTTTTCTCAACATTTTTCTCAAAATTTAACGTGTTTTATCTCGAAACATTGACTTTTTTTCTTGAAATTTAATGTTTAATCTCAACATTTTCGACATTTTTCTTGATATTTAATGAATTTAACAAATGTTAATATATTTAATATTTTAAAATGTATTTTATTTATATACTTTATAAATATTAAATATATAAATAAAATCCATTTTAAAATATATTCAATATAACATTTATATATTATCAGTTTTAAAATCATTTAAAATTGAAGAGTTTTTAATTTTTTGTTTTTTTCTTATTTTTTTTTTCTTCAAATAAATGCACTCTTGGCAATCTTAATAATTGCAATCTTTTGACTGGTAGAGTTAAAAAAAAAAAAAAAAAAAAAAAAAAAAAGAATGCCCACTTTACACTTTCCATCAGTTCTCTGTGCATAAAATCAAGTCGCATTATAATTTATTTTTCTAAATAAATATACTTTCACAATGAAATGGCTTACAAACAGAATTTCGCATTAACTTTTTATTCTCCATCTTATAATGTAGCAACAACATTCTTTCCAAATATGCAGCATTGTTAAATGTAGCAGCTGTATATAGCAGCTGTTACTGCTGTGGATCTAGTAAAACAAAGATGCATATATTAGCACTCATTATTAGCACTGTCCCACACTGCTCACACACAAAGCTTACCCTGTGGCCCGGCTTATACCTGTGACTTTCACCACCTGGCTTACTTAGTAGGATTTGGCATCAGAAACGGGATGCAGAGGATGGCAGGTGCCAGTAGAGTTGCGAACTGATTGCTGCACCTGTGGTGAAAAGAGAGACCTGTGGCTGAATGAACTTCAGACATCGCTTGTTCAGTTCCAGGGTTAGGATGAATTTCTCCTTGGAGTGTCTAAATGTAGCTGGACCGACCCTTAGTGCAGATTTAATTTAGGTCATGAGTCCTCTGAGCTCAGAACTGTAGTTTTCATCTAAAGGCAAGGGTAATCAGGCATGTATACACGTTGGTCGGTTGGTCTTGGGCACACAGTCTTTTGCTCGAAGTTTATGAAGTGAAAAGTGCTGATGGAAGAAACAAAAGCAGGTAGATGGGGAATTTTATTTGTTATGTTTGATTATTTGATGCCCTCGAGATGTGGAAACCACATTAGACTGTATTACAACCTGCCAATAATACACCATCCGTTGTGGGTCCTTGGAGGGCTTGGATTGTTCCTCTTCTGGCAGATTATCTGTATTCAAACAGATTACTGATCACTTGGGAATGTACACCGGTGAAAACTTTGGAATTTTGGAACACTGTATATGTACATCATACTCCAGCAAAAAACTGAATTTTAAAAGAGGGTTTCTAATAGAGATTGGTTATAATAGTTGACTAATTGTCAAATAATTGACTAGTCCACTAGTATATCTAGATATTTTAAATTGTGTTTATGCACGAATGTTTTTTTAGTAATAACTTAATTATTAAACGATTTTTATAAAACAAATAATCTATATTATTTTATAATATTCAGGTCAGAAAACCTGACACTGTTCACTGTTGAAATGAAAAACATATACAAAATTGTAAAATATTGTATTAATAATATTGTATATTTCTAATATTATAATTGTATATTTATATTTTTATAATATAGTTAATTCAAAATATATGTAATTATTTATGAATTATTAATATAAAATAAGTAAAATATTATAAGTAATTAATAAAAATATTACACATATTTTATATGAAAGTATGCAAATATATACATATGTATATATGTGTATGTGTAATTATGTATGTGTATTAGGGGTGTCAACGTTAACGCATGCGATTAATCTAAAATTTTTAACGCGTTAATATTTTTTTAACGCAAATTAATCATGTGATAATGCTTGACCCCAACTTCTTCCCGTCATCGCAGCGCGGAAGGTTATCTATCATTGTGTGATGAGGATACAGTGAACCAGTGTTTCCAGGGTAACGGCACAAGTGGGCTATTTTGAAAATACAGTCGCGGGAAAAATTACAGAGCCGCGGGCTGCATTTTTTTTTTTTTTTTTGGGCTACTTTTATAATGTACTGCGGCCGCTCAAAGTGTATATAGACAAATGAAAATTAAAATAAATCCTTTTACTAATGTGTATTATAGTTGGAATGTATACCTGGCAACTTAAGAACGGAGAGGCGGCTGTAAACATCACAAACAACGTGAGTTTCAACCAGAGCACATGTTAAGGCTTTTACACAGCAGAAATAAACATGACAACAGCCACTATAGATTATACAAGATAATAAACACACGATTACGATAGGATATGGTTTGTATGTGATTTTCTTGAGATGAATGTGTACATCTGAAATGCTAATTTGTGCAGCGATATAAAAGGCTATAAATAACATATTTTAACAACAGTAAACGACCAAATTCCACATGTGATCACAAAAGGAAGTTATTACAAACACTCGATGGTGGTTTAAAGTGAGTTCTGAGTAAAAGTGTACTATTAATCTCATAAATTGTCTAATGAAGCATGATGCTAATGTTAGCTCTAATGCAGCTGCAGAACAGGTCCAGTTCTTCTTCTTAATGCATTTTGTCGTAATATTTCACGTAAGGTCGCAAGAAAATGTTTTGTTGTATTTATTTAGAAATACTTTTGATAGTAGTTGGGTAAGTGTATACTGGGATTGAAGCGATGTGGCTTGGTATTACCAGTATAAAGACTGATAATGGCTGAATAAAAAGAAATGAATAATGATAAAAGAATAATAAGGATTATGTCTCATACCTGGTGGAAGTGTGAAAGGTTCTGTTTCCTTAAACTAGTTTGTCATGCATTTCATTTCAACACATTTACAGGTAAATCCTAGTATTTTAAATGTGCGATTAATCATGATTAATCACAGTCCATGACTGTGATTAACGCGATTAAATTTTTTAATCGATTGACAGCACTAATGTGTATATAAACAAATATTACCTGACCCTAAACGGACACGTTTTGTCTTCCTCAGATGTGTTTTTACATATAGTTCCTATATGAAATATACATGTAATTACAAAATAATGATTTTTATATTAATATTTTTATAATAATATTATTAATTCAAAATATTTTATAACATAAAAAAATCAATCTTAAAAAAATCTGCATAATTACCTATAATTGAATAATTTATAGGTAATTATACAGAATTTTCTTAAGACTGATATGTTGACTAGTTGTTTGGGCAACCTGCCGATTAGTCAATTATTAAAATATGAAGTTTTTCACATCCCTAGTTTCTGTTTCTGATCACACACCAAAATGCCAGTGTTACAGTGATTGAACTTTGTTTCTTGCAGATCAGGCAAAGTACAATAAAGCCAATAAAACACAGATACACACACACACTCACGCTTGCAAACACATACTCCTCCTTTTTTCAGCAGTTAATCTCAGTAGTGTGATTTTACAGTTGTTTCTCGGGTTTTGCCAAGCTGCAGCTGTGTGAGCATCAATTAAGGTGTAATGTAAGGTTTGACCCTTCAGAAATCGATGGCTGCTACTGCTCAGCCCATCTAATTGGTAGTCAATGTGATGAATCTTGAGGGTGGCCAATCGTATTCGTTTCCTCTGAAATCCAATAGAGTAAATTCACTCTCCATCTGTTCCTCGTTCATGTCAGCATGATGCATTGCTTCTGGCTTTGCTATAACTTCTAAAGCAACATCCTCTCTCGTCTCTCTCCCTCCTCTCGCCTCTCATAACCTAAATCCCTCCTTCCCTGTCTCAAAGTGAAAGAGGAAATCTTCTCGTTCCCTAAAGCTATGAGGCATATAGAATATGCCAAAAAGATTAAGGCACTGGGTTTTTTTTTTTTCCTCCTGTTGTGAGGACCCTACACAATAGTGTTTGCTCTCATTTCTGCTTATTACCAAGTAGATTCAGCCTGCAGTTTTATGGAGGCTACACATTCGTCTTTGAGCTGGTGTCATGTTTGTTCTCACTGGGATGGTTTCTTACATTAATGGGGACAAAGTTGTTTCGATAAGGTGTTCCCTTACGCTGCCTCTTCTTCCGACAAGTATTAGGAAGATGAGATGTGATAGTCAGCTGCGTCCTTCATGGAAGATGCATTATGTCTAAGCTTGGACATGTCCTTATGGCTTTAGCTTATTACTTTTTCTATACATGGATTATTGTACCAAAACCACTGCATTGGGAGGTTTTGCACTGGCTCTTGAGTGCTGAGCCGTCTTCTCAACCATGGAGTCCTTTTGTTTGGACTCTCAGAGAACCATCTATGTCCCAAATCCTTCATAGTGTAGAAAATGAATGTGCGCTATGCACATACCTGATGTGTTGTGGTGAAATATTTGGAAATATCCTTTAAAAGGTTCACTGTATTCTTTTTGTTATTAAAGAATAGTTTGTTGCGATCAAATTGTTTTACTAATTTGATTAAGTTACTAATATAAATAATAGAAAGGGTTGAAGTTTTTTTTTTTAATGCATTTATCAGATGACTTTTATTATTTTTTTAATAGTTCTTGTGTGTGAAGTGTTTCACTAATGCAGACAGAATACTGTACTAAAATAGTCATTTGTGACCCTGGACGACAAAACCAGTCTTAAGTGTCAATTTTTCAAATGGTTTGTTAGGATGGGATAATATTTGGTCGAGATACAACTATTTGAAAATCTGGAATCTGAGAGTGCAAAGAAATCAAAATATTGAGAAAATCGCCTTTAAAGTTGTCCAAATGAAGTTCTTAGCAATGCATATTACTAATCAAAAATTAAGTTTTGATACATTTGCGGTAAGAAATTTACAAAATATCTTCATGGAACATGATCTTTACTTAATATCCTAATGATTTTTGGCAAAAAAAAAAAAAAATCAATAATTTTGACCCATACAATGTATTTTTGGCTATTGCTACAAATATACCCCAGCGACTTAAGACTGGTTTTGTGGTCCAGGGTCACATTTGTTTTGGAATAGTAGTGCAGGAAACGCTGTCATTTCTTTTTAATGAATCAACAAAATACAGTTTGGCAAGTATAGTTCATTTTCTAAATGAATAACTTATGAGCGGAATTGACAACAATTACTTGAAGATATGCACTTTTGTCAGTATACAAATGAATGAATGATGAAATATGTTACCACATTTTGTTTGTGTTTTTATCTAACGTATATAAATTATTGGATTGCAATTTTATTTAATGTGGTCATTTATTGGATTCATGAGGTTTCTAAAAAGTAAAAGTATACAGAGTTTTTAATAATAATTTAATATTTTTTTTCATTATTATTATTATTATTATTATTATTATTATTATTATCCAAATGACACTACCAATCGAAATTTTAGTGTCACCGATCAAATTTATTTATTTATTTTTTATAATTCAGTTAGCATGTAATATGATCAAAAGTGACAGTAAACATATTTATGAAGTTACAAGATTTCCATTTTAAACAAATTCTATTTTTATTTGTAATAAATGTTTTATTCTTTAAAGAACCCTAAAAAAAAATTATCACCATTTCCTCAAAAATATTAAGCAGCTTGGATAATAATAAAGAAAAAATTGTTTTTTTTTTTGAGACCAAATTAGCATATTAGAACAATTGTTTCATAAGGATTATGTGACATGGATTGATGGATGGATGGATGCCATGTTAAACAGCTCTGAGCATGACACTTTTTTTCTCAAAATGAAAAACATCTTAAACTTTTGAACAGTAGCGTGTGTCATTTGGTACTCAAAGATTAATGGATCCATTAAGGAAAAGGAAACATTAAGAGGAATCAGAAAAATAAATTCCTTAAGATTACAGATAATAAAAATGTTTATTGTATTCACAAGGCTCATTATGAAAACATAAACCTCTAGAGGTATGTGGCCTAAAAGACAAAACACAATGATGGACCGTGAGTCAATGGTGTAGCCCAGAGCAATATCAGAATTTAATTTTCCAAATAAACAATTTCAAGTGCTAACAGATATTTATTATCTTTAAGCCTGTATATTCAATGTGCTTTGTTTGATTACATGTGATCTAGATTATTAGTTTTTGTGAATGCTGTTTAGAACAATAGACCAGTAAATTGTCATTGTCATTATTTGCAATAATATCAGCCAAAATGTCTATTTCTACCAGTAACCTGAAGCTTGTACATGAGAAAAAAAGAAAGGACTATGGCCTTGTCAGAGACAGTTTTTCCCCCCTTTAGTGAAACCTGAAGCGTCTTTTGTCTTGCCTCAGCACAAATGGAGCCTGGATAACAAGAGCAATGTACAAACTGACACGGACACTCCATTGTTGTTTGTCTCTTAAGAGGAGCTTTACATAGATGTCTCATTGTGTTTCAGACACTGGACTCCAGTGCAGAACTTCACGCCTGGGCTGATGGCATTCCATTAGGCTCTATCATAATAAACCCCATCTAATCACAGCTAATAAAACCTAGTGCTTTGACACAGTTCTCTCTTAAACAACGGGTTAAAAAAAGACATGTAAGCGGTTTGTGCAGCTGTCCTGGATCAATCGAGCCTGAGCTGTGGGAGATTAGACAGCCTGTTATATCCTTCTTTATAGCATTGTGATGTTGTGTCTCCACTGAGTTTGATGGACAGAATAGGATATGGCACTGGCCTCAGGACAGCAGTCGAAGCTGAGAATTGAATCTTTTTGAAGATATGGCCGAAGATGGGGGGGGTTTTCCCCTAGCCACACTAGGGCTGTATGACTGTATATAACATGACTGGAAATGTTATACAATGTGAAGCACCCCTTATCCCCTTTTAAATGTGTTTTATATTTTTTAACTGATTCTATCCTGTTCTTGCCATGAAAATAGCCTTAAATGGTGACATGACATAAACAACCAAATGCAATTTGGTTATGAATAGTTTTATTTTTTAGGGTAATGACAGAAGTTTCATTTTTGGGTGAACTATTACTTTAAACTTAAAGGGCTAGTTCACCCAAAAATGAATGAAAATTCTGTCATTAATTACTCACCCTCATGTCATTTTAAAACCGTACGACCTCCGTTCATCTTCGGAACACATTAAATTTTTTTTTGATGCGTTCTGAGAGCTCTCTGACCCTCCCATAGACAACAATGTAATTAACACGATCAATGTCCAGAAACATAGCAAGGAGATCGGTAAAATAATCCATGTGACATCAGGGGTTCAACCGTAATATTACGAAGCTACGTGAATACTTTTTGTATGCAAAGAAAACAAAAATAACGAATGCGCCACGCGGATACATTGTTTACATCGTTTACGCTTTGATCTGAACGAGAACAACGTATCCGCGTGGCGCAGCTGACACAGAAATGACACAAAATGGCGCTAGGGTGACACTAAGGAGACGAATTGTTGAATAAAGTCGTTATTTTTGTTTTCTTTGCACACAAAAAGTATTCTCGTGGCTTCGTAAAATTACGTTTTAACCCCTGATGTCACATGGATTATTTTACCGATCTCCTTCCTATGACTCGTCTGACCATAGAACACTTTTCCACAATCCATTTTAAATGAGCCTCAGCCCACAGGACATGACGGGGCTAAATTAATCATCTTCATTTATTTATGTCTACAGATTTTAATGTATGGTGGTTTTCAAAACAGCTTAAGAAAATTTGTTATGCTTTCCTCCAAACTGACATTAAGAACTGTATTAAAACTATTTAGAAATGCCTTTCAGAATCAGTGTATTTCATATATTCCAGTTTGTTCAATTTCTTTTTGTATAAAAAAAATATTTTCGTGGTGTATTTTGTATAAAAAAAAAAAAAAAACTTTGCACAAAATACACCATGATCTCCTTCAAATTGACATTAAGAACTCTGTTTAAACTAATATATGTCACTTAATGTTTCATTGAGGTTTGAGTTGCTTTCAGTTTTATACCTTCTGAATGAAGAAGGAATGTCTCAGCTTTCTAAGATATAGCTTAATTATTTTTTTCTAATGCTTAATTAAAAAAATCTGATCAAAAATTAGCCTTCCCATTACAAGGTGATATTTGACTCCTTAAAGTGATTTACAGGGGAATTTTATTTTTACCTTTGTAATGGCATTTTTCTAACTTTATTAAAAGTATGTCATCTTTTGTCAAATTTAAAAAATACATATTTATAAGCTTTTTAAAATTTCTAATTAAAACAATAGAATAAGAACAAGTAGAATAAGATACCAATCAAATTAAATCAGTATCAGTATTATTATTTTCCATTGAGGTGGAACAGAAGAACACAAAAGTGGCTTGTAGGTGTATTTTCAGACATTTAATGAGTTTCAGAGTTGGCATGAGTGCAATTAAATTTATAAATTCATGTTGAGATTAATATTTTAAATATAAAAACGTTAAAAATGAAACTAAAACTGCCAGCAGGTGGCGATAAGGCACTGATTTGATCACTGAATCATTCATTAAATTGATTCGTTCGAACGACTGATTCATTCAGGAATAAAGCAAGTGACTGCCTGCGTCCCAATGTGCATACTATCCATCCTAAATTCTATGTGATATTAGTACATTTCAATACTATTTAGGGCAGATAAGGTGGATAGTATGCACATTGGGATGCAGGGACTGTCTTTATGAATCGGTAATTGAATCATTGATCCACTAGATTCGTTTAAAAAACGCATGTTCATTCATAAACGAGACACCGCTGTGTTTGAATGGAGATGCACAGTGGCTCAGCTGTGTCTTTGATTCAAACTATTTTCGTCGATGAAATAGAGCAAAATCAGGCAACAGTGTTATATTCAGACAATGTAAGTCACTTAATATTAACTTGTTTATTGACCTGTTGTATTAAATCAATATCACATTTACAAACTCCCTTATTAATCATTAATCATTACATCTGTCACTCTCCTTAGTTCATCGCGATTTCACAAAGTTCTATTATAATCAACAAAGCTCTCTAAACTAAACAATGAATCTAGTATTTACATTGTGTCTACTTTATGAAAGGATTCGTGAGATATGTCTGTAATACATTACTCAACTCTGCAAAAACGCGTAGAAACCTTTGAAGCTCCCCTCAACACAAACACAAATATGCTCAGGTCAGTCGCACTGGTGCTCCTAAATATTTTTTCACAGTCACACGCAGTAGTTTTCAGTCACATTTGCGTACGACTCAGAATATTAGAGCGCATCACACAGCCTTGTGTGAATAAGATCAGCGCGACGCAGGGCACGGCGAGCACGGCGATGCTATACAGGACTCAATGACAGTCAGAGAAGACTGGTGCAGCGCTGTTTGTGGAATTAAATTCTAAAATAAAGACAGACTGTTTCAACAGGTGATTTCTTTTTTCACTTCTGTGGATGTATTTCTTAATTTGATCTGAGATGAAGCAAAAATACATTTGTGCGGGAATTTCTAGCATTATAAAAGTTAAACTTGAAGGAATGGTTTAAATTATGCGCAATCCCGTGCCGAAATTCAAGCCCTGTATATGTATATGTATATATATATATATATATATATACATTATTTTTTATTTACCATGCTGTCATACTTAGCATATTTTATAGGAAATGAACAGCGACACAATAAGGTTCTGAAAGTGCTGTAATTGTTTGTGTGAACACTTTGCTTATAGAAGGTTGTGACCGACCCAAATCATTGCTGCTGCACAGGTGCATTTTTCCAGTTGCCAAATATGTAAATAGTGATTTACTTTCATTTCTGGCGCTATGGCATTTCTGCGCAGTGTCGGAGATGTTAGCGTGTCTCTAATAAGATTGGTCACATACATGATCCCTGCATGATCTAATGTGTAGCGTCTTATTAACTCACTGTCATGCATTGTGTGCAACACATTTCTTCTCCCTCTTCATGTTTTGTCCAGTTTCTCCACGGCTAAAGAAACTCTTAAACCTCTTAAAAGTCCTCGTCCGTACTCCTAACAATTTTGGACCTTAAGACCTATTTTAAGGGTTAAGATGTTTTCTGAATTACTTTTTTCTTTACTAGGATATTTTCTTTAATGTTAAGAGGAAACACCCACATTTCTAAGAATTTTCTTAGAATTTTGTTATTAGGAGCAATTCTTAGCGCTAAGATTTTTCATGAATACGGGCCCTGATGTTAATTAACTTAATTAGTTGCTAGATGTTCTCCCAGCTGAATCTTTTCAAAATTTCTTGTTTTTCAGCCCTTTGTTGCCCCCGTGCCAACTTTTTTGAGACCTGTAGCAGGCATCAAATTTGAAATGAGCTCATTTAGTGGATAAAAGTGTAAAATTTCTGTTTAAACATTTATGTTCTCTATGTTCTGTTGTGAATAAAATATTGGCTCATGTGATTTGAAAGTCTTTTTGTTTTCATTTTATTCAAATTTAAAAAACGTCCCAACATTTCTGGAATTCGGGTTGTATATGTATATTTGAATTGTGACAGACATGATCACTGTTAATCTTTGTATGGAAAGTAGCTGGTTTAGCATTCTCCTGTGTTAAAAGCAAAAGTCAACTGCATATGGGTTTGTATTTGCAGGACTTTGAGTGCATAATGACACAATTTTCATTTTGGGGTAAACTAAGCCTTTTAAGTTCTGTAATGTGACCCATTTCTGAGTGCAGCAGGAAATACTGTAGAGTGAGACTTGATTTACCCATTAGCATTTGATTAGCTTGTGAAAGTGGGCTGTGAAATAATTATTAGTGATGCTTTCTAAGGCAGTCATCCTTATTACTATTGCTGATGTTTTGACTGAGGCATTCAAGAAAACCTATATCTCTGTATATTAAACTGTGGGGTGCAACTCTCGCCATTTGAGCTATTGACATTAATGATGCCTAAATATTGTCTTAAAATGTCAAAGTCAGTTTGGATTTAATATTGTATAGAAAAGATTGTCTGTGATTTGTAAAACCATTTAATAAGGGAATCTGAAAACAAAAATATTACTCTGCAATGAGGGCAAGTGGGTTATAATACAGATACTTTGCTATTGAATGCCTTGTATCAGAAGGCCTGTGTATGAAATGCAATATTTGATTGTTGATTCGCTCTTTGAAATTGATTTTGTGCAATTGGCCTTCAGCGTAATCTCATTCGTAGCGTTCTCAAGATGAATTCACTGTTATCTTTGGAGGCAATTTCAGGGTCAAGTCTAAATTTTCTGACCGGAGATAACAAGCAACACGTCTGAAATTTATTTTTCTGACCTTTGTGGCTCCAGTGTCCTCTGAAATAAAGGTGACATTTCTCTCTCTCTCTTGTTTCTACTCTCTCCTGGTCTTTGAGAGCCCTCGGTAGTTAAAGGGGCTAAAAATAGCCTGGATTCCCTTTGTGTTGTGCAACATAATTAAGAGGAGAGGGACGGAGGTGCTTCCAAGCATCTGGGCTCGGTATGTAATGGCTGCCCTTGTTTTTATTTGCTAGTGGATGCACACCGCTACCAATTATCCCCTGTAGCATGGCTTACCACTGAAGACCTCCTTAAAGAAGCTGATGGAAGTTTTTCTGCACCCGTTCCCGGCGTGCTGTCACAAGAGCTTCGGTATAAGCAACTTCCTTTAGCATAGAATGTCATTCTGAACAAGTAGAATCATTTATTTTGGGAATTCAAGTTTGGTTGTCGTTATGAGTGTGCAGCTTCACTTGTGGCTACATACAAAGTGACTAGTTGCTTCCACTCTTAAATTTCTTCAAGGCGTCCCTGAGGTTAATGTCCACATGGGGCTTGAAGGCTAGTTAAATCAAAATATCTCTCAATTCTGCACTTTTAACCCTGCAGATTGTCATTTAAAGTGAAATCAAAGCTTGGATGACTTTATAAGTGATGGGGTCAAGCTTGCACTTTTCTCTCGTCTGAGCCATTAAGGTGCACCGAGGGAAGAGATTGAGCTGACAGCTCATTGATTTCTTTCTGTGCCTGTGTCAAACATGTTTCTGAAATGCTTCTTTGTCTTAGCGCCGCCTGAGAGGTATTTGGATATCAGCGACTGATGGAGGGACATGAGAAAAGGATGGAGCTGCACTGATGCACCTCACGGTTAGCTTTTATCTACGTCTCACGGATAAGAGGACCCCTGTAGGCCCCACTTCTTCTACTGTGATTCATCCATGTGCACTAAGTGTCTGATTGGTCTTGAAAAACAGCCATTTGCCTAGTTGCTGTTTATATTCTGCTCACTCTTTTTTGTTTGTTTACCACAAGGATTGCCCAGACTCTGTGTAATTAGCTAATTTTGCATGATTGTAGGCTCATTTGGGTGGCACCTGCTAAAATGATTGCTTATGGATTGTTAATAGTAATGGTAATTTCTTTTTTTGCATTTTCTTTTGTTGGGGGGGTGGGGGAATTTGCTGTGACAGCATTTTCTGTCACAGCAATGGTTTAAGCAACAGTCATATGAAGGACTAAAAAATAAAGTATTCCAAATAAATCAATTTCATTTTTAATTTTTATTTAAATAATTTGTATTGTAATTCATATCTGTTTTAATAACTACAGTATACATAGTGTAAGTATGTACAAAGATTGAGATATTCATATTTATTCTGCAAGGATGCCTTAAAATGATCAAAAGTGACAGAAAAAAAATTTACGTTAAAAAGATAAACATAAATACATTTTACAATACATTCAAATATATATTAAAATAGATAATTATTTAATTATTTTTAAATTGTAAAAATATTTCACATTTTGTAATGAAAAACAATCTAAAATGTTAATGTATAAATTAAGTGTTTAAAATAATTCATTATTTTACAATTTGCTAAAATGATACAAAAAGATAAAGAAAAAAATATTTAGTATAAATTATAAAAAATGTAAAAGTAAACAGTTTTGCACAGCTAGCATAAAAATGTGTTTCCACATATTGCCTACTTTAATATATAAATAATGTTTATTTCCCATGACATCTAATGGACAAATCATGAGTTTTCAAATTCCTTTTTTTATTATTTAGTTTACTTGTTCATTATTTTCATTTTGAGCTTTTTGGTCTTGCATGCAGTCAGAGCCCTAGCTTGTGTTTATTTTAATCTCTGAGAGTCCACAACGTTACCCTAACAGCCTGCGGGCTCCACTGTACACCCTCATTTTTAGGAGACAAGCCTCCTCCCTACCCATAATCCCATTTCTCCTGTGGTAAAGACGGTCGGTTGGGCACATGATTGCATGTCTTTGCTGTCCGGTTTCTTGGGGTCAGTGCAGTCCCAGTGAAACAGGAGATTAAGTTCACTGATTAGGATGGACATTAGATCAGCAGTGCGGTGGATGCACAGATACAGCCGAATTTTGGCCCATGTTGTGTGTGGGGTGAGGAAGGATCTTTTGCCAAGTCAGCCTGTCCTCGAGCTTGGTGGCAGCACACTGTGTGCAGACAGACTGGAGTGTTTACCAGTACAGTTGTATCAAAACGTGTGTGTGTGTGTGTATGGCGGGTGTGAGAGCGCACAGGATGGAGCTCAGCACACACACCGTCTGGCCTGGCAAGGGCAAATGCAGTCTTCTGATGGAGACTGAGTGCCCTTGAGATTGGAGCCGCCAGCAGGGAAGATTGATTTGCTGCTCTCTGCTGCTTCCACTGTGCCTTCATACATAATAGTGACTTCGAGTGTCCCCTCCATTTCTGCCACCACAGACAGCAAAGTCCTTACATCTCAAGTATTCCGCATCTGTCAAGATTTCTTGAGCTCTGCAGACTTCACGCTTGTTTATTCATCAGTATCAAGCCATTAAACAGGATTGTCTAAGGGCGATTGGCCACTAAATTGAAATCTGGCTATGGTGATACCTGTCTGTGAGGTATGTCCGCATTGCTCTGCTGTCTGGCTTCTGCGTTCCCATATTTGTGCCCTCTCTGTAATGGCCTCTAATTGATTTGAACTGTGTACTGATCTGCAGAGCCTTTTCTTTTTTTGCTGTCGGCAGTGAAGTTTCAGGTTGCACGTCGTCTACTCGATGCTCATTCATCTGCCATTTTCATCGGCACATTTGGTCCAGCCCAGATAAACAGGATTAAGGATTTAGGATTACACTTCCCCGACCTTCTCCAGATAGTGCTGTGTCTAGGCCCTTCAGGCATCTAATGTTGTTTGTCAGTTCAGTGTTTGAAGCCCTGAGGAGTTTACCAACCATTTGTCCCAGTGGCGTCTTTACCCTTTGAACCAAGCAATCTGCTCAAGCTTGTTTTTATGTAGCTCTTGTTTGCTCTCATCCTATCAGCCTCTTCATCTTTTGCCCTGTTTCTCTGACTGTCCATTTCTCTCTCCCTCAGTCCTATCCAGTTTCATTCAATCTCTGACAAAGCACTAATAGAATATTTTAACACCTGTAAGGGGACATGCACATTTGAAGCATTAGTGGCATTATATTCATTTGTAGCATTACATTTATATATGAATTTATATTATAATAATTTTAGTGCTGGGCAATGATTAATCACAATTAATTGCTTCCAAAATAAGTTTTTGTTTATATAATATATTTGTATATACTGTGTGTATATTTATTATGTGTATATATAAGACACACGTACAGTATATATTTTGAAAATATTTACATGTGTATATTTATATTCATATAATTTATATTATATATAAATATTTAATATATAAACATAACATATTTTTCTTAAATATATACATGCATGTGTGTATTTATATATACATAGCCTAATAAATATACACAGTACACCATACACACATATTATGTACTCAAAAGCTTTTATTTTGGATGTGATTAATCGTTGCCCAGCACTAAATAATTTATATGTTATAACAATAAAATAATCTGTTTTAATAAAAACATTTAATAAAATATCAATATGTAATATAATTATGTATATTTGTTTTGAAATTCTATGAAATAACCATTAAACAAATACACAAATAAATTTTAGATTTATACATTTTAAGTAAATTTTAAGTAAAGTAAGTTTTAAATAAATTTTAAGGTTTATTTTTATATTAAATGTATAATAAATGCATGTATTTTTTTCTCAGAAATTAGTATTTCCTAATTTTGCCACCAATAATAATAATAATAATAATAATAATAGGTGTAATTTTCAATTGACACGTAATGAATGAATCACAAATTATTAAATTCCTTTTTAAAGGGTACATAACATACACAGTTTCACCCAATCTCATGTTAATCTTGAGTACGTATAGAGTAGTACTGCAACCTTCATATCTCCAAAAAGTCTTTAGTTTTATCATATTTATAAAAGAAAGATACAGCTTTACGATTCTTTCCGGAAAAAGCCGAGCTCCTGCAGGCATGCCGTGTGGGCGGAGCTAAAGAGTGAGCACTTGCGCTGATTGCAACAAAACACAGACATTTGATACCGTTTCACTTACCGTCTGCAGTTCTGAATGATGACTGGGATCTTTTATAGCTGGGACTGCTCCATCTTTCAGTATCATATGATGTGCAAATCCAGCATCGAACTGGGCCTTGTTTATAAAACGTTCGTCAACAAACACACTTGAGAAACTCCATTGCTGCCCCGGAAAAACAAACTGCATCCACTGTTCACGTAACGCTGGGTTATAAGGAGTTCCACCGTCGTTTACGTCAGCAAGAGCCACGATCGAAAAAAACTCTCCGAAACTTGTACTAACCCGGAAGTAAGATTTTTGTTACAGAAATACTGTCATACGTCCAAATTATTTTTTGAAACTTTTTCCATGCTTAGCATGAGAATCCAACTCTTTAACAGTGTAAACAACTCTGAATGCATGAAACAGCATTGTACCCCCCTTTAATTTGTTTTTACATAATAAGTCCACTTATTATTTTATAAGGTTTCTTGCAACCAAAACTGTTATTGTTTAATTTGGCGTTTGTTTTCAACCTAGAACCCGATTACTCTTGCTGTCTGCACTACTGTACCTTTAAAGTGGAAGTGAAGCAGTCAGTCAACTTTACATTACATTATTTAGTAAACTGAAATCCACTTTAATTAAAAAATATATAACAAACACGATTAATGTAACCGTTTTAAAGAAAAAAGGATGTTTTGTTATAGCTTTTGGAGCAAGTGTGTGATGTCACAGGGTTGGTTCGCTCCGCTGGCCAGTAAAGTAATATAAGCATTTCTTTACTTTTTGAACACACAAATGTTATTTTAACACACAAATGTTTTGGTTTTCACCATAATTTGGATGAATATTCAACATATACAATAACTATATCAATATCACCTCATTACGAAGTTTTGATCATTGTATCCCAAACATTGATTTCATATTGCGAGACGCAACGTTGATGTAAACAAACAATGCTTCATACAGTATCGTATGTATCATGTGGCATTATGTCAGACCTTTCAGACATATTTGCATTACACTGGCTCGTTCACCAGTAGTGGTCTAACATATTTTGTTCACCTGCGAATATACCTGCTGTTAAGAGAATGCAGTTTAACTCACCTATCATTTGAAAGTGCTGCTTTATCATTCTCACATTTTAAGACTTGTCAGTTTAAACATTAAAGCGTTTTAAGCCATTCAAAAGTGCGTCAGCATGAAAGAGATTTCAATGCGGCACTCACGTGCTGTGATAGATTGTTTCTCTACACACACGCGCACACACACCCACACGCAAAAAACACTCGGCTTGGACTGCACGCGAGTACAAAATTGAGTCATCTTTCTTGACCGCTTGAGAAAATGCACAGAATATTATGTTAATGGCTGTTCTGACGAGTATCCACGTAAACGCGATTTGTTTCCGACCCGCTCTTCACCCCAAACCAGAGCAGGTTCACGACTTCTTCCACCTGTAATGGCAGTACTGCTTGTTCCCCTCGCGGTATCAGCTCAAATGCATGAGCATTTGCACTTCTTATGGGCTCAACAGTCCTTTCAAGTTCGTCTTCCTCCATTTAAACAAGCGTGTGTTCAAAAAGTAAAGAAATGCTTGTATATTACTTTACTGGCCAACGGAACGTACCAATCCCGTCGTGACGTCACACGCGGTGGTACTGCAAGATGGCGGCGCCCTTGCTCCAAAAGCTATAACAAAACATATTTTTTTTCTTTAAAAAGGTTACGTTAATCGTGTTTATATATTTTTTTAATTAAAGTGGAAATCTCTTTACTAAATAATGTAAACTTGACTAACTGCTTCACTTCCACTTTAAGACTTGTATATGTAAATAAGGTGTGTTGTGATTGGCTAATCTTCATTTCACTTGATGTGTCATGAATCAGTCATTTTAAATACTGCAATTCGATGAAGGCATCACAACATTATAATGTACAGTATAAAAATGCATATGGTACTGATGTATTGTGAATATTTGATATATAAACGTATATGGCCGCTCTTGTGCTCGGAGTTGTGATGTCATAACCTTTGCTATTTCAGAACAGCGCTTTTTTAGTTGGAAGTATGTCTATGTATTACATCAAACTCAGATTTCAAAAGAACTAGGAAAATCAATGATATGGCCCCTTTAAAACTACCATTAACAAAATTAATTTCTTCTGTGGGAATATTGCATGTTATGATATCAATGTTTAGGCCTAGATCACACAGTTTTTGAGACCTGAGGGGATTACGCATACAGCTTTCATGTCAGATGGGTTCAAATCAAGCCAATAGCCCATAAAGACGGAAATATGTTCTCTTCTGCTAGTGTGGCATCCCATATTCGGTATTATTAGCTATTTATTGACTATAAATCTGAAAGCAAGAATGTGCTTTAAACACACTGGCAGTAGGAATTGCTGGCTCTCCCTTTCAGACAGATTTAGATATTTCTCACTAAACATGGTCTTTGAACTTTAGAGGCTTTTGTTTGCAGCCCTTTGCCTTTGAAAAATTAAGATTTCAGCAAATTGTCTCCTCACATCTTCAGTTTTGGGTTGGAGATTAGAGCACAACATCCTGCTGACCCCGAAAATAAGCTCTGCATGTATTTATGAGGCAAAAGCAAGAATCCAAAACATATTAAAAATTTACAACACATTTAGTTCCTTACTGTGCACATTTGGTAAGTCAAGTCACTGTAGACTTTTATGTGTCATTTAATTGTGGTTAAGACAGATAACATGGCCATTTTCCATTATGGTAATTTCCACTAATGTGACAAGTGGTTTATTATAAATCATTGTGTTAATAGATGTGTTCATAAAGACATTTTTTGTGTTGTTTGTGGAGGAGCCAAGTCTTTGGTGTCTGTCATATTAACACATTCTTAGATCTGTGGCCAGCTGTGTGCAGGTCATGTTCATTTTGATAGCTGTGATTTTGACTAGGTTGGGGTTGTTTTTGGCTCCATGTTGAGAGACTTGAAAGGCACTACTTAAACAAAGCAGAAGCAAGCTTTGTTTATTAATTTTATTTATAAAATCAAACTGTGAAGACTTGGAAATCTATCCATGGAAGCTTATTTCTTAAAGAGTTGAAGAGTTTATTTGCAAAAACAGATAACTCAGTTTTTTATTTTCAAAAATCATATTTATTTATTATCACGTTTTTATTGTTTTGTTGTGTTAGTTAGCTGTATTTTTTAGTTATTTTTTACCTTATCAAAATAACCCAACTGCAGTTTGATTGAGATTAATTGGAATGCACAATGAAAAAAAAACCTGATTTTTGAAAAATGTTAAAAACCGAGTTACCTATTTTTTGCAAATGAACTCTTCATATTTATCTCACAATTATGACTTTTTTTTCTTGCAGTTCTTTGAATATAAACTCATTTGCAAGATAAAAAATCACAAATTAGCATTGTTTTTTTCTTTAATTCATTTTTGTTCCTTAATAAGCTTCCATAGAAGAAAAAAAGACAGAATTGCAAAATGTAAATTTAGAGTTCTGAATAAAATGTTAAAATTGTGACAAGTGGGGGGGTTGCTATTTTGTATTTTGTATCATTATTCCATGGCAGAAATAAGTTTCCATAACTATAAGTGTAACAGAGAAGAAAAAAAACTTTTGAATAGCGCTTTATTTTTCAACAACTCCCCACTTTTTACAGACGCAATCATCCTGAAGTCAACAACATTTTGAATGTTGCTCATCTACTGAGGCTGAGTTCATTCCCAGTGACCTGCAGCTGGTGATTTGTCTCTCTAACAAATTAGACTATTTAGCTTTTCCCTTGGGTATTTTTTTCTCTCTATTTTCTTTCTATGCTCTATAAAGACACATCATGAATTAACAGAACGGCACATATTTCTTTTCGGCATCAGCTGAGCATAATGACAAGTACAACATGTTTTATTCATTCTTTTTATGAAATACCCAGATATTTCACTGACAGGCAAAATCAGGCTTGGACTGCTCTTATTGTGGGTTTAGGCCGAGTTTGTAACAGAACAGAGGTGGTCAGAGCCAGCATTAGTCTCAGTCTGACTACTTCCATTCATGAGCAGGAACGGACCCCACAGCAGCCACAGTCATCATCATGTGCTACAAACAATGTCCGTCATTGTGAACGTTAAATAGCACTGTACTGATTTGGGAGGGGTTCTTTTGATTTTTAGGTCTGCCTGCGGTTAAAGCTCGGTAGAAACTAGTCCTGTGAGTCGAGCTGTCCAGGCGATCGGCCAGCTATTGTCCTGCTGTCCTGGCACGCAGATGCACACCACTTGCTCCAGGAAGTGTCCTGTGTCTCTGAGCGGCAGTGAATGCGGCTCTGGTGTTCGAAGCTGTTCGAGCATGTCGTCCTTTTTTATCGTCCCATTCTTCCAGCAGCAGATCTGTACCATCGCTTTGCTTTGACCTAAAACAAGAAAGAGGAGACAGTGCAGATAAACATTTGATGGTTCCATATCTTTTTCCCGTCAGCAGATCCCTCAGAATCACCTGTGTATATTGATATCCTCTGCTTTTTCCACTCCAGACCTATAACTTTTTTTATTTGGTGCCTATCAATTCCGGATATCATGTAGACGTCGCTATTCTGATTTGTTTTCGAGTCTCCTGGTTTTTATTGCACTCATAACTGGAACCACATAAATCTTAAACATTGTAACACTTCGGCAGCAATCTGTGGCATTATAATGTGTCTAAACTAACTTTATCGTACATTTTCTATCAGTGTTTTGAAATGTAGCAGTTGTCAAGCATTGTCTGGGCTCACGATTCGACCAACACTCAACAGGATTTGAAAGAGCCAGAGCTGACAGTACAGTGTGAGCTTTTGGGAATGAAGGTATGCTGTGCCCTTGAGATAGGGAGTGTTATGGAAGCTATCCTGCCATCAGAAAATGGCTTTTGTGACTCTCAGGCAGGGTGCATTTTTCACACGTCTGTTGGGCTTTGAGACTGTGAGAAAAAAAAAAGAAAAGGAAGAAAAGATCTGGGACAGAAGAAACTTGCTGGCGTGGGTGAGATGGTGACGGGTTTCTAAATGTCAAGGTCCTTATTTTTCCATGTCTTGACACTTTCGTTTCAACACCTTTTTTCATCCCTTGTTGTTGTTTTAACCTATCAGCATTTTGTTTATTTCTTTATTTTTGTTTTGCCATAGTCGCAAAATATGTTAACGGCATTGTCTCCATTTTTAGACAGAAAAAAAGACAATATAGCCTAGCTGTGACTGGACATCACGTTAATTTAACATCTACAACATGACCTTTAGTCTAATTAAAGGGAAAGTTCACTCAAAAATCAATAATATCATCATTTACCAACCCTCGTGTCTTTTTAAACCTGTATGACATTCTTTCTTCTGAAATATAAAAGAATTTTTTAGAAAATATTTTGAAAAATGTCTTTTTTTTTTTTCTTTTTTTTTTTCTCCTTACAATGAAATTGAATAGAGTTGGTTGGACCCCAATGTTCTTCAAAGATTGCATACACTTATGAAATGACACGAGGCCGATTAAATGATAACAGAATTTCATTTTTTGGTGAACTGTTCCTTTTAATATTCTAGTAATATCAATTGCAATTAATTATTTAATAATATTATAAGAATATTGGTACTTATTAATTTAGTTTCATTTTTATCACCTCATAAATCTCCCCTATTCTCTCATGCTGCAAAGGCATTTCATATCCTTAGAATTTTGTTTGGGTGTGGGCTTTCTTGCTTCATGTCATCTGAGTCATGCTGTTCAGAGTATGCAGTACACAATGGGCTGCTTCAGCCGGCTTTAGTCTGGACTTCTGCATATTAAAGAACCAGGCTCTGAATAGGAAAGCTCTTTGACTGTAATCCGACCTCTGACGACACACTGATGGCTGTTCACGTTCCTCTGCCGGACACAATGAGAGGCCAGTGACAGGTATTGTGGCCTGAGAGTAATCCTGGTGTAAAGGAAAGGAGATGTGGAGCTACTGGGTGCAAAAACATTATTCTTGAGTGTCCCTGTGGAATGCGGCCTAGATTTGCCTTTTTTCTTTCTAAAACCCAATGCCTCCCCACCCTACAGCTGAAACACTTCATGTACTTCTGTTAACAGCACCGGCTCCTAAAATTTCTGATGGGGATTTTGGATCACACAAGCAGACAGGAGAGTCAACAGCTGTTTTTCAGAATTTTTACACGTACTCCCAGCAACCTTTTGAAATGATAAAATGGCCTTCTCTAAGGCTCTATTATTTCTCTGTCAAGACTTTTTTTCCCTTCATCATCTTGTTGAAGGCATGCTCTTGTATCTTTTCCCTTTTTTGCGGTATTCATGCATTTTTATCCCCGAACCCCTGCAAGGCTTTGATTCTTTGTTCTAGTCTCCCTTTTCACATAACCCATACATGAAGTGAGTCTGTGATGCCTTTGAAAATTGACCTGTATTGCTTCTCAGACACGTTGTGTCTTGTAGCTTTGCTTCAGCCTTTCCTCAGACGCCCATTGTGTGCTACTCCCTCTAGTTAAACAACATGTAGGCCACTGGTGACATGCATGAATGTATAAACTCTGCATCTTTTGAGAAGATGTCTTTGAAAGTGAACAAAACCTAAAACCACGGTGCCCTTGAGCATAGTAGATGTCTGTAAAAGTATTGTTTGTTTAGGTGTCTATTTAATGTGAATGGCTTTAAATTGACTTTCATGTTTACTGACTTTTCAAACTTTCTGTTGTCCTTTTGTCTATAATGGGTTTTTCTGTAGTTCAGGATGTCTTTGAAAGTTGCATAAGGAATATTTGGCAGGTTTAGATAACATCTGAAGTTACACTTTCATGATCCCTCTTGCAAGATCCTTTCACACTTGCCATTCATTTCGTGACTGTCATCACCTTTAGCCTTCAATACAAATTCCTGCAATCGCCATTAGTTCTATCCTCATTCCGCAGAGGTCTTTACTTGGTTAGCGCTAATCTGAATCCTTCTCGACTCATTCACCTGTGCCACACTTTGTGCTAAACCCTTCATTTAAGATGAAAAGATTAAATGACTTTTGCCCTTTGAAGTGCATGAAGGATAGTGAGGATCACTTTTTAAAGCCCTTACTAATCAATACAAGCCGCCTCCATTATCCCGTAATCCTGGCAATGCCTTTGTAAATGCCTCTCTAGACGCTCTTGGTATTCAGTGAAAAGAAACCCAGGTTGTAGGGCTCCCACGGCATCATGTGGGTTTGGCTTTTGCAGCCAAAATTCAGAGAGGGGTAATACAAGAGTTTTTCGTCTGGTCTAGTCAAAATTCATTGCCTTTGAATACACAGTTGAACCTTAGAATTAAATTATAGGACTGTTCGGTCCACAAGTAACAGAATTGATTGCTAAAATGGTGCGGAGTAGATATTTTTGCATTAATTGCATTGATTTTGTTTGCATTATTTGCATTTGTACTTTTGTTAGATTCATGTTTTGTTTTCTTTTTAGGTAAACTCAAGGAGGCGAGAATGCTCTGGGCATGATCTGTCTAGAGCATCCAGTGCCGAAGAACAAGAAGCCACCTTCAACAAGTCCAAAACTCAGAATCTTTTCTGCACGGGATCAGGAGATAAGGACTCAGAGAGGGTAGAGAAGGGGCATAGAGGTGTTGGGCAGGGGGCCGCTGGTGCATGTGGGGGCAGTGCACATCCCTTGCTGGAAAGTGGAAGCCCACCTCGCCCATGCCGTCCCCTGCCCAACCCAGTCTCACCACCCTCTGCAATGGTGACATGAGCACATATCTTACGGAGAAGCCCAATTTCAACCCATCTATTTTGTCTCTTTGGAAAAAACATACAATAGACTTGTAAATAGAGGACTGTGTCTATCCTGATTGGTGTGGTTGCAAGGTGATGATGCTGATGTGTGGACGTGTAAGACGGCTCTTCCGTCAGCTCACGCTGCAGACCAGCCTGCTGCTGCTCTTCATTTTCTGCATGGTCAGTGTCCTCATCTCAGCCTATTTCTTGTATGGTGTTAAACGAGAGCTCGAACCTGCAGGAGTTGGAGGTGTGGTGGTCCCAGAAGAAGGTACTGCTGATTGGGAAGATCCCCGGGCAACTCCTTCCCCTCCGTCAGCAAGGGTGCTGCCAGCCAGAACCGCCAAGCCAGCAGACATGTCTCGAACCGAACCTGTGGTACTGGTGTTTGTAGAGAGCTTGTATTCCCAGTTGGGCCAGGACATCGTGGCCATCTTGGAATCTGGGAGATTTCGATACCAGACCGAGATCGCACCTGGGAAGGGTGATATGCCCACACTCACAGACAAGAACCGGGGTCGATTTACTCTTGTCATCTACGAGAACATCCTTAAGTATGTCAACCTGGATGCCTGGAATAGAGAGTTGCTGGACAAGTACTGTGTGGAGTATGGCGTTGGCATCATCGGCTTTTTCAAGGTGAGCCATTTGTGTTGTACAGCTTGACCTTTCACAGCACATAGTGTCACTAATGGCTGTTAATGTTTCTCTTAATTCCAGTGGGTCAATCACCTTGCACTAAACGATCTCACAACTGACATTTCACAGTCGGATTCAGATGTTAGCTTGCAGAAATATTGCCAACAGAGGGAGGTTGGAGCATTATGCTAAACATTTCAGTAATAGCACATTACTGAACAAGAATGTCCTTGCTGATTGGCTCTTGTTCTGTGGGGGAGCTGCTCTTCAAAATCAGTTCGAGGAAATAATCGGCACTAGAGTCTGCACATTTGACTATTACTCATTGCTGCCTGTCATTGCCAGCTTGTAAACCTCCTCTCCCAGTTCTAATGTATTGTTTGCCTAAGGCCAGGCCTGCTTTTATTACCCTCACGAGCTTGAGTGCGGCACACTAATTGTTAGTGGAGGTTAACCCAGTTGATGAGACTGTTAGAGTATCGCTCGCCTGCAGCAGAAGGGCGAGGACATCAACACGTCTTAAAAGGAACCACATGAAATTTGGGCTCGTTAATTTTTATCGTCTCAAGTTGCTCCGATTCTCCTCAAAGCTGTTTTACCCCAGGCACTTCTGTTTACACACTAACAGGAGCAGTTCAATCCCTGATTGGCTGGAAATGCTGTTTTCTTGTCCAGGCTGTTAACATCCTTGCCTTGCTGGATTTCATTGATTGAGAGCCTTGAGCGTGTCTGATAACAGACCCTGAAGGTACATGGTTCACCAGACCAAACCTTTTTGTCCCCTTGAGTGAAGAAGCACTGCCTCCAGTTCACTCCAGTAATGGAAAATGCATAATTACCTTCACATCAAGCATTGACTTGCACCTGTCAATGCCAAATGCATTTATCTCCCAAGAGTTGCACAAAGAAGCATCACAGTGGACACCAGCAGTTCTTTTAGTTATGCTTGCATGCATCAACGGGTCCAAGCTCTTGTTTGCCCTCATATTGGTCTTCTAACCTAACCCATGGACTCCATAGAGTCAATGCATAATTGAAATAAACCCTTATGTTTTCCTAACCAGCACTTAAGTTGGTATAATCTCTAGGGGCCATATTAAGTCTCTGGCCGCCAATCAAACTCACTAGCTCTGTTCTAAAACATAGTGAATTGCCTACCAATACTACCTAGCATTTTAAAGCATCATAAGGTGCCTGACGTGAAGGCTGCTATTTTCTTTTTGGTAAACGAAGGTTAAGCCACCTTTTCTTTACCTAATTTATAGCAACTTCACTTGTATCATATGTGAAAAAGCAAACTACAGCTCAGTTTCATGGTGGGCAAGTCAAGAGATTTTGATTTTAAGTAGGCCTATGCTTATTTCATTTAGTGCCAAAGATTATTGATAAACGCAGTTGATTGTTTACCCAATATTTGTTTGCTGTATGTTGCTTTATTTTCTTTGTTAGAGAAGTGTATTGTTAGCTTAGCAACATGCTAACATCAAACTCCTGAAATTAATTTCTCCTTAGAGTTACTACCTGTGCTGAGTCACTTATGAAATTTTGAAGTGCCTCCCTTAGAAAGCAGTTGCCTATGTAGGCAGTAGCCAACAAGCTGGACTACAGTTCTTTAACAGCTTTTTTTGGGCTTGGACTAATTATCCAACATGGTTCATGAATTGTTCAGTGTCAGAGTAAGTTAAATGCTGATAAGCGTCGAAGGAGCCTTTGGCTTGCAAGTGTTGCTGGAACAACGGAGACCAGAAGATGGGATTAGGGAGAGAGGGAGAGGCTCAAGGAAGATATTGATTAAGGCCACTGGTATGTGAAAATCTCTCATTCGTAGTCTCTAAGTGCTGAGTGACATCACCACCTACTCTTGAAGTTTCAGCTTGTTTCAGTGTGTTGCCATGAAAAGAAACAGATGAAAATGTGTATGATTCATCGGACGTTGCCTGTGGACAATGCATCTCTCCAGAGGGTCCCATTGCTACCTCTGGTGGCAGAATAATGGCTGTGTTAAGAGATGAGCAGGGTGAAGGCCTCTCTCCAAATTGTAAGGCTCATTGTGTTTGTTCCACTCAGTGTGCAGTTTATCACCAATTGATCCAGCTTCACTGGGTCAGCTGGGCCGAGAGGAGAGTGGACTGCATGCAGATGAGTATGGATGGTGTTTAAACAAATTTTGGTACCTATAATACCACAAGGCATCTAACTCAGGAGAGCACTAGTTTACTTCAGCTTAGTAAAGGAAGCAATAAATTGCTGCTGTATTAAAGGGGCCATATAAAAAATGTCCTTCACAGTGCTTCCAGACCATTTATGAAATATGCGATCTCCGATTTCTAACTACAAAAAGGTGCATTCCTGAAACGTGTGCTGAATTTAATTCAGCTCAGAGTCTAAGCTGGTAAAATAGGTTATTCAAAAATGATATCACAGCCATGAGTAAAATAGGTATGGACAATGGCCATGTAAAACAATGATAAAACATCAAGATCAAATTTTTCATCTATATTGATAATTATCATGATAAATTTTAAATGTATTATTTATTTATTTTTTTTATTTTTTTTAAAGTTTAAGGGCAGATTTTTGCTCCCAAGAGAATGTGGTAGAAAGCACACTGTTGGCTGTGGTTTTAAACTACTCTTTATGGTCAAACACTTCACTTTTTGTTTTTGATTTTTTTTTTTACTTTTCCAGTAATTTTCCTCAACAATATAAATATCTTACTAGGAAGAAAAAAAAATCTTAGTTTCTGCATGTTCTAATGAGTGATATTGTTTCAAATCATAAAACAGGTTTGTGTTGCCTGACTTTGACAAGTATATTCAGCACAGTTTGCAGTGCAGGCTGCAATATTAATAATATTATTTTTTTGTCTCTTAGAAATTTGTTGAAAGTAGTAGTAGCTTGAGTTAGGATGCAGATGTAAATTTATGTTCATGATCAAAAACAGTAAAATCTGTAAAAAAAAATTGTAACAACCTCATTTTTATATAGTGAAATTTAGTTATTCTGACTGTTTGAGTTATATTAAAAATTCTGTGTATTTGTATGAAAAACAGTAGCCTAAATACATTTAGTATAAATGCAAAAACACTATAGCGTAATCTCAGAATATACTGTAATTATATTCCATTAGCCTACATTAATCATATAATAAAATTCAATATGAATATCCTACATCTCTGACACAGTACCATGGTGCAGTTAGTGTTACTACTGTAAATCCATGGTAAATGATGGCGATTTGTAGATTAAAAAAGCCTTCTGACTGTTTCGTTGTGCACAGTGTTTCTTCTGTTTGTCAGCTCTTATGGCTTTAAACTAGTTTAAACTAGTCATTTGCGTTCTTCGCTGAATTGAAGTATTTCACACTGGATCTCACAGTGCTGTTTAGTGCTTGCGTGACCAAGACTCATCAGCGAGTAAACACGTGCTCTACTGAGCTCACGCTGCGCTACCGTTTGAACTTTGAGTCGAGCGGATAAATGGTTCGTGTGACATGCTTCAATTGAGTTGCGCTGTTTTGTTCCTCTTTTGGCACATAAACATTATATTGAACATTTATTGAACCCTTCATACCATTTTATTGAGTAAAATTATAGCGCGATAATTATAGTTATCGTTTTATCACCCAGCCCTAGACTAACAGTGTGAATGGGGAAAAAATAAAATGCTAAAAACCTGTCTGTGAATATTGCTTCTTTAATGTGGATTTTTATCTCTCTTCTTCCAACACTTCATGAAAGGCTAATGAGAACAGTTTGCAGAGCGCCCAGCTCAAGGGCTTTCCTCTCTTCCTGCACTCCAATCTGGGTTTAAGAGACTGTAGCGTCAATCCCAAGTCTCCACTGCTGCTCATCACCAAGGCCCGGGAGGAGGAGCTCGGTCCCTTACCTGGAGACGACTGGACGGTCTTTCAGTCTAACCATACCACCTATGAGCCTGTGCTGTTAGCTCGGGGACGGAGTACGGAGGCCAGTGGAGCTCCTGGACCACTTCATGCGGCTGTGGTTCAGGATTTGGGTCTTCATGATGGCATCCAGCGGGTACTCTTTGGCAACAACCTGAACTTTTGGCTGCACAAACTGGTACTGGTGGACGCAGTGAGTTTCTTGACCGGTAAACGTCTCTCATTGGCTCTTGAGCGCTACATACTGGTGGATATCGATGACATCTTTGTTGGGAAGGAGGGCACAAGGATGAAGGTGTCTGACGTCAAGGTGAGCGCTGTTTTGTTTGAAAATTCTGTTTGTGCAGTTTTTCTTTAATAAATGCCAAATGGTTTGCTAGTTTATCAGTTCTATCACATTTATATATTTTTACTTTGACTCAAGTGTAGCTATCTGAAGTCTGGGATTTAGGGCCGTATAACCACACAGTATACACATACACTTAGAACTAATGCTCTATTGCTCTTCTCCACTTTTCTTTATCGTATTACGTCTCTTGCCTGCTCCTTTTCTGATTATCATTCCTGTGATCCAGACTTGCGCATAGAGAGAAAGCAGGGCTCAATAGTAAAAAATGGATCAGGACCTTGTGAGAGAATTTCTGGCCAGTTGACTGATTTATGCTGCCCTATTGGCCACAATGTCATATGACAGTTAAGTTAATCATGTACATGTTTTTGTGCTCTGAGAATTTTCTGTGATGTACTGAACATTGTGAATTCTGTTAATTTAAATACATCAGTGTCGCATTAGCTAGCCAACTTAGATGAAGTTTTCTGAAATAGGGAGAATGATTTGTGATAGTCTTTGAGGCATCAGTGAGAAAATGAAAATAAATCACCAGTGCACCGTATTTAATCATTTTGCAACAAACTTGTACGAATTTGTAGCTGTCAAATAGTTACATTTATAGCTGTGCCATTTCCATTCATTATTATGATTTAAATTTGACATTATTTGTACTTAATTTTGCACAATTCATTAAAAAATATTCAAAATGTAAAAATTTCCTCTTTTTTTTGGTTTGTTTTTTTTTTTGTTTTTTTGGTGCTGGGACCTGTAAATATGATGACCTACTGACTGACTGGACCAGCAGAAAAAATTCTTATTTGTGAATGAGACATAGAATGAAATATGTACAAAAAGGAAATAATTTAAAACGAGGGAAACATACATTGGGGGAAAGACGAGGCCATGAAATAGGCATGGATAAAAACTCATTAGAGGGATACGATGCTAATCTGTATATAGTACCCCAGAGGCAAAAGAAAGAAAACTGGTTTGTTAGATCCACTGGAAAACAGAGAAACTGGTTTGTTAGATCCATATAGTTCACCAAAACTTATTGACGTGACAGCACTTTTCCTATCATCAGTTCTTCTGTTTTTTCAATTCTCCAACCTCTGCTGTTCTTTTTCCAAATATCTCCTCTTCTTTCCATTTCCCTTTTTTATTTCATTATTTTTTTTACGACTTGCTGTTAAAAGACTCGCCACAAGCATGAATATTTCAAACGCAGTTTTCTACGGCCTTCTTGTGAATCTCTCATCTTCGTAGCGCCCCGATGCAGATGTTCAGCCGAGGGAAGGAATAGAAAGCAAACATAATCAAAGCCGTCTTGTCTGTCTGTGGACCTCTGTGCAGTTAAATATGAATCAGTCTTTTGATTGAGTCAGACTGGAGAGACAGGCAGTCAAAAACAAGCGCAGTAAACAAATCAAATGAGAAGCAGATGCGGAGCTAAATCTGAGAGGGGTAATGAAGCAAACACAGGAGACGAACAGACAGCAGACATGCTTACGCTGTCCCTCTAGCACTGTGTTACCGCTGTGCTTGTGCGCATACGTGCGTTGGCGTACATCTTTTGGCTGTGTATCTCTTTTGTGTTCTCGTCTGTTGTCTGTGTGCTTTTTGAATGCATTTTGTGTGTTT
The DNA here is from genome assembly GCA_039654775.1 of Spinibarbus caldwelli. NCBI lineage: Eukaryota > Metazoa > Chordata > Actinopteri > Cypriniformes > Cyprinidae > Spinibarbus > Spinibarbus caldwelli. Next base: position 18,911,630 of record CM077258.1, read on the forward strand.
ACTGACTTTTAAAAAACTTTTATTACATTTCTATACTCCTTGTTTCAAAGGCCCTACTGGAGACGCAGAACGAACTCCGAACCCATGTGCCCAATTTCACCTTCAACTTGGGATTCTCTGGGAAGTTCTTCCATGCTGGTAAGTATGCTAACAACTTGCTCTTTTGGTATGTGTGAGCGTTAATCAAGTGATCATCAGCCACTTATGAGCCTCAGTGATAGTTAGGATGCTGTTTTAGTAGGCAGCTTTTGCAATAGAGTCAAGATGTTTACCGTTTGTGTCCATGTAATTAATATATTTCAGGCACAGATGAGGAGGATCTTGGAGATGACCTGCTTCTGTCCTACAGTAAGGAGTTCTGGTGGTTCCCCCACATGTGGAGTCACATGCAGCCACATCTCTTCCACAACCAGTCCGTGCTGGCCGAACAAATGCTGCTCAACCGAAAGTTTGCAGAGGTGACTCTAGATAAAATTATCTTTTTGAAACAATTAGGCTGTTTAGGGCCTGAGCACCAGCTGCTCCTTTTATTTATTTTATGTCTGTAGTTAAAGGTGCAATAGGTTGTCTTCAGAAACATTTTTTGTTATGCTGGTTAAAAGTCTCTTCATATCCCGATAGCAATCATTAAGTTAAGTGGTCTAAATGTATTTATATGTATTTATATAATCTGTGGAAGGTGTAGGACCAAGAAATGTTCGTCCAATCAAAACGCTCGATCCGCAGACAGGATACATCATCAGCGCGTTCACGTACGCTGTGCAAACAGAGTGAGAATGGCAGGCAAACATCAACAACCTGATCTTCCTTCCTAGAATTGTAGTACTTTTATTAACTGTACTATAAAGTTTTCTCACTGGTGTATGACATATGATGTATTGTAGTAATGTTGTCTCTGGTCATCTGATCTGTTCAGGAGGCGTGGCTTTGGACGTTGATTTGCAGGGAGGGTGGGATGTTTGCTTTCAGTGCTATCAGGCTAAAGTTAGCATTTTCCAAGATCTCCTACTGCACCTTTTTTTATCAGATAATACTTTGGAAGAAAAAGTTTCTATATTTTTATTTTTACACTGTTCGGCTGAAAGAAAATTGTGATGTGTTGGTATTTTTATTATTTATTCTTTGCTCACCCATGCATGTTTGAGCTTATATTGCCTACAAGCACTGCTTGTGACTTTTTTTTTTTTTTTTTTTTTTGGTCTCTTTTTGTTTTTAAAGATTAGCAAGAAATTGTAGGCAGTAGCTGCCTCAGCAGTTTTTAAATGTACTTAATTCAAAGTTAAAGTGTAATTAATTTTCAGTTAACAAATAACATGCAAACCCACACAGTATTTGGCATCAAAGCACGATTTTACAACACAATTATCAAAAGCACTTTCTCATCACCAGGGATAAATATATACTATACTTTTAGCACCTAGTAGAGGTATAGAGGAAGTTAGGATGGAGTTATGCACAATTAGTGGTTCATATTCTGAAGCACACTTTTTTTTGTTTTTGCCGTTTCCTTTCAGGAGCATGGTATTCCCACAAACATGGGTTATGCGGTGGCTCCCCATCACTCTGGAGTGTATCCCATCCATTTGCAGCTGTACGAGGCCTGGAAGAAAGTGTGGGGCATCAAAGTGACCAGTACAGAGGAGTATCCCCACCTCAAACCCGCACGCTTCCGCAGGGGCTTCATACACAGTGGCATCAGTGTAAGAACGCTTTTAATGGGTAAAGTAAAGATAAAAAGTGGGATAAATTGGCAGAATGGAATTTGGAAATAACACAGACATGAACCTGCATCCTTGGGATAAACATGTTGCTAACATATGCATTGCTAGTGCACTAAGGCTCCAAGTTCTCCTCTATAAAAAAAAAACAGATGGCACATATTTATTCAGACTGTAGCCTGTACAGCTGTATGGTTAAACGATAGTATGTTGAATTCTTATTCCGGCTGGATTCAGTACGATAAACCCCAGGCTATTTTTTGTACGGTTTGAACTTTGAATCCCAGTGGGGGGTTAAGGGCAAACTGTTTGTGAAAGTACAATTTTATTTATTTTTTTATCAACTGTGCATCGCTTCAGGAGACAACAAAGAGAGTATGACAAAAGCTCTGTGAATCATGACAGAGCGGTGTCTGTGTGCGTGTGAATGTAAGAATGTATGTGAACTTGCAACAATGGGCAGAAACAAAATCACCTTGGAAATCATAAACAGCAGCTATGTTACATATATATAAATATATAAATATATATATATATATATATATATATATATATATATATATATATATATATATATATATATATATTTATATATTTATATTTATTTATTTATTTTTTTTTTTTTTTAAACGCGCACAAGGCCATCTAACATTTCCTTATCCTGACATAGTTATTATCCGTGGTTCATATCAGGGAAAGATGCTTATGAAGAAGCAAAGACAGTCGTCTCATCATGCAGTATATACATGTATTTTGTAAAGAATCCTTTCAGAATGAGGGAAAAAGCACATTTAATGTAAACCATCTTCATTCTACCTTCATTGGCTGTCAAATAAGATCATGTATGCTGATGTGTGGGCCATGTTATTGAGGATGCTGTTTTCTTAGAGCAGAAGCATTCCAACTCGTTACATGTCAACTCTAGTGGACTTGCTCCAGTTATTGTACTTCATTTTTCAGCGCTGAAGTCATTTATTTGCCACTCCAGTCTAAAATGACTCTCAAATGAGATTACGCATTATGGGTGACAAAATACATGTTTCTTTGTTTGCACATGTGGAGCTGTGAACACCAAAGCTAATTGGCCATATAACCGAAAACAAACATTTCTGCTTGGATGCTTTTTTTTTTTTTTTTTTTTTTTTCAGCAAGTCTACAATGCTCCTTAACCATGTTAAAATCTCAGTAACAGACGGTTTTAAGTGGCTTATAGCTTCTATAAAATTTCTAAATGTGTAGATTGTGATTTAAAAAAAAATGTTCTCATTTACCGTGTATAAAATTGAATTTGATATGCAGTCACAGATGTGGGTGTGTATATGTATGTATATATGTGTGTGTGTGTGTGTGTGTGTATACAGGTGCATCTCAATAAATTAGAATGCCGTGGAAAAGTTCATTGGTTCATATTGGTTAATTTATTTCAGTAATTCAACTCAAATTATGAAACTCATGTATTAAATAAATTCAATGCACACAGACTGAAGTGGTTTAAGTCTTTGGTTCTTTTAATTGTGATGATTTTGGCTCACATTTAACAAAAACCCACCAATTCACTATCTCAACAAATTAGAATACTTCATAAGACCAATAAAAAAAAAAAAAAAAATAGTGAATTGTTGGCCTTCTGGAAAGTATGTTCATTTACTGTATATGTTACTCAATACTTGGTAGGGGCTCCTTTTTCTTTAATTACTGCCTCAATTCGGCGTGGCATGGAGGTGATCAGTTTGTGGCACTGCTGAGGTGGTATGGAAGCCCAGGTTTCTTTGACAGTGGCCTTCAGCTCATCTGCATTTTTTGGTCTCTTGTTTCTCATTTTCCTCTTGGCAATAACCCATAGATTCTCTATGGGGTTCAGGTCTGGTGAGTTTGCTGGCCAGTCAAGCACACCAACACCATGGTCGTGTAACCAACTTTTGGTGCTTTTGGCAGTGTGGGCAGGTGCCAAATCCTGCTGGAAAATGAAATCAGCATCTTTAAAAAGCTGGTCAGCAGAAGGAAGCATGAAGTGCTCCAAAATTTCTTGGCAGCGACAAAACGTGCTTCTCACGCTCCACTGACACTCGCGATGTGAAACAGTCGTAATAGACATAGCTGAGTCGTTGTCATTCAGGAATAAGATCGCGTGGGTGTTTGAATCAAGATCGCGATCTTTAAATGATTAATCGTGCAGCTCTAATGTAAACACTGCAAAATGTTTTGCGAGGATATCTTCACGTTCTCGCGAGACCAGTCCGATCTCGCGAGACACATCGGATCTCGTGAGATCTTGTCACAATATATATGCTTTTTTTTTTTTGCCAAGGCAATTTAACATCATTTTAAATAAAGTGATTACATAGTGAAAGGCAATGTCTTTGTTTTTCAGGTGTTGCCCAGACAGACCTGTGGTCTCTTTACTCACACCATCTTCTACAATGAGTATCCTGGTGGCTCTAAAGAGCTGGACAAACTCATAAATGGAGGAGAGCTTTTCCTAACTGTGCTTCTCAACCCTGTAAGTAGTGACGCAGTGTATTTCACACACTGGTTTAGACACTATAAAGAATACAACGACTTTTGGGCCAAGATCTGGTTTTTTTTGTTTTTTTGTTATTTGCGTTATTCACTGGAAATCTTCCTGTACACTGTAGCTCTCAAATATTATTTGCAAATTCCCATGTTCAAACTTGCCATATTTCTATGAAGGATTGGGAGTGCCATATTAATTATTAATCTTGAAAAGTGAAATTGAAGCTAAAAATGTATTTATTGATGGATTTAATGAGAGATGTATTGAATAATATTTAACTCACAATCCTCTATAGCTGTTAATATATCTTGTAAGATTTACAGTTTGATCATTCCTTTAAAGGCTTTTTAAAATAATGCACAAATTATGGTAATATATTGGTCATATATTTTGTAATTTTGAAATCTAACTTTGAAAATTTTCTTTTGTTAAAAAAAAGTTTGAGGTCTAAGATTTTTTTTTAATATTTATAATTTTATTCAACAATCATTAATTAAATTGCTAAAAAAAAAAAAAGGTGACAGTAAAGATATTTATGATGTTACAAATAATTTCTACGGTATTGCTAATAAAGGCTATTCTTTTAAAATTTTTATTTATCAAAAATGTTTTTCAACATTGATAAGACATTTTTCTTGAGCACCAAATCAGCATATTAGAATGATTTTTGAAGGATCATGTGACACTGAAGACTGGAGTAATGGCTGTGAAAATTCAGGGGGGTTTTTTAGCTTATTTTAAAAGTCAACTAATCGTTAATCTGATAGGCTGGGCGCTTAATGACTTCTTACGCTTTATTTCAAACCAGATCAGCATCTTCATGACCCACCTGTCCAACTACGGGAATGATCGTCTTGGCCTGTACACCTTCAAGAACCTGGTGAAGTTCATACAGATGTGGACCAACCTGAAACTGCAGACTCTTCCGCCTGTACAGCTGGCGCAGAGATATTTCCAAATCTTCCCTGAGGAGAGGGACCCCATCTGGCAGGTAACAGAGGAGCTCTGTTGGGGGTCTGTACTGTCCAGGGATCATTATGGGAAACAAATACAACTCTATTTAGTGGGAGTGGATCAGCAAAGGTTGAGAGTGTTGAGCCGTGTTGCCGTAATATGTGACGAAAGGTTTCGTATGGCTGTCTGCACATTTACTCTAATGTACGAAGAGTGAAAATGGTTTTCTGTGTAGCCTGCCAGGAAATCATAGAATACTATTTTTGAAATTGGTTCCAATAATTCAGTTGAAAGTTGGAGGCAATGCAGAAGATCTGTCTTTCTCTCTGTATCTTTTCTCCCGCTCGCCCCATTTCAATTTATCCAGCTTCTTTATTTCTTCTTGTCTCACTCTTTCTAACTCACTTGTTTTGTTTCACCCTTAGAGAAGGAGAAAGTGGGAGCCTGAAAGCTCTAAATCCCTCTTTTGATCTCTCTCGTTTCCTGTCAAGGTTGAGGTCCCATCTTTTCTGTCGGCTCTCCAGCGTTCCACAGCTTGCCCTGCTCTGAATAATCTTCTTTCCTCTGCAGTTGTTTTCCCAAGAACTCTGCAAGCTGCTGTTACATGCAGAGGAAAGATACAACTTGGAAAGTGTTTAGTTTTTATTTTATACTTAATACAGCATGTCCATGGCTCTTTCCCAAAATCCATTGAGCTGTTCTTCTGCCTGCATCCTACATGGGCAGCTATTTTCTAAGAGCGATCACCTGCCACAGTGCTGGTAGATAAAGGAAATTTATGATAGATAAGGCAAAATCATGTCTTTAACTGAAGATGAGACTCACCTTATGATTAATTCCTATGGGGTATGCCATATGTCGAACGTCACCTGACCAAACCAGAAAACAGGTCTCATCACACCCGCTTGTCAGAGAAAGTGTTAACAGCAGTATGAACTGATGGCGATTTCAGTGGACTTTTCAAGTAATCAGCTAACCTAGCTAGTTGTTTTTGATTTTTGCCGTTTTATTTAGTTTTAATATTAGAATATGAGAATCAGATAGCAGTCAGCATATGTGAGGGACATTGGTTATGATCATCTTTGGTAACTTCTTTTGAAGGCATTTTAAGTAAAACAGCTCAATATTTCCCAAAGGCATCATAAGCCTAAGTAGATTGTAGAACCATTGCTACCAGTGCTCTCTACGATCAACTTTGCTTACAATGCTTTTGAGAAACATAGCCCTGATCCAGAAGCGATGTAAACTGTTTTAAAGAATATAGATGTTTATTGTGCATAAGAGAACCCCTGCAATACAGTTTGATGTTAGCATGCTGACCAAAGCTTTGTGCCGTGCTGCTTATATATTTATCAAACAGTAAAAATCCCACTTCCAAAACAAGGCGTCTGTGGATGAGAGTCTGAAGCAAGGACTGGTGAGACAACATTTGTCCAGCGCTGTTTCACAGATGATGAGTAGAAGGAGAATTTTAGATTGACACGACAGTCATTTGTGACACTTCTGATTCAACAGCAGCAGCTGTTTCATGTGTCATACATAATTACGCCATTTCTACGTCATTGCACGTGTATAACTCTCCAGTTTCAGTTTTCTGATCTGATCAAGTGTTTACATGTCCTATCGAACAATTACAAACCACCCCTTACAATCCGAATTAAATTTCAGTCAGATTTGGCCAATTTATTCTGATGTTTATTCTGATTGGGCTACTAGTACAATTTTGAGTTTTTTTGTTTTTTTGTCTAATTTATTGATAAATAGAAATTTTGCCTCATTTTTGGGTGAATTATCCCTTTAAAGGGGTCCTATTATGCTCTTTTACAAAGTCTTGATTTTGCTTCGGGGGTGTACTAGAACATGCTCTCATGCTTGGTGGTTTGAAAATCGCATTATTTTTCACATAATTTACATTATTACAAGACCTTTCTCCCCAGCCTGGCACAAACGACTCGATTAGTTCTGGGTTTGATGAAGGCCCGCCTTCCGAAAAACAAAATGTGTTGTGATTGGTTAGCTGTCCCAGTGCATTGTGATTGGCGAACGGCTTAGACTGTGTTTCAGTACTGCCCTGCCCCTTGACAAAACAGCAAGTTCGTCAATATTGCCATATCAATTCAGACCCCGAGAATATTGAACAAGAGGATCGCCAGAACCTTTGCATGCATGGATATTGCGAGACATATTAAAGTGGTAGCGTTATTGTTGTTGTTGTTGTTTTTTTGGCTAAATCACGTTTTAGATGACAAAATCAAGTTCACGTTTTAGCTTAAAAATAACTGCATTTACTATGTACAGATAAGTGCAATGGTAATATGTATTATGTTTATTGTTCTTTAATTCTAACATTGTAACAGGAATTGCAGTGAAACTGTTATACAGTTGAATTTATTTATACCATAGTCCCACAGACTTACATTATTTGTGGCGGCATATATATGCAAATTATTTCTCTGCCAGCGGGAGGCGCTGTTGGAGCGGGAGAGAGCGAGGTTTAACCGGTAACGCTGTACACAAAGCAGCGCTCCGCTCACAAACACTGCTTTATCAGACATTACATGCAAGATGAAATGAAAATGACATCCAAAATTTTCTGAAGAGAGTCGGTTTCCTTCAGAAATACAGTGATATAAAAACACCCACACCGGGTTTCGATTTTGAAACGTGCAGTGCTCAACCAAGCGTTCTCCCCACCCGCTAACCATTCGATTTTCCGGAGGCGGGATTTATTTTAATGATATTCTAATGGGCCACTTTGTGATATCACAAACACGGGAAAACGACTTTGTAGTCCAAACGAGCCATTCGTTGTAGTTCTTGAAAAGGGATTTTTTAAAAACAAAATATCTCCCTTTGGAGTGGACTTTGAGATTTGTAACTTTGTAGATCTTTTTACGCCCAAACATACACACTACACACTGACTAAAATTCAAAAAGTGAAAAAGCATAATAGGACCCCTTTAAAGCTATGTTGCTGCTGCCGTTTTCTTCATGTGGCCTCAACCCATGCCTTGCTCTCTCATTGGCTGTCGGACTCTCATTGAGTTGGCTGACTGGTCCAAATATTATTACTAGATATTTGTTTGGCGTCGGCGAGACATCAGGGAGCCTCTTTGATGCGCCGTTGAGTAGTTCACACATGAAGACTGCCGAGCGCTGATCACACACTGATTTGCCCACGATCACAGCCCGACCTGTCGGCAAGCTTGTTGACTTGCAAATCCAGCTTAAATCCGGCTTAAGATCTTGTAGTGTGAACTTGGCATTAGGGGCTACAGGAACGTATTTGGGAACCACTACTTTAAATGAACAGCATTTATTTGAAATATATTTTTTTTGTAACATTAATGTCTTTACTGCTTAATGTCCTTGCTAAATAAAGGTATTAATTTCTTTTCAAAACCAAAAAATCTTAGTTAATTTGCATTGTATTCTCGAATTGCCTTTTCCAAAATGAATACATGTGATGCTGTCTTGAAAATAAGGAATCTTATAGGACAGACCTTAAAGTGTTGTCTATGTAGGCAGCTCACTAGGTTTCGGAACAGAGCTCATATTTACTGTTAGTATAAACTGTGACCCCATGATTACATCAGTAATAAATTCACAAACCAAATGTGTTAATTCAGTGTAATTACTCCTTTTAGCACTGGCATCTACTCATGCGAGACTTTTTGGTCGTTAGTGCCGTGGCGCCTAGCTGTTAATCTCATTAGGACGGACAGGTGTTGGATTTCTGGTGGTTTGCAGTCTTGATGCACCGTTTGACCATTTCGCATTTGTGCAAGTTTTTAATTTAGAGACAAGAGTTAAAGCTATTAATTCATTACCACCGTTGCCAACATCTTCAGCTGTGATGGATGAAGGGCTCAAAATGGCTTCTGCAGGACATCTTTCTCCTGAGATTCTTCAAAGCTCTTGACGGGTTGGTTTATGGTTTATGCTTCTGGTTAATCCCATAAAACGGCCACCTCTGGGATGTTATTAGGGCAAGTCTAAAGGCTAAGTCTGAATTAATCTAAAATCTGCTTGTTATTGGACTCTGCTGATGTGTTGTAAGATATTTGACATGCTTGATTAGTTTGTTTTAATTTGGCCGGATAACAGCCTTCTCCCCCATAATACACTTTTCCTGCTGATATTAAATCCGAGTCCAAGCGCTTAGTCTACATCCAAATTCCTATATTTTCTGAGCATGTCCTGAACTTTTGGACATTCTACTATTTTGCCATACCTTACATTTGAATATGCATACTTCCCTGCAAAAAAAAAAAAAATAAGAAAGAAAGAAAAGAAAAAATGAACATCTCGCCCTGGGTAATTTTGTAAAACAGCAAGTTTCTCATATTCATGCTGGCTTGGTGAATGAGAACAATTTTTCCAGCTTCTTTATAATTTCCTGCTGGTTATTGAGGCACAATGATTGACTCGCTGCAGTGTTTTTTATTGTGAATGTGCTCATTTTAGTGATATATGGGTTGCACTTCACTTTAGCTCATTTCTTTTCCTTACAGGACCCCTGTGAGGACAAAAGACATAAAGACATCTGGTCTAAAGAGAAGACCTGTGACCGTTTCCCCAAGCTGCTTATCATTGGACCTCAGAAGACCGGTGAGTGTTGTGTGCTCACCACACATCCACACACGTGTGCACTTGCGCCATCTAGCTGTGTTGGCCAGATATGCTCTTTTAAAACCAAATATAGCAAATTTCCATCTAGATCCAGTGTTATATGGGTGTCTTCCATCACATATCAGGCCAATGTAATACTGTAAATTACAATATTACAATTTACTTTAGGAATTCCTATTCTTTTTCTAACTTTTATTTTAACTGCAATTATTATAAATCCCCCTTTTTTTTGAGTAGCTATTGTTTTGCTTGCCAGAATGTTCAGTAGCCCCTCACTGCAGAACACAAGATCCAGGGGGCGAGGTTGGATATGCCTATTAATTAATCAAATTAATCACACATCAATTTGGGTTGAGAAATTACCCTAAAAGGTAATTAAAAGTCATTATTGTGTTAAATGAGAAAAAAAAAAGAAAAGTTGATTGAAAAGGTGTATTTATAAAAGTAATTTTTTATATTTTTTCTAAATGTATTACTCAATTATGGGGGTGAATCAGTGCTGTGATTGACTTGCAACAGGTATTTTTATTTATTTATTTTTTCATCAAGTGTGGACAACAGCATTGGTGGGGTTTTATTTCCTTTCAGGCTCATAGATGTATGCAGGCTTTCTACTGCAACCCTGGCTGCACCTCAGTAAATGTGAATTCAGTTTTACAGCGTCGACTAATTAAACTTCTAAAGATGTCTTCAGGGAGCAATAGCCCACTCTAAGAGTGGGTAGTAAAATGCTGTGTTAATCTTCTCAATAAAAGTTAGATTAGGGGGTTGGGCCTTAGACCAATATTTATATTTATTTATTTATTTTTATGTTTTGCACTGTTATTACCTCACTTCCTAGACTTGTATATTAGCTAGCATCATCGTTTCAGTAAACTTTCACTGAAACTTTTTCTTTGGCTCAAATTAAATCAGGTTTTATACTACATACTTTACAAACATATATTTACTTCTATAACTCAATAGCAGAATTTCAGGAGTCACAATGGGGTCAAGAAGTCTGAGACTATTAATGAAATTGTTTTATTATTTTTGTTATTATATTTAAGGGATTTTTGTAATTTAAGTTTGTTTTTAAATTGTTTTGTTAAAAATTATATAATCAACATATGCTGTCTTTTCTTTTCAGGAACTACTGCTCTCTATCTGTTCCTGGGCATGCATCCCGATTTGACCAGTAACTACCCCAGCAAGGAGACCTTTGAAGAAATCCAGTTCTTCAACGGCCGAAACTACCACAAAGGCATTGACTGGTATGTGCTGATATTGTGAAAGAAAATGTCTCCTTCATACGTTTACCAACTTCATGAGTTGCAGTCTCTTTGAAATCATGATTGATTTAGAAACCACATAAATAAAATAAAAAAATAAAAAAAAAGTTTTATGACATGTAGTCCGTATATGTTAGTTTTGAGATTGTCTATATGCAAGTGTACACCTAAAACATTTAGCAGATTGAAAATCCATTCATACCAAGAACAATAACTATAAAGTTTTTAATAATTCTTGTAATTTTGTGAGAATAGTGAAATCCACAATACAACTATATTGATAATGTGACAGAGAAACAATATCACTGCAATCAGTTTCAGAATATGTTCTTCCAGCTGATGAACTATAAAAACATCAGCGTTTAATGTGGCAGACAACAAAATTGTGGCATGTTCGTATAATGTACAGAAAGTTTTTGTGCATTGATGTGGAAGCTATCATAGTTATCGTTACAGTTATTGTTCTTGGTGTTAACAGGCCTTGACTTAAAATTTATGATCTAAAATACTGAATCATCTTTCACTCATGGGATGTATCTAAAACTGCTCTCTAGAATGAGAATGTCCTTTCCCCCTAAAACAACCCATTTCTGATGCGTCCTAACTTCCTGTTTTTATAGGGAGTACATCAATATGGGCAAGAAAACCGCATGATTTCATGGGTTCTTTACAGTCGATGGCTCTTGTGAAGTACTGTGATTGTGAAAATCTGGCATGCTTTGAAGTTAAGAGTATTAAGAGACATGGAGGCTAATGTTCCCATGAGAGGAAGGCATTATGAGTCATTTCAAAACACAGCACTGCCGTCACCACCAGCTCTTTCTTTCCATCTTTCAGTAGTCTGAAATGTGGCTAATAGAAAGCAGGTGTCTGATGCACATCATCAACCGTCTCTCTCTCTCTTCCTACCTTTCTTTTTCTCTTTAATCAGTTTGTGGAAAAAATGTCGGAGGTTGATGGTTCATGTGGCGGTTCGTTCGCAAAAACAAGTGCTGGATACGAAGCTGATTATAAAGAGAGAGGTGCATTTCACCAAACAGAGATAAACAATGGTGCAACAATAGTTAAACATGTTTTTTTTTACAGGTTTTGACACATGTCCACCATCTGGTTTCCCTCAAAAGTGTGGACCAAATTTAATGAAATGCTAATTGTTTGGCTTTTTTTAATGCTAGGTACATGGAGTATTTCCCTCTGCCCTCCAACACTAGCTCAGATTTCTACTTTGAGAAAAGTGCAAACTACTTCGACTCCGAGGTCGCGGCCCGGCGAGCAGCTGCTCTTCTGCCCAAAGCCAAAATCATCACCATTCTTATCAACCCGGCCGACAGAGCCTATTCCTGGTATCAGGTCAGTATCTAACTGCTCATGTGTCATCCAGTCACATCCAGGGTCAGTCAAGGCCATAATGCCTGCTCTAGACAGAAGATTAGATCTGCAAATGGGAAAAATATGTAATTCGGAAGGAATTGTTAACATCATTGTTCTGTTGGGTCTGATAGGGCCCACATTTTATACTTTTGCATGTGGCTTTTTAATTTTTCCCAAAAGCCTGCTTATGTTAGTCAAGGTAAGTAGTTTTAGCAGCCACAAGATGCTATTTTATTTCAAGAGAGCATGGAAAGTTATGTTTTCCATTATATAGCATTTCAACTTCAACAGTGCTCTGAAAAAGTATGGCCCATGAAAATTAATGTCCTTTTTAAATGTGGACATTTTGATACTGTAACTATATTTGGATGGTATGGATGGAAGAAGATTGTGATACACCCATACATTTAGCATCTTATACAAATTGTGTAATGGTTGACTACAAGAAACCATGCCCATTCCTTCATGCAGAATTTCATTACTTCTGTGAATTTGGAGTGATTTGTAGCATATATGGCCCACTTCAGGTCCCTCATAGCATTTCAGTTAAACTGACATCTTGATTTTGACTTCTAAAACTCAATTTCTTATTTCTGAAACATTCCTTTGTGGGTCTGCTTGCATGTGTTGATTCATTTTCATGTAAAACAGTTTTTTTTTTTTTTTTTTACAGATGGCATCATGTTCATCTCAAGCGTTCTTTGATATAATTTGGAATTCATAGTTGCAGTTATGGTGGCAATATACTGCCTTTTATGGATCAACATCTGTAAATGTATTATCTGTATGTTCTAATACAGAAAAACAAAATACATGGCCTCAGCGTGTCCTTAAAAAGGCTTAAAATGACATAATTTGAGGCCATGTCTTAAATATCTTGGTACGAACATATATTAAGCATGTACCATATTAATCATGATTATCATGCTTCAAAAGTTTGTGATTTAAATATGAACACTGCATGTTTAAAATTAAAAACACAGCACCTATTGTGCATTCTGCGGGCTCACAGTTTCAAGCTATGAACACCGTACATTTATGTCATTGCATCTAACTATTAATGAATAATGAAAGTTTACTTAATGGTAAACTTAATGGTTTTACTTAATGGTTTTTGTATTGTAGAAGTTTGTATTTTATCTTTATATGAGTCCTGATGTATTTTAGGGTTTTTTTTAATATTTAAAAGTCCCACATATAATTAAAAAAAAGTGCATAAAATATTTTTTTACTGGTTATTATTGGTATGTTGGTTACACAGTTATCTGTATGTGGAATTTAATTCAACATAAACTCTTCTTATCTCTGCTTACCCCATCACAGGAAAACTCTACCCTGAAATATAATGCACTTCATGGGGTTTACTTACTTTTTCACAGCACTGTATTTTGTCACGAAATTGTAAATATTCATCGTCTTAATTGGCTGTTTTCCAGCACCAAAGGGCTCATGATGATCCTGTGGCTCAGAAATATACATTCCATGATGTCATCACTGCTGGGCGGGATGCGCCCATCAAACTGAGGGTCCTGCAGAGTCGTTGTCTAGTGCCCGGACTTTACTCCACACACTTACAGCGCTGGCTCACACACTATCACCCCAGTCAGGTATTGAGCGGAGTTCATGCGTCTCCATAGATGCGCTGTGCAATTGAGGATGTTTCTATGATTTACATTAACCGGTTTGTTTCTGTTCAGATCCTGGTCCTGGATGGACAGATGCTGAGGACAGAACCAGCTTCAGTGATGGACAAAATCCAGAAGTTTCTAGGCCTGACAAACATGCTCAACTACCACAAGATCCTTGCGTAAGAAGCTTGTCCCCAAAAGTTTCTTGTTTGTCTTTTATGATTGACAATTAAAAGTCATTAATATACAGTACATTATTGAGCACCTGGAGTGTCTGGTTTAGAGCTGCTTTGAAGTGTTTCACAGTAGTCTTCTCGTCCTGATGGATCCCCTTAGTCTGACAGGTTCACAAGAGTGCTTGTTAATTCTCTGCTTTCTCTACCACCTCATGTAAACTCTTTCACCCCCCCTTCCACTTGTCTCTCTTTCTCTCTCTATCTGTCCTCTGTCTCATCCTCTGTCTCATCCTGTACCACATAATCTCATAAGCAGTAACATCTGTCAGCCACATCTCCCACTGGACAATGAAGATGTTTTGTCCTGTGGCAGCCTCTCAGGAGGCCTTGCTGTGCACCATCTGTTTGTTATGTTCCCGTTTGATTAGGCTGATGTTGAAACATTGCCCTGTTTTTGCTGCCTGTCCTTCATTTTGTCCCTTCCTTCCTGCTTCAGGTTCGATCCGAAGAAGGGCTTCTGGTGCCAGCTGCTAGATGGAGGGAAGACCAAATGCCTGGGGAAGAGTAAAGGGAGGAGATATCCTGACATGGACGCTGATGTGAGATTATGATTCTGGTTCATATTCCTATTTCAATTAAAAACATTCCTGTCTTTTGGGGGGTATTTGGCATTACAATGAGTGTTGGAAGACAAAGGGGAAAAGGAAGCTTGTTCAGACATTTTTGTTATATTTGACTCAAATCCCTTCAGTTTTCATAATCTCAGTAGCAAAAACTGCATGAAATCAGGTTAAAATCAGATTTTTATCAATAAACTACTGTTCAAAATGTTGGTCATATTTATTGTTTTTGAAAGAGGTTTCTAATGCTCATCATCACTCTATTTATTTTATCAAAATACAATAAAACATGCATGCATGGCCGTAATGGAGATAATGAAAATATCTGAAGACTGTTATGAAAATGAATGTTAAAAATAAAAATTACATGAAAACATGAACACTGATTAGAACATTGTTAGATTATGATGCTGCGATGTTATTAAAAAAGAAGCATTTAAAAAGGAATAGCTGCCTGAGGTGAAGCTGACTTTATGCCAATAAACTGAAACCCGTTCTATAACACATCCTATGATATTAATCAGATAACTTAGATACATAACATAGATGTAACATTACAACTCGTATTTGCACAAAAGGATGCATATACCAGTGAACTATAAGTTACGCGCTATAGCGAGAGAGAGAGTGAGAGCTACCGCCGTGATTCGCTTTCAACAACGCGCTGAAACACGGGTAAGGACAGAATTTACTATAGATTTCACATCCTATAAAGTTCTCATTATAATGCTTATGTCTTTAATGTTTATGGCAGATTTGTGATATATTTTCATCTACATTTATTCATCTATCTTTATTTGACCCTCTAACTCTAGCATTCTCTTTTCTAATTCTATTTTATCTATCTGCCGCCGTTTTATTAAAAAAAAAAAAACCCACACACTTGACCCTCTATCAATTGCATATTTATTCTCTAACAGCTAGATTTTCTTGAAAAACTAAAACTACCTTTCTTTCCTATATTCTATCTACTTGTTTTCTTTAAAAAACAAACAAAAAAAAAAACTTGCTAAGTGTACTGCGTTAGGCTAACCGTGACTTGTCATAGCGCTTGCATGTTGTTGCTCTTTTGTTGGTTTTGATTGCTTCTATTGTCCTCATTTGTAAGTCGCTTTGGATAAAAGCGTCTGCTAAATGACTAAATGTAATGTAAATGTACATTATCAAGTGATTCCTGAAATCACCTGCATGTTTTCGAAGCCATACAAAGTATGAAAACAATTTTAATTGAAGTATGCCTACTGTTAAACAAATATGAGGGAAAAAATCACTGTTGCATTTTTATAGGATCAGTATTTTTAAAAAAGAAACATCTAAAAGCAATATGACTGTCTCAAATAACTCGATATTGGGCTTTGCATTTGAGCATAAAGCTAAACACTAAATGCAGCGCATTCAGCATGTTAATAAATGTTAATATCCCAACGCATCCTATATTAGATTAATCAGATATGTATGTAGCTAACCCAGACATCACTACGTGACTTCAAAGCCAAGCTTCTCTCTCTTCTCACGTCTATACTTTGAACCACATGCTGTTGCAAGCTAAACAATCAGAGCTCAGGGTGCCGCCCAAAGTGCTGCTATAACCAATCAGAACTTTTTTCCACGACCATCGTTGTCACGGCTGAGTACTCAAGTACTTGATCGCTGTTTTACATCCCTAATATGTAGTGTGTGGCCCCCCAAAAAATATATATATAGCTTATTTTTTCCAAATTCTTGTTACTTCAGGGTCATTCAGAGTGTTGTATTTTCTACAAGGACACAGCTTCAGTCATATCTTTTAACAGACTATGATAAAGAGAGGCTCAGTTGGATGCTGAGGACCTTGATGTTACCTTGAGGCTTCTTGGCAGACACATCAAAGTTAATGAGGGGTGAAAGAACAGGCTGATGTGTTGTGGCTTTGCAGACGCAGTCGCAGTAGTAACACTCCTGAGAGAAAGAGCTGTACACAGAGCGGGACACTGTCATTTAACACACACATTCACAGCAGTGGCTTAAGGTTCATGACCTTTTCTAGGTCAGAGGTGTTTGGTCTAATATCCAGTCAAAAATATTTAGCTGTTTAACATGAGGATATAAGCCATTATAAGCCAGGATGGTGGTGATGATGATGATGATGATTATGATGATGATGTTTTAATGAATGAAGATTTAATGTTTTAGAAAATTAGTATTTCACATCATTGCCTAGTGGTTAGTGCACATGCTTTGATGTGCATTTCCTACCCATTCTATACTTTTCCTGTCAATAAGTGACAGAAGGTCAAAAATAATTAGAGAAAATGCACTTTAATTGAAATAATCATTCAATACAAAATACAAATGTTTTCATGTGCTCAGCAAAAAGAAAAAAAAAAGATCTGTCTATAATGATTTTCAGGTTATTGCTTATATTGACATTCTATACTGTTTAGTATAAGTAAATTAAAACTAAAATGCTAAACAGTTTAAATCCTACTAATTTGAACATAGCAACATTATAATGTACAGTGTGAAAAAAATTTGATATTTTTTTTTATTTGCTAAAGATTTAACTGTTTTATTAAATTAGATTTAAATTGATGTTAAAGTGTTTTTAAAAATCCATTTTAAGTGCGCATCAGATAACAGTTAAGTCACTTTGGATAAAAGGGTCTGCTAAATGACTAAATGTAAAAGTCAGTCTAATCTAAATGGAAAAATTGGGAAATTAAGTAAATGCTAGACTCCATAATAATGCCACATATAGCTTGAGCATGACTTTACATGTTGTGTGTTACATATTTGCAGAAAAACTGACACCATCCTCTTCCTCCACAGTCCCGGACCTTCCTGAGAGAGTATTACCATGAGCACAACATTGAGCTATCCAAGCTGCTGTACAAAATGGGCCAGCCGCTGCCTAGCTGGCTTAGGGAGGAGTTGCTCCACAGCAGGTAACCTGAAGAGGGGGGTGGGGACACACTGGTCAGACTCGGACACCCCTCCTTCTGCTCTTGAGGGGACTCACCCTCTTGTCCACCCCTGTAAGCCGCCGGCCACAGTGGTTGGTCAAGTCTCCTCCAGCGGCTTTGTGGACCTTCATTTCGGAGAACTGAGCTTCTAGAGGACAAGACAGAGAGGTAGAGAAAGATGCCCTTAGGTGCGCTAGTGGCTCTGTTCCATTTTGGAGAACAGTGATGTGCCCAGGACATAGCCCTGGGGTACACCCGCTACAATCCTTGGCTTGAACATGGGATCACAATGGGAGGCTTCCAAAAGACATTCTACTTGTGTCTGGTGTATTGAAGTACCAGGACAACATAATGTCAGAACAAATGGACATGCAATATGGGAGAGGAGGGCACATATTTCTTTTGAGCTGTAGGACATACACAAGTCCACAACAGATTAATAAGTGTCAGGGTGGTACCTTAAAGTCAGACTTTCTTTGTTTTCTTGGTTAAATATTCTTTTAACACTCATTTCATGTGTTGTGTTCTACAACACAAGGCTGTTCGCCTTGTAGTTTCATTCTTCTGTTTTAAACAGTTTTTATTTCATAGGATGTTAAGCCCATTCATTACAACTGCACCCTCCGGGCTTAAAATGTGACATTTAAAGGTGAAATTTCATTACGATGTATTTATGGCTATTAGTTGCGAATCCACAGGACAGCTTAATAATGCGTGATAAATTGTGGTACTAAAACACAGATAAGCTACATCCGTAATCAATGTGACTGTAAATATGAAACTGTAAAAAAGCTGGGTATGTTTTTGACCCGTTATATGTGCAGTAACTGCCTTAATGCAACTTTATCAAGCCAATTACGGTTAAATTCACTAAAGTATACAAGCCGATGTGTTTTGACAGGCCTCAAGGGGCTGATCTTTTTAATCTTAATTCGAATGATGAATGTCGAGAACTGGACCCATGTGTTATTTTGGCATTATATCACAAATCTCACTGGAGCATTAAGTAAGGGTATTGCAGTTTTAATAGTGATCCATAAAACCTGTCCGCCAATAATCCTTTTATCACCTTTTTATCTTGTTTTAATGAATGTTTTACCCTTTTTCAGTTTTTATGTGATTTGTTTAGCATATCACAACATCTAATCACTTTTCATTCAGGGTTGTCATCAGAATGTGTCCAGGAATGTATTGCCTCTGCCAAGAGACCATTTTAAAAGGCCATTTTATATGACTTGTGTTCTGTGGGAACTGTTGACTGCTACTGAACCGTATGAATTACACCCATGAATGTAAGCAAGGATGCTATATAATAGACATGATGCCTTTTCAGTGGCAGGCAGGGCGATCCACGGAAAGCTCCACAAAGCCCCTTTACCCAGTCACTGGGGCTGAATTAAACCACTGCGCTAATGGATTTAATTTCTCTTGCTGCTGAAATGAGAAGTCATGAAACGAACCCAAATCTCATTTTATGTATAACATAAAATTAGTTGGATTTAATTTTGTTCCCTTCTGTTTTTCATTCGTCTTTGAAAGGTTTTTGTGCACCTTCTTCCATACTTCCATGCACAATTACATCAGACTCACATCATGCAGCATATATCAGTCTTCTCTAACAGCTGTGTGCCTATAAAGTCATTTGGCATTTCGATTCAAGTGCATCCTTTGGTCAAGCATTTTCATAATAACATTTGTGAGTTCTGGAAAAACAAGGCACGAAAAAGTACAAATTGAACTATGTTTGATGATTAATCACCCCTGATATTCCCTGCTTTAGGATGGACACTTGGGAAGGGGTTTGGCAATATTACAGATGGAGAACTGACAGTATCTCAAGAGCGTTTATTTTCTATAATACAGATTTTATTTGTAAAAATTGTACAACCCTTAATTTTCTTCACTGACCTCAAAGTGTGATGCTTGAGAAGCACAATGTTTGTGTTGTTGACCAAGGAGTGGTAAAGCGTACAATGCATATCTTGTGTGCAAGGATATCACTTCACACACAGATTTTTGCACCAGTCCACAGGAAGACTTTTGGGTCCACCGAGCATTTTGTATTACCAGAAACTTTTACAGTTAGTTTTACTTGGTTTTGGTTAAAATGTAAGTAGTTTACAATTGTGTGCGGTACAGAACCATGCACCTTACATGCTGCTCTCGGATTCGTCATTATCACACGTGTAACCTTCTTCTTTTTATTGATATTATTATTTAGTATTCCTGCTCCCAAGCTGACAACTGACATCTAATAATGCAATATTGTGTTTCCTGGTAAAATGGGAAGTTTTGCACCAAGCACAAAATTGTTTAAATAAAATGTGTCGCAGTGTACAGAGCCCATTTATTTTGAGTGAATGGAACTGAGAGAGATTATAAAATATGAATGAACTACATCAACCACACTCACACAGACATGCAGAGTCCCCATGACTTTCACACTGCCAATATTGTGCTTTCTGTATCATAATGTAGGGTATGAATAGATAGAATAAAATAACTGTAAGGAAATAATCATCTGGACTGTACAATCAAACCTACCGTTGTTAATATTTTTTATTGTTGGTAGCCAATATTTTTGTGATTAATTTGCAAATAAAGAAACCACTGTCTTTTTAGTTCTTTGTCTTTATTAAGTACACATATTATTTCAGTGGGTAAATAATACACACACGTATGTGTGTTATGTATACATATGTACACATGACATTTAATATATGAAAAAATGTTGACTTTAATTTATTAGACATTGCAATGCAAAAAAAATCTTTATATAATAATACCAGTTAAATATAAATATTGTAATTATCACCACTTTTCATAAGCTGCTCAAGTCACATCTAAGATGATAAATATTTAATCCTGTAATTCATATGATAGGTTATGTTTTTAATGTTTATGGTGATACATGAAATTAGCATGCATCACCATAAACTTTATAATATAATTGCTTTTCAAATTAAAAAATATATATATATTTTATTTAAACTGAAATGTATTACTATTGTTATTTCACATAGACATTCATTTATTTTATTTAATATTTATTTTGCATTAAATAATAGCTTTTGTTAAGGAGGAGACCACTTTAAAAAGGAACAAAGCATGAAGGTAATTTAATTTTAGGCAAGTATATATCAAATAATTACAGCAACAATTAAATAACTCTTTGAAATGAAACAATTATATATTTTACACACATTCTGTGGCTTTGGGCACCTTGATGTAATTTTTCCTAGCACAGAAATTTTTGATCAACATTCTTAAAAGAGGCATCTTTCCATACGGATTAACAGCCTTACAGCTGATCCTTGTCCCATGAAACATTGGAGTGTCACTGGTTGGTTTGATATTATAACAAACATAAACTACAGCTGCATCTCAATCTGTCAGCAGCAGGGCATCTGTGAGCATGGCTTGCATCCACATCACACACTCATCAAAGCAGAGTGTATATTGGCCAGAGCCGTACACTCCATCATTCTGACACTGTCAATGAGCCGCTACATTAACCACAGACTGTTCATTTACATTTGGAAGGCTGTTAGCTCTTAGTACAGCCACAGTATATATGGCCTGTGTGGGTTGTTTTAGTAGGTGAACATGCAATATAGGTGAATACACTGTCCTAAAAGACATTTGACATTTTAATGAAGCCTCTTGTTATTGACGTATAGGCAATACAGAAAAATGTCAGACGATAACGTAGCCTGTGGATAATGAAATCTTTAATATAATATAATATTTAATGATAATGAAAATATATTTTTACCTGGGGTACAATCTTGATCTGAGGACCGTGTTTCAAAAACAGCATAATATATGATATGGAAAAAAGAAATAGAAAAACAAAATCTGTCTTGCTGCTGGCAAACAGTTTTCTATTACCCCTTAAGAAAATCACATGAAAATGATTAACAAACAACGTAAGTTTTACACGCAAACGTACTATACAAATAAATGTATATAGTATAAATGCAATAGCAAACTGTCAGGACACCGGCCCGTAGCATAGGCGCATAGGCAGTTGTCTAGGGCGCAAAATGACTGGGGGGCCCCGCACGAAAGTTTTTTTTGTTGTTGTTGTTTTTGGTCTTGTGACCATCGTGCGCTCCTACACCCATATATTAAGCAAAATAATTTCTGACAGTTAACATAATTTTAGTACTGATCGATCATCAAACTAATTAAAATAATGTTAGAATAAAATAAAATTGACATCAACGAAAAATCATAAGATTTGACAACGTCATGATGTAATTATAATACATCATCATAATGCATTAATTATGCATGGCGCATGCAGTTAAAATAGTTTTGCCATTTATGTGCTCTTAAAGGAGTAGTTCACTTCTAGAATAAAAATTTACAGATAATGTACTCGCCCCCTTGTCATTCAAGATGTTCATGTCTGTCTTCAGTCAAAGAAATTTTGTTTTTTGAGGAAAACATTTTGGGATTTCTCTCCATATAATGGACTTCTATGGTGCCCCCGAGTTTAAACTTCCATAATGCAGTTTAAATGCAGCTTCAAAAGGCTCTAAACAATCCCAGCCGAGGAAGAAGTGTCTTATCTAACGAAACGATTGGGTATTTTCTTTTAAAAAAAAAAATTACAATTTATATACTTTTTAACCTCAAACGCTCCTCTTGTCTAGCTCTGCATGAACTCTTGTTTTTTTCCGGTTCATGACAGGGTATGTCGAAAAACTCCCATCTCATTTTCTCCTCCAACTTCAAAATCGTCCTACATCGCTGCAGAAGTACTGATGTAGGATTAGTAATTAGACTAACTAGCTAGCTAGCTGGCTAACATCTACAAATAAATTACAAAATGCAGCCTTTATTTTATTGCCTTTGTTTCTTAGACTATTTTAGGCATTTCACATTGCTCATATTTTCTTTGTTGTAATAAGTACTTGTCACTGTAGGCGTAGTAGTGGGTTGCATTTCTCTGTTTTTTTTTTTTATTGCAATAATAATGAAGATTACAGTACGAACAAAACAAACAGAAAAGAACAGTATGTACAAAACATACAAAATACCTTTCAATAAAAAAAATACTTAAAAATACTTAAAAAATAGATAACAGAAAAAGCAATATAATATAAAAAAATCTTTAAAATTGACAGAAAGGAGTCATACAAAAAAAAAGAAAAAGCGAGGGCACACAAATAAAGATATAAGTACATTAAGGAAAAATCTTAAACATGGCACAAGTTCTAGATGTTTTTATAGCTTTCTTATTAACAGACGTTGAAATTGTATTTAAATACAACTTAATTTCTTGTTTGAAGATGTTAAAGTGGGGTTTACATTTAGTACATTTACATTTATGGACATAAAACTTTCCAATAAATAACAGGAGATTTATACAAAAACTTGCATTAAATAGATTCTTATCTTTAACATAAAACCCAAAAAGAATATGTTTATAACATGCATTTCTCTGTTTGGGAGTATAACTCATGTCTAGTCTCTTCAGTGTTTTAACAGATTCACTCATAAAATACCTACAGGCGCATTTATTTATTATCACAGATTATTTACTACTTATTTATTCTAATACTTATCAGTATTTATGTTATGTTATATTATAGTAAAGTTTAAAAAAATCAGCATTTTCTGAAATCTAAAATCTCGCCTAGGGCACCAACAGAGCCTGGGCCAGCACTGACTGTACGATAGATTGAAATATTTTGTTATTATTGCATGTTTTTAAATTATTGGTATTCATTACAGCTGTAATAAAGTCATGTTTTTATCTGCGGTGTTGCATGTGGAAACTGTTTTTTAAGAATTTGTCATAGTAAAAATGACAAATTTTCACCGGACAAATCAAAGATAAAAGCAGTAAATAGGATAAGTAATCAACCTTGAAGAAATGAAACTATATATAGAAAAACACTGTGCATATTAAATACAGAGGTTATGTTTTAAACAAGTGGGAAAGGGTACAACAACATACAGATTCAGAGGACTTTTATTATATATACACAAACTATCACTTCCGCTTGTGGAAGTTGAACTTTCAACCCGGCAGCGATTTTTTCTTCCTTTCCTGTTTGGCCTCGATTAGAGACACACATAGGTAAGGTATTATAGTTTCAATCCATTCAAATCCTACCTTTATAAAGAGTGTTACATATACAAATATACTTCGGTAACGTTCCATAACACCTCACGCGCCAACAAAACGTGATATTACTCTTATAAATGGTGATAAGTGCAGTATTTTAGTCGGATACTGAGCGTTGCTGTAGCGGGGGTCTGCTCCATGTTGGTGTCGCTAGCGCAGCTGCGTGATCCGCTAAAGTTACTGCATTCAGAGCAGATACACTGCGCTTCGAGACAGTTTGTGTGAGAAATGTGGTTAGTTTCTCGTCCAAACCTTGGTTAAAAATGTCCTCGACGGAGCTAATGACAGTGTAGATTTGTAAACTCCCATTTGGCTTCTAAAGGAATATTGTCAAGGAGACCGTGGGCTTCTTTAATGATTTACTCGGTATTTCTGTCCCCAGTTCACTCTGAATAAGTCTGGTTTATAACACTATGACTTGGTTGTTTAAACGCTTAGTTGCACTAAAGCATGTTTACAAGAAGATGCTAGTCCTATGTTCAGTATAATGGTTTAAAAGAGCATGTTAAAGCTGTTTAACTTCATTTTAGACCTCGGGGTAAATTATCATTAGTCCCTATATGATTTTCATATGAACTGTTGAATGTTGTTTTTCAGTAATGGCACCTCGCAAGGGTAAGGAAAAGAAGGAAGAGCAGGTCATCAGCCTGGGACCTCAGGTTGCTGAAGGCGAGAATGTGTTTGGAGTCTGTCACATCTTTGCATCCTTCAATGACACCTTCGTCCACGTCACTGACCTCTCTGGCAAGTAGGTACCACGAGAACATGGAGAAAAATCTCTATGCACATGAAAACACACATACTAGCAAAACAAATGAAGTGAGGTTTTTAATTTGCACAGTAGTGTCAGATACTACTTTGATTTCAATTCAAATTTTGCCCTAATTATTTCTCATCCTGCATTTTTCCGTATTGCGCTGACGTTTAGTGTGTCATTCCAAACCTGTGATTTTTATTTCCACCACAAAATATTTCTTTAAATAATTGTTTTCCTCATAAGTGAATGTGTGCTGAATCCGTCAAGCTCCAAAATATGGCGTCAGAAATTAGTTTGTACTTTATTATAAGCCTTGCGATTAGCTTTGTGTGATGACCAAACTAAAATGTAAGTTGTTATAGAGTGTAACCGTGTCCGCCCTCTCTTTCATTGGACTTTGGAAGTTTTCCCATAAGGATTTTTAAAAAAGTCATCTTTTAAGAGTTATAATCCATGCACAAAACCAACCAGCTATGAGGTGAATCACAGCTTTACAAAAATATTGATTTGGATCACAAAAGTATTTGAAAATCAAATGAAAAGACAGGTATAAGAATGTATATTTGTAAACTGTAAACAGCTCATGTTCCTTTAAGTAGTGCAAAAGATACAATGACATTTTTTTATAATATGTGATCCTGGACCACAATCTTAAGTCACTGAGGTATATTTGTAGCAATAGCCAAAGATACATTGCATGGGTCAAAATTATCGATTTTTCTTTTATGCCAAAAAACATTAGGATATTAAGTAAAGATCATGTTCAAAGAAGATATTTTATAAATTCCCTACTGTAAATATATCAAAACTTGCTAAGAACTTCATTTGGACAACTTTCAAGGCAATTTTCTCAATATTTAGATTTTTTTTTGCACCCTCAGATTCCAGATTTTCAAATAGTTGTATCTCGGCCAAATATTGTCCTATCATAACAACGGAAAGCTTATTCAGCTTTCAGGTGATGTATAAATCTGAAAATTGACCCTTATGACTGGTTTTGTGGTCCAGGGTCACATATGTACAGGTGCTGGTCATATAATTAGAATATCATCAAAAAGTTTATTTCACTAATTCCATTCAAAAAGTGAAACTTGTATATTATATTCATTCATTACACACAGACTGATATATTTCAAATGTTTATTTCTTTTAATTTTGATGATTATAACTGACAACTAAGGAAAATCCCAAATTCAGTATCTCAGAAAATTAGAATATTGTGAAAAGGTTCAATACTGAAGACACCTGGTGCCACACTCTAATCAGCTAATTAACTCAAAACACCTGCAGAGGCCTTTAAATGGTCTCTCAGTCTAGTTCTGTAGGCTACACAATCATGGGGAAGACTGCTAACTTGACAGTTGTCCAAAAGACGACCATTGACACGTTGCACAAGGAGGGCAAGACACAAAAGGTCATTGCAAAAGAGGCTGGCTGTTCACAGAGCTCTGTGTCCAAGCAGATTAATAGAGAGGCGAAGGGAAGGAAAAGATGTGGTAGAAAAAAAGTGTACAAGCAATAGGGATAACCACACCCTGGAGAGGATTGTGAAACAAAACCCATTCAAAAATGTGGGGGAGATTCACAAAGAGTGGACTGCAGCTGGAGTCAGTGCTTCAAGAACCACTACGCACAGACGTATGCAAGACATGGGTTTCAGCTGTCGCATTCCTTGTGTCAAGCCACTCTTGAACAACAGACAGCATTAGTAGCGTCTCGCCTGGGCTAAACACAAAAAGGACTGGACTGCTGCTGAGTGGTCCAAAGTTATGTTCTCTGATGAAAGTAAATTTTGCATTTCCTTTGGAAATCAGGGTCCCAGAGTCTGGAGGAAGAGAGGAGAGGCACACAATCCTCGTTGCTTAAGGTCCAGTGTAAAGTTTCCACAGTCAGTGATGGTTTGGGGTGCCATGTCATCTGCTGGTGTTGATCCACTGTGTTTTCTGAGGTCCAAGGTCAACGCAGCCGTATACCAGGAAGTTTTAGAGCACTTCATGCTTCCTGCTGCTGACCAACTTTATGGAGATGCAGATTTCATTTTCCAACAGGACTTGGCACCTGCACACAGTGCCAAAGCAACTAGTATCTGGTTTAAGGACCATGGTATCCCTGTTCTTAATTGGCCAGCAAAATCACCTGACCTTAACCCCATAGAAAATCTATGGGGTATTGTGAAGAGGAAGATGCGATATGCCAGACCCAACAATGCAGAAGAGCTGAAGGCCACTATCAGAGCAACCTGGGCTCTCATAACACCTGAGCAGTGCCACAGACTGATTGACTCCATGCCACACCGCATTGCTGCAGTAATTCAGGCAAAAGGAGCCCCAACTAAGTATTGAGTGCTGTACGTGCTCATACTTTTAATGTTCATACTTTTCAGTTGGCCAAGATTTCTAAAAATCCTTTCTTTGTATTGGTCTTAAGTAATATTCTAATTTTCTGAGATACTGAATTTGGGATTTTCCTTAGTTGTCAGTTATAATCATCAAAATTAAAAGAAATAAACATTTGAAATATATCAATCTGTGTGTAATGAATGAATATAATATACGTTTCACTTTTTGAATGGAATTAGTGACATCAACTTTTTGATGATATTCTAATTATATGACCAGCACCTGTATATACAAATTTAGTTTTGGAAAAAATAGGGAGATAGTCCTTCATAGTACCTCATGGGTGTGGGTGAGTTCTGAGATGATTTTGCATGATTTGCTTGTCGGGATTCTCTGATTGGATTTTTTTTTTTGCAGAATCTTGGGTAATGTAGTTTATCCACAGGAGTTCCACCGCTAAACATTTGATCCCCCTATGGAGAAAATAAATGGGATTTTTACTTCCGGACCTACTGTTGCACTACGTTCACTAATCTTTCCTATCCCTTCTCTTTGGGTATCTAATTGAATGTGGCTATTAGATGCATCATATCAGGTTTTACGTCAACAACTTTTGCATATGAGACGCATAACATGTAATTTCCACATTTTAACATTTAATTTTAGAAGAAAAAAAAATGGCTATCAACAACTAAACTTTTAGTTTCTGAAGAAGTGCTACATACCATGCACGTGGTACTGGCAGTTTTATTTCTTGGAGTAATTTAAGTGTAAATAGTGCCCAAGATTTTCTTAAATGCATTTCCGTTTAATGAAAAAAAAAATTACTTGTCATATTTGGGTGAACAAATTCTTTTCAGGTGATGTTTGTCATTTCACATTCGTATGGTGATCGTCTCCTGAATGAGTTTTCCTTCCTCTTGATCTTCAGAGAAACAATCTGCCGTGTTACTGGTGGGATGAAGGTGAAGGCCGACAGAGACGAGTCCTCTCCTTATGCTGCTATGTTGGCGGCTCAGGATGTGGCTCAGAGGTGCAAGGAGCTGGGGATCACCGCTCTGCACATCAAGCTGAGGGCCACTGGTGGAAACAGGTGAGATCCTAAATGCACAACACATTTACAGACAAGAACTCAAATATCATGAGCATGACACTGGGTATGAGTTTATGAGAAGAATGAATGAGCTTGTATCATGATTTACTTGTTTTTTTTTTTTTTTCCCCTCTTAAGAACCAAGACACCTGGACCAGGGGCACAGTCCGCCCTCAGGGCTCTGGCTCGTTCCGGCATGAAGATTGGCCGTATCGGTATGTTAGCATTAGCACTGCCATCAAATGATGCCTAATCTCTGTTCAGTGCAAACTGGTTTTAATGAGGAAGTCTCATTCACTTTCATTTTCTTCTACAGAGGACGTCACCCCCATTCCATCGGACAGCACCCGCAGAAAGGGAGGTCGCCGTGGACGTCGTCTGTAAACTATTGGATTTTTTTCAGAATAAAACCTCAAATAATACTTTAGCCTCCTGTCTTCATTGAAATGATTTCTTATGATAGCAGTACCATAAGCTTAGATTCTCGACTGTTCGGCTGCCTGGAAGCTGATTACATGTCTAACCGGTTTGATGTATCTGATGTTTTAGTTTATTTTAAAACCAAATGAATGAATGCTAGGGGAATACAAAGAAAATATCCTCATTCAGATTATCCCAGAACAATTCATTTCCTCATTGAAAAATTTCAACCTTTGCAGACACTGAAGTCACAATTTTAGCTGGTTATTGACAGAGTTGTGTAGAAGTTTAAAAGAAAAACGCCACAACACAAACTGTATTTTAAGTATTGTATACAGATCTAATATCTGCTTGCTTTTGTCTCATTCATGGCTCTATAAACTAGAATTTAATAAGCGGTCATTCACTTTTGGAGCATTGTATTTCATGTTGGGTAATTGAAAGTGAAAGCATTGCACTTCATAAGGATAGTTAGCCCAAAAATTTAAAAATTCTGTTTACTCGTCTTCATGTTGTTACCTGTATGAGTTTCTTTATTCCGTTGAACATAAAAAGATATTTCAAAAATGTTTTTAATCAAACAGCTATTGACAATGGCTACCGTCAACTAATTGGTTACCAATATTTTTTAGAATAACTATTTTTGTGAGCATCATAAAGAAATGAATACAGGTTTGGAGAAACTTGAGAGTAAATGACAATCTTCATTTTTGGGTGAACTATTCCTTTAATACGTATTTTTAGTATTAGGGAAAGAATCATTATGCATTCTGTTATTTTTACTGAGGAAAAAAAGCTAGATATTACAAATTTTCAACAAGTATTTCAATATTCCTGCAAAGGTTACCATGGTAACAGGCCACTCGAGGTCTTTTGTTACATTAATAACAAAACGTAAGAACTGTCATTGTTTATCACTTTGGTACGCATTTATATTTGAGAAGTAGGCCATATTACAAAAGGTCTTGTTTAAAAGCATTTTAGATTTTTAAAAGACAAATCTCACAAAACCGATTTCTACACTGAATCCTTCGCACACTGATAAGACTAACAGGTGAAACTTGCGGAAACGGTACATTGCAGTTCACATTTGTCTGACAACTGATGATGCAGTCCGTCATAACCAATGAAATAAACTCGCTCTGCTCCAAACACTTTCATCGAGTGTCGCTGCTGGACTCTCAGTTCTCATATTTTCATATTAGAGCGCTGGTCCAAAAACCCCTTGAGCAAATTGGCTAAATTTTGTTAAGTTATTCTGACTATTGATCAGAAATGTCCACCGACGGAAACGAGGCACCACTTATCAGAGCTCCAAGTGAGCAAACTTCAATCAACATGGGAACTCAGGGAAGGTGAGGAAACAGTTTTTTATTGTTTTATAAATAAATCTTATTTTTTTCCCCACTTATATATGTTAAATGCAGGTAAACGGAAAGTGATTTGAGTGTAAAGAGCTGGTTTGTGTGATTTCTTCAATAATTAGGCAGAAAAATGTGTATTATGTGACTTTTATAATGTATAACTATATATTTAATCATCACTGTTAGTGTTCCATTTAAAAACTAAACTAAAATAATAAATTTTAATGAAAATTATGTATTGTATATGTGTTATAATGTGTTCTGAAATATGTTTTGTGCAAACTGCGTATATGCTTCCATTTTAAATGATCACACACATCATTACATATCTGATTACTAATTCAGTACAGATTAAAATACCAGACACTCTATTCGATTTTCTAGTGCTTTTAAGAGCTCGGAATATTTTACAACTACTTTTAATGTAAACCAAAATGTAATATCAAATTTTCTGTCCATTTTAGGACACACGAGTTTTGAAAGGATGACTTAAAAATTAATTTGTTAGGTTTTTATTTTTTTTCTTCACTCATTTGAATGCACTGGTCTATGCAAATTTGTTTTTTGTTGTTGTTTGTTTTGTTTTGGGGGGTTTTTGCAACCAAAATTTCACTCATTTGAATATACTGGTCTATGTTATTATTTTTTTTTTTTTATTTGTTTGTTTTGTTTTGTTTTGGGGTTTTTTTGCAACCAAAATTTCACTCATTTGAATACACTGGTCTATGTTTCCTAACAGATCTAACAATCAGGCCTTGAAGG
Source organism: Spinibarbus caldwelli (assembly GCA_039654775.1). NCBI lineage: Eukaryota > Metazoa > Chordata > Actinopteri > Cypriniformes > Cyprinidae > Spinibarbus > Spinibarbus caldwelli. Next base: position 18,942,334 of record CM077258.1, read on the forward strand.
TGGCAGGAGTGACTCTGCTGGCTGGCATACTGATCGCAGGTCAGGCCTTTACCGCCTACATGGCATACAGCCAGAAGCAGCAGCTCAACACCCTGGAGAGACGCAGCGACCGCCTGCAGGAGATCAGCCGCAAGTCTGGTCAGCCAATATTTATTTCATGGGCTTCTCATCATACTACCTTTTAAATCACCATTAACCCATTACCACAGATGTCCTCTAATGAAAGCATAGTAATTCCCCTTTTTTTGTGCAGTAATGCGTGCCCCCTTGCAAATGCATCTTCCCATGAGCTCCCTCGCTCTGACGTACGAGGATGAGCCCAAGGAGAAGAAGGTAAAACTCATTTCCTCTCCTCTTGAATGTGTTTTAATGTGGGCTGGCAGCCACTTGATGTCAGAATTGAGTCAGAAAACTAAATGGTTTTGCTTTAGAAATGATGAATATCAAAACAGGAAGCGATAAATAAAAATCTAAAATTAGATATAAAAATATGGAATATATAAATCCTGCCATCTACAGCTGTTATTTATTTATTTATATATTTGTCATTATGCTCTATTTTTCAGGATTCCTCTTCCACAAATCCCAAACCAGGTATCAACTGGTTCTTACTTTCAAATCAAATTATTTCTCAGCAGTTATTTCTCTTTTGCTCACACATATATGTATCTTCTGTTCCACAGAGCTCACCCAGTGCCAGAAGGAGGCTTCTGGAGAGGTCAAGAGTCTCCTGCCATCCTTCCGCCCCAGGTGTGATGAGAACGGAGACTATCTGGCTCAGCAGTGCTGGGACAAGACTGACCTTTGCTGGTGTGTGGACAAGAACGGCGTTGAGATGCCTGATTCTCTGACCAATAGCACTGCTAAGTGTCAGGGCTTCGATTCCGGTATGAACTGAATATTTGTCTTATAAAAGGCTATGGAAGCTGAATTATTCTGTGATGTACATGACCAGCTCGCAATAATTATATTAAGTTCAAGAGCAGCAAATGGGCTACATATTCAGAAATAAATACAGCTTTCTTTTTATTGTATCACATAATTTAAAGCAACTGTATGTAAGTTTTTTTAAAGTATCAGTTTCAAAAGCATTCTTATGGTACTTCTAATAAAGCAAACGGCTGCTGTTTGGGAGTATTTAAGTTTGGTGAGCAGGTACAAAATTCTGCAAAAAACAAAAAGGCAGGTTTCTTTACAGCAGCAATTACGAAAGTGAATTCCACTCACGTACCTTTAGGGGTCTCCAAATTCACAAAATACACAAAAATGCATCCAGTTGCTTTAAAGAACTTAAATATTCAACAATTGTAAGTAATTATTTTATTTTTTTGTCATTTTCCAGTTAATGTTGGCATGCCCCTATATGACTGTTTTTATTATGAGTTACTGCCTTCATCTTCACGAATGATTGTTTTCATTTAGCAGTTTCACATTTTAAATGTAGTCAATGGTGTTATATGATACATAACTATAATATAAATCAATCAATCTTCACTGTTTCTTATTTCAGCTGATGCAATGGTGACAGAGCCTCTTTTGGGAAAAGATGGCCATTGAAGAGGAGCAGTGAAGAGCAGTTCAAATATAAATATCATTTTCTGGTGTCTTTAACTTTAACAGTTCTACTTTCACATTTATGCTTGGTTTGAGGTAAACAGCTTCATTCAGTCAGTTAAGATATTTTGCTGTCACAATAGTGGAAATCTAAAATAAAGTTAATTGTTTTGTATTGTACTGGTAATTATTACAGACTATAGTAGATTCAGCAGTGTTGTCCTTTTATGAAAAACTTTCACTTGATGGAATTATACTATTGCTTTTTTTAGACTAACCTTTAATATCTTTTTATTGTGAGTGTAAAATGGATCAAGAGAGATAAGTAATATATAGAAGGATGGCTGAATTTGGATGATGGATAGCTAACAAAGATGGACAATAAAATGAATTACTAACTACTTGTGTGCACTGTGTCTGATTTAGACAAATTCCTGTAACTTTAAAGCCGAGATGCCTGCAGAAAACCTGAATCTGTCTCTGTCCAGACTACCATCTTTGTACTATTTCGTTATCGGTCACTATCGGATGATTGTACAGACCATTCTTTGATATGTCATTCACAGTACTTTCCACAATTGTTTATTATTTTTCCTAACACTTGCTTTCATTGTAGAAAACCACCTGCTAGTCTGTTTTTCAAAAGATAAATTCTCTTATCTACCACCAGGGTTCCCACTCTTTCATGAGCACCAGATTCAAGGACTTTTTAAAGCACCATTTATTTTATATCAAGCAGCTATCAAATTCACACCCCAGCATATGTAGTGTCATGAAAGACCTTACAGTACTTAACATTTCACTTACACTTAACATTTACATTAAAAATTTCAGAGTAAAAATGTTTTGAATGTGTAGGTTTCATAAATTTAGACTGTTTTGAGCAGTCGTGTTTAAAGGAATTTAATGAAATCCATTGTCAATACTGGTAATATTCAAATACAATTTCTAAAATATTGATAAAATATGCTGTAGTTCTTGTACAAGATTTAAATAAAAAATTTTAAATTAATAAAAAGTTTTTAAATGTTGTAATAACATGGTAAAACCTGTTAACATAAAAATTTGCGCATTCTCTCAATAGAGACGTTACTAATTAATAAACTCAAGTCAAAATTATTTTGTAAATCACTTATTGTAAATCCCATTTTTTTCATCTTTGCCCTGGCCTAGAGGAATGCAGCTGCTCAAAACTTCAATATTTTTTGAAAATATTTCATGAACATTTTAAACCTTGTACATGTGCAAATCTGCAAAAAAAAAAAAAAAAAAAAAAAAAAATATATATATATATATATATATATATATATATAGCAGTTGAAGCAGTTGAAGTTTTGAACAGTTACAAGAGGATAAGTTGTCGCTCTCAACTTATCTGTCTATAAAGCCAATAAAAAATTAGTCTTTATGTATTTCACAACACTTCAGCATGTTATTCTTATTAAGTGAGGGTCATTTTTTAGGATTTTTTTACCCAAGCAAACTCTCTGAGAACCTGACACCTTGTAATTCTGGAGACTCCAGGAAGGTTGCAGTTCTGGCAAATGGTGGTGCTAGAGACTAAATAGTTTCCGATGGTTTTACACCTAATTCTTCACATTAATTCTTAATTATTTTGCCGTTAACATGCATCTTTTCTTCTCCACCTGTTTTTGTCTGACCCCGCTGACCCAATGAGCATTTTGCTGTCCAATGGTCATGTCTTAAATTTGCAATTTTGAATATTTCTCATCGGGATTTAATAATTTTTGACTTTTCAGTCTGAGTTAAATCTCTTTTTTTGGCTCATTTCATCTGTGAAAGAAAACCTGCCTAATAATTCTGCACACCTGAAAATAAGGAGTTTTTCACTTCCAGCCTTCATGGACAATTATATAATCACTCAGAAATTATTAAATACAAAATTAATAGTAGTCATTGAGATTGATGTGGTTTGGAATTGGTAAAATGTGCTTGGAAAAAAAATATGATCAGAATATCAACGTGCCTAATATGCAACTGTACTTTCAAGTACTTTCAAGAAGCGTGGGAACCCTGTACCACTTTCCGGTGCCTAAGGTTGCAGAGGCATATACATTTTAGGATTTTAATGAAATTTTTTTTACAAACTTCCTTCTGTATTCTTTATTCATAAGCGCAGTCACGTAAGTCATAAGGCCTACACAGTCAGACAGTCTGGCCTTGAGGCCTTCAAAATGCACCCAGCTCACATATGAGGCAAACTAACTTTCACAAACATGCAAAGTAACTTCTTCAATTGTTCTCTATAAGATAAATCAAATATTTCATCAATGCCAGAGCAGAGACGGTGTTCACTGTGCTCTCAGAGAGAATCTGAAAGATACTTCCTGCTGATCTATGATCACTACATTAGAAAATTCCATCTGGCTACTTCCCAAAATTTCAACAAATTGCACCTAATTTTATGGCTTTACAAAATCCAGAAAAGTAAGGCATATACTGGAAGAACACTCTAGCTTGATCACAACAGCAGCAGCAAAATATGTAACAGCTTGCCACAAAGTGAGTCACCCAGCAGACAAAACTAAAGTCTGAAATATTCTATTTTATAGTCTTAATCATTTTCTTGTTTATAAAATATTTACTTAAATATTGATTTGATTGATTTTTGTTTTGTTATAAAATAAATTTATTCATTGCTCAAGTAATGGCCAACGCTTTGGCAATACTGTAAAAGTAATGCCAATAAAGTTAATTTGAATTTGAGAGAGAGAGAGTTCTGATGGCATGTGAGGACTGCATATGGGATTTTGTCCCACTTAAAGGATATTGGATTGTATATCATGGTCTGAAATTCCAAAACATGTTTAAGGATTTTTCTCTTTGCCTCTTATATTTTTCCTATTATTAACCATACATTTTCTAGACCCAATTTAAGGTTTTATTCATTAAAATACAACATTTTCAAAAATTCTTGGAAAAACACATGCAATGAATGTAAAAGAATCCCAAAAAAAAAAAAATATATATATATATATATATATATATATATATATATATATATATCACACATTATGGCAATATTAGAAGACATGCCAGAGAAAAACTTTACTCGCATAAAGCAAAGGAAAGAATTCCTATTATTTAAAACTATTCTTTTGAAATAATTCTTTACATAGAAAAACAAAAAGCATGCATTGTGATATGGATTATACTTTAAAACCACACCGCTGAATTCAATACTCCATCTGAATACCAACTGCATGAAAATCAGTTTTCATCCTCAAACTGGACTACTTCTTGTTTTCTATTTCACTTCCAAAGGCTGACTTCCATTATATTAATTAAAAGCAGAAGTGGTTGAGTGTGGTAAAGTGCAACTGCACATTTATTTATCCAACAACTACATAAAAGGCTTCAGCTATTCAATCCCAGCAATCTCTGACATTTGGCAGGTACAGAAATTGTTCAATGCCAGACATTATTTACAGAGTGTGTCGTGCCTGATTGTTCACCTGTTTAGTGCAAACCTCTATTTAAAAAAAAAGGCATAGGAGAAAATATTTATGTAACAGACAGAACATTAACATTTTGAGCATATTAAAAACTGATAACAAAGCTTTGGCCATTTATACCATTTTAAGGAATTTAGGTGTATATAGTCTTTCAAAAAAAAAAAAAAAATCAGTTGTAACAGTACAGACTTAACCAATTTTAAATAGAAAAATAACCCAAAACTGCTAACCTGAGAAGCTTATTTTGGACACCAAAGTATAATCTAAATACATCCAGTTATTCTATGTGGTCTGATGAGTGGCACCTCAGTTGAGGTACATGTTGAAGTGTCTGGGTGAGGCACCATTTCTGATTTCTTATAAGCTTCCTCTATCTCTTCTTAAATGAGCTGAAGTAGTTTTTCATGGTCTGCTCAATGTTAGGCACTTGATAACTCTGAGCAGCATAGATGCCTGTGCAGGTTCCTACAAGAACTCCCAGGACTGCAGAGGAGCGGAGCTTTGCCACCACATACCCAGCCAAAAAGCCCTTGAGGAAGGGAGAACTGAGCACACTTCCACCCTAAATTGAGGAAGAGGGAAAAAAAACTGTGTGAGAGAGAAACTTAAACACAGAACTCCATAAAGCAAAATGATCAGATGGACCCTTTTCACATTTACAGGTGTGTGGGGAACAAATTTTGAAAACTGAATTTTCAAGACTTTGCAATGAAGGAAAAAAGTAGAGAGTACAGCTACTGTATGGAGTGCAACAGTTCTGGAAGCAAAAATCCCATTCACTTTCTCCATAGAGGAACTGTTTTTTAAGGAGATCTCATAAACCTTTAAAACAAACCTACTGTGAGCTACAAGGTTGGTAATCAGTTGTATATGCTTGTGTTAAAACCATCTGCCCAGATTGTCAACTTATTTTTTTAAAGCTGCAGTCCATAACATTTGGCGCTCTAGCAGCTAATAAACAGAACTGCATGCATCTTGCGGAAGAACACTGTAGCCGGAGCTACTTCTCTCTGTTTATGTCTATGACGAATCACTCAGGTACTGGGCTACTCCACGGCGGTGTCTACCCGAACCAGTCTAAAATAGTCTGAATATAAACACTTATTATAGGTGTACCACAGTGATTCAGGAAAAGCCAAAAACACGGTTTGGAAAATGGATTCATGGTGTACTCCCTTATTATACAAATTTTGTACATTTTGAACACGTAAAAAGTAGTTATGGACTGCAGCTTTAAGCAATCATGTTTAACACTGAAATTCATAGTGATAAACTTTGTAGAAAATCACCAATCAGAAAATCTAAATAAGCAATTTACACCAAAAGAACTCTTTAGTGTCCCTCCACTCCCATGAAGCACTACAAAAGATAGTATATAAATGCATATTTTGCAATAAACGTAAAATATATTGTTTCCGTATTAATAATCAACATCTTTAAACCAACAGTTTTAGTTATATCCATTGTTTTTATTTCTTTTATGTCATTCAAAAATGAAAATTCTGTCATTAATTACTCACCCTCATGTCGTTCCAAACCTGTAAGACCTTCGTTCATCTTCTTAACACAAATTAAGATATTATTGATGGAATCTGACGGCTCTCTGATCCTCCGTAGACAAGGATATTACTACGATCAATGCACAGAAACGTAGCAAGGACATCGGTAAAATAGTCCATGTGACATCAGGGGTTCAACTGTAATTTTACAAAGCTACGAGAATCATTTTTGTGTGTAAAGAAAACAATAATAACAATCTATTCAGCAATTTTTCTCGCTGAGTTACCGTCTTCTGCTATTTTGGAGAGTACTCCAGAACATAATTAGCATTGTTTACGTTCAGTAGACAGCCTGTGCATGCTGAACGTAAACAACGCTCATTACGGGGTACTCTCCAAAATAGCGGAAGACGGTAACTCAGCGAGAATAATTCCTGAATAAATAATGTTATTATTGTTTTCTTTACGCACAAAAATTATTCTTCGTAAAATTACGGTTGAACCCCTGATGTCACGTGGACTATTTTACCGATGTGTGTTGACCGTGGTAATATCCTTGTCTACGGAGGATCAGAGAGCTGTCAGATTCCATCAACAATATCTTAATTTGTGTTAAGAAGATGAACGAAGGTCTTACAGGTTTGGAACGACATGAGGGTGAGTAATTAATGACAGAATTTTCATTTTTGGGTGAACTATCCCTTTAAAGGATTTGCTCGTCTTTACACTGTCAAGGTCCAGAAAAGTATGAAAGACATCGTCAGAATAGTCCATCTGCCATCAGTGGTTCAACCGGAACGTTATGAAGCTACAAGAATACTTTTTGTACAGAAAGAAAACAAAAATAACATTTCGGCACCGTAGCGCCATTTTGGAGAGTATCAGCTGAACGCAAATAGCGTACGCTTTTCAGTATCAGCCGCAATGCAAGGATGCGCTGTTTTCGTTCAAATCAAAGCGTAAATATACGTAGAAAACGTATCCGTGTGGCACAGCTGACACAGAAAAGCGTACGCTATTTGCGTTTCATCCAAAATATCTTAAAGTGTGTTCCGAAGACGAACGAAGCTTTGAAACAACATGGGGGTAAGTGATTAACGACAAAATTTTCATTTTGGGGTGGAGTAATCTTTTAAGTACACAATTTTGCACCTTTATCTACTTTTCAAATACTTTTTAGCTCCAAATCAAAGTTTGTAGTGTTGTGATTCACCTCATATATGGTTAGTTAATGGCTTTTAACTCTTTAATTAAGACTTTTTAAATCCCTATGGGAAGAAAAAAAAGAGGAAAAAATACTTCTGGAAACAAGTCTGCTGAAAAAAAAAAAAAACTAGATGGGCATTTGTTGCACTCTAACAGCAGTGTTTTCTTTTCTCTCTCTCTTTTAATGAACATATAAACTTGCTAGATTTACGACGTAAGTTGTTGCGGAAATGCGTCATAGCAGTACGTGAAAAAGGGTTTACCAAAAACCTAAAGTCCTATGTTACCTGTGGGATCCCAACTCCGACTTCATCCTCCACCCGACGCTGAATGTTGTCGAGCTGGTCTTTAAGCAGAGACAGGTCTTTCAGCTGCCTGAATGGATCCTGATCAAGAAACATAAATACTGAGAAACTAACAACAAACAAACCGCATCATAGTAACGTTAGTGTCTGATAGCAGTATGAGTCATCGCGGGTGTGCCAGCAGAAACTGCATTATAACTCGGCGCCATGTATCTGTACAGTATTATTAAAGGACACGATAAAGTACAGGTCTTTAACATAACAGACAGATATTTGGCCGAGAAATACATGTAACTGACTGATGTCTGTTGAACTTGCTACAATGTGACCATCTAAAACAGTACGAAACATTAGATTTTGTTTTGTTTCCGTGATTTCGCTGCCAAAAAATGCTATGTAAAATAGCCAAACAGTAATCAAGAACAGTATCAAAATTACAGAAGAGAAAGTGACTACTGAAACGTCCAGGTAAGTTCGGTGGCACACCAACCTTGTCCGCCATGTCTGCTTGTGTGGGATCAGAGATCCTGAGCTCGATTGAGCAACCTGAAACACACGCCTGCTCTAGATCGCGATCTAAGTTTGATTACACGGGTCTGTCTCATGCTCGACGATTTTAAATAATCAGTTAAATAAATATGAATATAATGTATAATATTAGTGGTGGGTGCTTTCGAATCGCGAAACTTTTGTGAATCAATTGTTGTGGTTCGGAGCGCGTATCAAACTGCCAAAGTCACGTGATTTCAGTTTCGAAATTTCAATGGTTCGCCGCTGGGGGGCAATCTCAGTGAACCCTTGAATCAGACAAAAAGCTTCGTTTCTCCCATCACTATATAATATAATTAATATAATATAATATAATATAAATTTGTTTTATTTTAGTGTGATTTACAAAATAAAAAGTCTCTATGTTTCATCATAAAAGGGCAATAAAAGATCATTTGTTTTGCGCTAGACAAACTTCCACAGTTAATTATTTTAAAATGTTTGGCCCTCATTAATGTCTGGTTGCTTATTACGGTAACTACAGGTGCATCTGAGTAAATTAGAATGTTGTGGAAAAGTTCATTTATTTCAGTAATTCAACTCAAATTGTGAAACTCGTGTATTAAATAAATTCAATGCACACAGACTGAAGTAGTTTAAGTCTTTGGTTCTTTTAATTGTGATGATTTTGGCTCACATTTAACAAAAACCCACCAATTCACTATCTCAACAAATTAGAATACTTCATAAGACCAATAAAAAAAATTAAAAAAACATTTTTATTGAATTGTTGGCCTTCTGGAAAGTATGTTCATTTACTGTATATGTACTCAATACTTGGTAGGGACTCCTTTTGCTTTAATTACTGCCTCAATTCGGCGTGGCATGGAGGTGATCAGTTTGTGGTACTGCTGAGGTGGAATGGAAGCCCAGGTTTCTTTGACAGTGGCCTTCAGCTCATCTGCATTTTTTGGTCTCTTGTTTCTCATTTTCCTCTTGACAATACCCCATAGATTCTCTATGGGGTTCAGGTCTGGTGAGTTTGCTGGCCAGTCAAGCACACCAACACTATGGTCATTTAAGGACTTCAAGCAACTTGGGCTATGAGCTTCTCCACCCTTCCTCCAGACTCTAGGACCTTGGTTTCCAAATGAAATACAAAACTTGCTCTCATCTGAAAAGAGGACTTTGGACCACTGGGCAACAGTCCAGTTCTTCTTCTCCTTAGCCCAGGTAAGATGCCTCTGACGTTGTCTGTGGTTCAGGAGTGGCTTAACAAGAGGAATACAACAACTGTAGCCAAATTTCTTGACACGTCTGTGTGTGGTGGCTCTTGATGCCTTGACCCCAGCCTCAGTCCATTCCTTGTGAAGTTCACCCAAATTCTTGAATCGATTTTGCTTGACAATCCTCATAAGGCTGTGGTTCTCTCGGTTGGTTGTGCATCTTTTTCTTCCACACTTTTTCCTTCCACTCAACTTTCTGTTAACATGCTTTGATACAGCACTCTGTGAACAGCCAGCTTCTTTGGCAATGAATGTTTGTGGCTTACCCTCCTTGTGAAGGGTGTCAATGATTGTCTTCTGGACAACTGTCAGATCAGCAGTCTTCCCCATGATTGTGTAGCCTAGTGAACCAAACTGAGAGACCATTTTGAAGGCTCAGGAAACCTTTGCAGGTGTTTTGAGTTGATTAGCTGATTGGCATGTCACCATATTCTAATTTGTTGAGATAGTGAATTGGTGGGTTTTTGTTAAATGCGAGCCAAAATCATCACAATTAAAAGAACCAAAGACTTAAACTACTTCAGTCTGTGTGCATTGAATTTATTTAATACACGAGTTTCACAATTTGAGTTGAATTACTGAAATAAATTAACTTTTCCACGACATTCTAATTTATTGAGATGCACCTGTATATAGGAACCCTTGTGAAAATTAAATCTGTACACTTTAACATATTTCAAAAAAGGTACTTGTTACATAAATAGTATAGGTTAGGGGTGGCGAACTCCAGTCCTCTAGAGCCACAGTCCTGCAGAGTTCAGCTGCAACCCTAATAAAAACTTACCTGCCTGTAGCTTAACCCTTCAGACCTTGATTAGCTTGTTCAGGTGTGTTTGATTAAGGTTGAAGCAAAACTCTGCAGGGCTGCGGCTCTCCAGAACCAACGTTCGCCACCCCTGGTATAGGTTATAGAAGTGGTTTTCAAACCTCTCCACGAAGGAGCCTACCCCCAGCCCAACACTGCACATTTTGAATGTCTCCCTATATCTGACACACCCACTTCAGGTCTTGCAGTCTCCACTAATGAGCTGATGAGTTGAATCAGGTGTGATAGATGAGGGAGACATACAAAATATGCAGTGCTGGGGGTACTCCAGGACAGGTTTGAGAACCACTGGGTTATAGGGTTCAGGTAATTCAGGTTAATTAGGACATGTTTTCCCAGTCATCTCAATGACAAAAAAAGTGTCCCAGTTTACGTGAGTTCACCCCTACTCAGGTGCAGAACCTGAATTATTTACAATTAAATGAAAATGTGTTATTTTTAGTGCTGTCAAACGATTAATCACATCCAAAATAAAAGTTTTCGTTTGCATTATATATGTGTGTGTTCTGTGTATATTTATTATGTATATATAAATATACACACATACAGTATGTTTTGAAAATATTTACATGTATTTACATTTTTATATTTATATAATTTATATTATAAATAAATATAGTTTATATATAAAAATAACATATTTTTCTGAAATATATACATGCATGTGTGTGCATTTATATATACATAATAAATATACACAGTACACATACATATATTATGTAAACAAAAACTTTTATTTTCGATGTGATTAATCATTTGACAGCACTAGTTATTTTTATATTTATATTAAATTCATATAAATAAATTTATATTAGTAGATTACAAACATTAACGGTAAACTAAAATGTGCTTTAATCTCATTTCTATTAAAACTTGTATATGAAGAGTTTATTTGCAAAAACAGATAACTCCGTTTTTTTAAATGTTCAAAAATCATGTTTTTTATTAGGTTATCATGTTTTTATTGTGTTAATTAGCTGTATTTTTTGTTATTTTTAAATCTCATCAAAATAACCCAACTGCAGTTTGATTGAGATTGATAGGAATGCACAATGAAAAAACATGATATTTGATATCTGTTTTTTCAAATGAACTCTTCATATAGTGTTTATATATATATTGTTAATTACACAAAATGTAATGATGATGAAGTTGCAATTTAACATATTTAAAATATATAAAATTTAAATGTAACATCAAACAACACATTATAGTTACAACTGTAATCAACTTTATATGTGCTTTACTATTTTGGTCAAAACATCAAAATAAGTGTACTTCTTTAAAGCATGACGAAAGATTAGGCCTATTAATCATAATAATTTAATATATACTTTAAAGCACTAAAACTTTTAATTTGACATTATTACAAACAGCACTTAAGTAGGTAGTGTAGTGTAGGCAACTGCACTACACTGAACTGAGATTATTTTAAAGAAGCGTATATCAACATGGATGTAAACTATTTCATACCCTGCATGAACTATGGTTTAAATATGCATGTATAAAATTTAATTATGTCGTTATGTTATCGTTACATCATCGGGCTATTACACTGATTATAGAAAGGCGCGAGCCCGTCTCTGCTTGTTACTCTGACGCTCGCGACAGAGAAGTCGTTGCCACGGCAACCAAAAGGATGATGCAAACGGAGGAGGCTGGACGATGACGGACTTCGCTCGGCTTCATGAGGGGAGGAATTAAGGTGGACCAACACAACGCAAACCAAAGACCTTTACACATCCACAGCGCTTGATCTATTCCTTAGTAATTGTTCCCGGGCGGCTGTATGAGTCATAAGTTCATATTACTATGTTTATATAATACACGCCTCAGTATTTAGTAACATTAGCTTGCTAATCACAGTAGCCTACAACACATCTAAAGGCGTACTTAAATATTTACCAGAAACCGTGAAGCTAGTTTTATTAATTAATTCGTGGCATAACATAAACTATAATAGCATATTCTGACCCATATTGTATTGTAACAATAATATAAAGGGCTTTTAAATGTACTGAAACTCAGCTACAGTGTCAAGAATGTGAATTTGTTTTACTCTTCACATTACAGATGGTGAGTCTCTGCCTCACTGTGTGGAACAGATTGGAGACACTAATTCTTCTCAGGAACACACGTCACAGTTTGTGCCCTGTTTGATTAATGAAAAATACTAGTACCCTTTTGGCTGTATGTATATATATTGCTGCATGTATCCATTTACACCTGAGTTATTGTATAGGGGGCAGACGCTATGTTTGCCCCAGCAGTTTGCTTTCGTCAGCTATATGTTCAGCCATCCTTAAGGCACCACCATGGGCTTGGGGGGGCAAAGAGAGTGAGCGAGAGAGAGGGATGAAGAGACGAAGGAGGGGGAATAGCTGCAGGCATTACTGAATCACAGAATCCACAGAGAGACACACACACACAGTTACAGAGAGAGAGATAGAAGCGATCTCAAAACAGCATCACTTTCTGCTAGACTGAACGACAGTGAGCAGAATAGAGAGGAGAACAGAATAGCGTGATCGCACAAGCATTAGACAGAAAGACAAAGATGAGGTTGATTAGACAGCAGTGAAATTACCTGAGGGCAAAATAAAAGAGGGGATAGACGGAGAGAGGAAAAGAAGAGTGTGGCTTTTAATCCTCTTGGCATGCGAGTGTATTCCTGTCTGTTTGGCACTGAGTGCGGTGGTCACCCTGTGTGTGAGTGTGTGCTGCAGAGTTTGTCGGTGGTGTTGGGACGCTTTGGATTGGAATGTGTCTGAGTTAACCGCTGGAGGCTTTCGGGAAGACACCATGCTGGGCAAGGATTACATGCTCGCCATCATCATCGTCAACTATGACGGTAGGTACATAGAAGCATCTGCACTTTCCTCTGCTCTTTGTTCTTCTTTGTCACTCTCTAGTTAGTACAGGCTGGAGGTGTCGGAGTGAGCGGAAGAGTTTCCTATCCTCTACAGGATCGAAATCAGTCATTGTCTGTTGTTCTCATGCTCCACTGGTCACTCATGGACTAAACCCACCTGACTGTTTGAAGACCCTGTTTTTGGGGTGTTTAGTGAGATGGACTTGATTAATTACAAGGAGATTTGCATCAAATGATTTTCACACTCGAGAGCCACACAGTCTAAAAGAAGCAGCCTGTTGATAATGTTGAAAAATCCATAGAGGGCCAGGCGTATATGCATTTGTGAACAATGTCACCTGTGCGGTTCTGTTGGGATTATGCCTCTGTTGCAGGATTAGATTATGGAAACACAGCAACATAATTTGCTCACACAACATTAAGCAACAGATAGACCAGTAAACTCCTCCCCTTTGTGAGTTCATGTGGTAGAGCTAGATATTTTTACAGTTTGGGATGGAATCAGTGTATAATGATTTATACAGAGAAATCCAACAAAGAAAACGTAATGTTTATTAAAGATTTTCACAAATGCCTGAGATATAGTATCAAAGCTGATACATTTAGCACTGAATCTATTATAATTAAAAGGACCTGCCTTGAGATCTTGCTAAAAGTTGGTCCCCAAAGTCCTTAAATGAAACCTTCCAGATGATGGAGCATTGGTGGGCTGATTTCTTAATTTTTGCTTTCATAAAATCATTTTTATGGGACCTGAGATTGTTGTTGACCACTAAACCATCACATTATCTCAATGTATAATTCTCATATTCTGTTCATAAAGTGTGACATGCTAAAAACTTGATTTTGATTTTATTATAGCTAAATCTTTCTAAAATTATTATTGATATATCAATATGTGTTATTATTTATTTAGAGACTACCTGGAAGATTTGTTGTAAAAAATAAAATAAATAAAAATTAAAATTTATGTCACACCATAGGTTATTTTATACCATAGGACCATTTAAAAAGAACTAGTGAAAAATTTGTTTGCATAAAATATCACAGGACCTAAAAAATTTGCATTTTTTTCCTATACGCTCATGTAAATTTTAACCTAAAATCTTGATGTTTATAATAAAGAGGACAGACACCTTTTGCGTCAAGTACCCAGTATCTGTAGAAAGGCAGAAACTGTCCTCACCGCGTCCTCTCCACGTCATCGCTCTTAAAATAACTTCTGTTAAAAACACTGAGAGGAGGTGTGTGTGAGACTGTGTTTGTCTGTTGTTTGTGTACGAGTGACAGTGAATGATGGAATAGCTTCTCCAAAAGCAAAGGCATGGACACTAAGGCATTTAGACACAATGCTGAATGGTGCTGATTATACGCTGATGATAGGAGCTTCTCTTGATGTACAGGAATCGATTGCATTTTTCTGGCTTAATCAATGTTGTACTTTCAGTTAGTGAAATACTCCCTGCCTCGTGGATGCGTGGATGTCTTCATAAGGACGCCTCAAATAAAATGCTGTGTCTTGCCTCTTGATTTATTGAAGGCCCAAGGATTAAGTTCCAGATGGACATTTAGATCCACCTCGAGTCTTAATCTTCCCAGTCTGACCTCACACGGACATAACAGAATTGGGATTATCTGACCACTGACATAACGCCGTTGGGATTATTTATTTTTTTCCAGATGTAGCTACAATTATCTCTTTCTGCTTCTCTCTTTCTCTCTTTTATCCTGACAGAGTTTAAATCTGGACATATTATAGCTTTGTCCTTTTCTTGGCTTTTTACAATATTCCCCTTTTTCTCCCAATGGTGCCTCTTGGTCTTTTTACACTAGTTTATAATTGGTTGTCTGTTTTTAAAGAACTATTTGTATGTAGCAATAAAACTGCTTTACATTGTGTTTATTCACACTAAATGTTTAGTACCAAAAAAGCAAGGCTAAAGGTGCCCTCATATTTACTATAGCGAACTTTGGTGGGCGAAATCGTAGCAGTCAGTGGTCTGGAACTCTGTGCGAGTGCGAAAGATTTCACAACAGGTTAAAGTTGGCTATGTGGATTCACCACACTGACCGACAAAAAGCAGCTTGGTTTTAAAGTGACTTCTGTGTGAGCTGTGCTTCATACTGTGTCACTACACTATTGATAAACATGAAAACATTGAAAAACATCTTCGCAATTTCGCTAATGTGACACACCTTAAGCCTGTAGTGGAGAATGGTTATAACCCAGGCATAAGAGCGACCCTAACCAAGGATCAAGAGTAGTCTAAACGCATTTCTCTCTCTCTCTCTCTCTCTCTCTCTCTCTCTCTCTCTCTCTGTAATCTGTATTTATGTCATACTTCTCCTTTACTTAAAAGTGGCTGAACTGGAAGGTGAAAAAATCTATTGATTGCAATCAGTGCAGTAATGGTGCCTTTTATTACAGTTGTTTCAGTGGCTCATGGGAGTCAGGAGTGGTCAGTTGTGATTGGCCACATGAAAGCTCTCTGGTAAAAGACACAATTCAGGCAATCGGATTTTAGACTGCTTGCAGTGGTTTCTGAGGTGACCAAGTGCATCAGGAACAACGAGGGATTGTTAATGGAGAATTCCCACACTTCTTTTATGTGCTTGTTGTCACTCTCAAGAGTGATTGGGTGTTGGGTAATGTGTCCCGTTTTACTCTTCAAGTAGATTTCCAGATTTTTATTGTTCAAGTAGATTTCAGTAATTAATGGTGTTTGAGTTGTGAGCTTCAGTACTGCTTAAACAAGTTTAACACCAACTCATACAGCTTCTTAAGGAGAGCTGCTATTTATTTTACTAAGGCTTTGTTCATACTACAGAGGAAGTGAGACAATATTTTTGTAAGCAACCACCTAACAATGCCCTTGTAATCATCCAGAATGCCCTGATAACTGCAAAACATCATGCTAAAAACCATGCAGAACACTTCAGCAACTTCATCGCAATATGCTTTATGCCATTCAGAATGTATAGCAGTGGCCTGGCAACCACCCAAGCAGAACTTTGCAGGAAATGTACAAATCTACTCAAACATTAAACTGAGATACAGAGTGCCAAATAATGAGAATATATAAAACTTTGTCAACATTGTAAGATTTACAGTGATGGTTTCCTATACCAAATTGGACACATACACAAACAAACACAGTCCCTATATAGCAGTTGCTATAGGGACTGATCAGGCAGTAGAGGTTTTCTCAGGAGATCATCAATAATTCACAAACATCCTCTTCTCAATCCCCCCACCCCCCTGCTGTTTTCAGCATTCAATCTGTTGTTATCGCTTCATCCTCATGACATAGCCTTGGAGTTGTTAGTGGGTGCATGATGGGAACTGCGGCACCACCTACGTGCCTAAAGCTGTGATACCACAGTTACAGGAAGTGAGGTCGTATCTCACTGTAGCTGCATCCCAGTACGCTTATTGCGTTTATAACACACACTTTTTCTCAAAACCACAGACTTGCATTTGAAATCCATCCATCTATAGTAATTGTGTAATATCACGTGTGCAAATTATGCAGTAGGTAGCAAGGGCATCATCTGAAGCAGATTGGTGACAGAATAACAGATGTTTTGTATATTAGCAACCTTTGTATTCTTGTATTATCCATCAAGATTTATCTACTGGCCTCTGAGCCTTAGAAACAAGCGATAACCAATGAGGCATCTGTGTTTGAGCATGCATCCAGACATTGCACTGTTATTTAAACTGCCTTCGGCTCCAAACACAGACAGTCTGCAGACATAATTTCAGGTGCACCCTGAATGGGGACCAGAATTAGGCTGAGAAGAGCTTTTCTTCTTCCTTCAGCCTTTTTCTGCCTGTGTTTTATTTCAGCCAGCTGACAGCACAGCTAGCCAGCCCAAAACACTAAAAATGTCATGGTAACACAGTGCGATTATTATGGCCTGTCAGAAGCGGAGGCGAGGGGCGGCTTGTGAAAAAGAAAGGAGTTCGATATGGACATGATTGATGATCTCTGGAGATGGCCAGAGATACACAAACACTCACAAAGACACTTACCCATACTCCTTTGCTATGATGGACATAAATGGAATAAAGTAAAAAACATAAAGGGTGTGCTGAGACTCTAAGACAGTTAAGGTTATTATTCTTATAGATTTATGGATCTTATGGAAACTGTTGGGACTCCAGCTTGGGATTGGTTATGTTCAGCCCAGGATTGGGGTAAAACAGAGAGACAGTGAGATGTGTCCTCATGGATCCCTGTACAATGGCAATAAGCCACAAGAGGCCATGTGTTACAGTGATTTTCAATATGTAAGACTTATATATTTATAACATGTATGTATATCATTTAATAAGTTTTGTGATGACTCTGAACACAGCTCACCCAATCAAAATGGAAGACTATATATTTATTTATAGTATTTATTTATTTATTAACCAGTTGTTTAAAACTTTTCTGGCAGTCATGTCTACTAAAGACACTGCATCTTTTGAAGAAGATTATTAGTAAGCCTCGACACTGCAACAAGTTTAATTGGACTGAAACAGATTTGAGGTGTTGGTTTAGAGGTTAAACCCGCAGTCCTTTGTGTTGTAAGATTATTGTGGCTTTAACGGCACTCTCCAAGCTCTCAAATCTTTTGAAAGCAAAGCTGAGTAATACCATCTCCTATCCACTCTGTCAGTCCTGTTTATACCTCACTACACACTGCACACTCTTAGAAACTAGCTATACACTATAGCTTCAAAAGTTTGGGGTCAGTATTTAATTTTGTTTTTTTGTTTTTTTTTTACTTTGCACCCTTCCTTAGTTAACCTGTATTAACTAGCATTAACTAACAGTGAACAATACATTTGTTACAGTATTTATAAATCTTTGATAATGTTAGTTAACAAAAAATACACCTGTTCTTTGTTAATGCTAGCTCAAGTTCATTAAATAATATTAAAAGATTCAAGTTTTGAAATGCATTAGCACAGTTGACTAGATTAGACTATGATTAATTAATGCTTTAGAATATATATATTTTTTAATTTAGTTAACTAAGGTTAAAGTTTATTATAATACTTTTATTCAGGAAGAATAAAAAGGTACGTATTAATACACAAAATGTGGTATTACATTTGTTTAAGTTTAGGCATTGATGTGTCCAATATTAATTTGGACTTCAAAGGTTCTAAAATGTAATTCTTTTTACATATGTGCGACTTATTTTGAGACAAATATTTCAAAGCAAAACCATTGCTACATTGCACACAGACTTAAATAGTTAACATACAGACCTCAATAAAAAAAGGAAAAAGATGAGCTCTTAATATCATTACACAAATACAAACGAATTAGTAAATGTGATGACAAAAACAACAACAGCTGCATAAATAAAGTCAACAAATGACAAAACAGTAAGCCTGTAGCACTATACTTTATTCACAATCCTGAGAGCTTGTATATCTGCTGTTTAACATAATAATTGAACCCTGTTAAGGTGTGGTCACAAATTGTGTGGGCAAAAAGGGTATAATGTCTATTGACAATAGTATAGCAATGTACAGTGTAAAGCATAGCTCACATGGAAATCATTTTCAAATCAAGCAGCTTTCTGTTGGCCAACATGCCAAATTCACATGCATATTCAGTCCACATGACCACATGAAAATGTTCACCAAATATTTTTAATAAATTCACAGAATTCAACAAACAGTGGTAAATGTGACTGAACCTTTAGGCTAAATGTGGCAAAATTTGCAGGAATATTGTTTACATTTCAGTAACTAAAATTTATGGAAAAAATTTTTATTGTTTTCCTTATTTTCTTATTTATTTATATTTGTATTTACAGTGTACCCGGAATGCCATTTACAGTAAATGGATGGCCCTTTGTCAGAGAATAAGAACCCAGACCAATTTCTCCTTATAGGAAAATTATGGGGCATATAAAACAGACCAAATGGACCACTTATAACATGTTTCTGCAGTTGTTTTTGAAATACAACCCCTCCTTGTGAAAGATCTGTAATGTTACATATATATGACATTGGGCGTTTATGATAAATTTTTCATGTTACATATACATATACACATTGGCCGTTTATTGCTCAATTGAAAAAAATACATTTTATAATTTTTTTTTGCTAAATAACTGTTTTTTTTTCTGTTTACTTGCTTTTCCACAACATATATCAAAATGATTACTTTTCTGGGAAGATAAAACAAAAACCTTTTTCGGAAGTAATATAGTTTTTGCATTTTATTTGCTTTGCCACAACATATTTCAAAACCACATAACTGTGACTATTAATTTTACAACAACTCTTTTGTAACATACCAAAATTCTACCTTTTCAGGTATATGGTTTAACCAGAAATTAATTTTTAGGTTTTTAGATTTTTTTTTTTCACAACTCGAAAATGTGCAAACTGAATAAAACTAATTTACACTGGAGGTCAACATGTTAAACATACACGTAGATTTGTTAAAATATGCTTTGAAATAAGCAGCAGAGAATATATAACGCTAAAACAATTGAATCAGCTAAATTAATTGAGCAGCTCATTAACATTTTTACCATTTTTCTTAATGTGACAAATACGTCACATCAAAATTACACCTACTGTTTTAAGGTTAACAGCCCGATGTGACATAAAGGTCACCACAATATCTTCATAACTTGTTTTATATCAATTTGTTCAAGAAATGTATTAAAATCAGGTTAAGAGTAATCTAGGATGTGTTATTAAAACATTAGAATTGTTGCAAGGGTTGAAACATACCTTTTGTAACAAAAAAAAGCTTTAAAAATTGCTGACACTGTAACGTGCTAACCAGACAGGACACGATTTTGGAAATGTTGCCATGGCAACAAAAATCCACACATTGTCACATGACTGAACCTGGGTGTTCATTATATGTCACTTAGGGACTTCCTGAGTTGAAAATGAGGGATAATGCTTTAAAAAGACCTTTCCAGATAATCACCAGTGTTTGTGACAACAACGTCACCGTGGGTTCTTATGGGTTAAAATGACAATTTTATTTATAAATTGAAATGCAGGGGTAGCTTTTAATAATAGTGAAGTATATATACACGTGTGTGTTTCACTCATACACTGATGTGTGCGTATAAAACTATTCTGACCAGTGTATAGAAATCACAATAGTTTCCTCTAAAGTTTAACAATTAAAATGTAAGTTTTTTTAAGGCAGCACATGAAAATTCATGTGCAAATGACATTTGTAAAATGTCACCATGAGACTCTCTGTCTCTGTCTTTCTGTGTCTCGCTGTGTCACTGAATGTCAGAAGCAACTCTTATACTCGTGCCCAAGCAATCTCGTGTCACTAGTGACCCAGTTCTATACCGCACACACACACGTTTACAGTGTTGTTTTCTCCCCAAACATCCCCTCCAGCCTTCTGCACTGTGTTATTTGTGAGAACGGACAGGGCTCTTCAGATGCATTGTGTTAAATGATTCTCTCAGGCTAGAGATGAATTCAGGCAAATATGATTCAGCAGACACATCTGCTCTTTCCTGCTTGCTGTTCTGCCAGTAGCCCTATGCCTATGTCTGAAGCACTAAATCATCAGAAGTGACAGGATGACTTTGACACGCATAAAAACGGCAAAAACTTTTGTCCTTTTAACAGGAAAAACCTGCCAATTGGTTGTAAGCTATCTTACCATATAAAGTAAAAAAAAATCTAAAAGATTTCAAATGACTTTAAATGTAATTTTACTGCAGAGCACTAAAAAATTTATGCTTTTTGGAAGTAAAAGGATAAATATACAATTTTATGTACAGTTTAAATCCCAGAGGTCCCTGTGTGGCTTTACTTCATTATTTTTATGTGTTACCCTGATGATGGTTTGTCTTTGTGTGTATGACACTCTGCACCATCTATATATGAGTTTCGACCACAGTTTATGAACTGTGTGGATGAACTCTGATTCATCATGAACTATGTGGTTATAACTTCTAAAATATACAGGCAACAGAATTCTGTCTGATCATTTCTAAAGCATTCTCACCGAATCTTTTAATGTGAATTTATGGTCACCACAACTGATGAAAAGATGGATCTCAAAATCATACAGTCACTGCTGGAAAGGGTTCAGATATGCAAAAGATGCTGGAAAACCAGCAGATTTTTCTGATAGTGGGCAGTTAAACAGTTCAGAATAAACAAGAGACTCATAAACAACCATCACAAAACAAAAATCATCTAGGTAACGACACACAGTATTAAGAATCAAGCGTATGTAAACTTTTGAACGGGGTCATTTTTATAAAATCAGCTATTATTTTGTTTTGTGGACTATATGTAAACATCTTTTATGTAAAATGTCTTATATAGGCCAGTCCTAATAAAAAATAAGAAATATTTTGTATGATCCCTCTTATTTGAACATTTTTCAGATTCTACAAGGTGTATATAAACTTTTGACCACAACTGTATGAAATATTTGTGTGGAATAGACAGGGTGAAGATAATGGAAATGAACATTAGTCCAGCCCTTTTTTTAATAAGAGAGAGCTGCTTTTAGTTTTGACCTCATTTTAGGCTTGTCATGTGGCAGATTAGGGCCTGGTCTGTCTCTCATGAGTAGATCTGAGCCCAGTGACCTCACCTCGGGGTGTGTATGCCTCACTGAATCTCAGTGTGTGTGAAGGCTGCTGGCTCTGTGTTACTTGGTGGGAATTGTAATATGGCACGTTTACAAGAATCTGTGTGTGCTGCCCTCAAATTAGCATGTATGTGAAATGCTAAGATGCAGATTAATCCAGAAATACAATCTCTGTGCAGATAACATCTGGAATGATCAGAGTCTGGAGCTGGACTCAGATCTGCCACCAGGATGGCGCACTATACGTGACAGCACTGGCACCTATTACTGGCACGTGCCCACGGGCACAACACAGTGGCAACACCCCTCCTACAGTGCAGAGGAGGAACAAAACGCCATTAACGGCATCACTGCCAGCCAGATCAAGGTGAGATACTCTGATCTATGCATGCGTGTGAGTGTGTGTGTGTATGTGTGTGTGTGTTTATGTGGTTTTGTGTATGTTTTTGTCAGCTGTCACATCCCTATACTCTTGATTTTCTCAGACTGCAGCAGATGGCAGGCGAGAATCAAGAGGCAGACTGACTGAAAACCCTCTGCCCTCTCTGAACGAAAGGTGAGGGAATCACACCTGCGCTGATGACTGTACAGCTGAGGACAAGCTGCAGATATATCTATGAAACTAGACATTAAAACTTGCAAAGTATGTAAAGCTTCACGTGATTAAGTTGGAAATGTTCTTAGTTCAACATCCTTGTTGGAATGAAATCTTTTTTTAGTATTAGGATTATGGGCTTGTTATCAGCTATTTTCCTCTAAGAGTTAGAAATATTCCAGGTTCAATAGATTGGAATGTTGTTCCAGGTAAATGATTGGTTGTAAAACATTCCGCTTATTACATGGCATCTTGACTTTTGAGTTAAAATATTTTATTATGTGAGAACAGAGAGACTGTAGAGTGCTTCAACAGACAAAAAAAAAAAATTCTCAACAATATCAATAATCAATGAGATAGGGCTAGATTTTAGGGATAGATTTACTAAACTGAGAACATTAGCATGAGAGCACAAATCCATAAAAGCACTGATGAGAGTGAAAAGTTCTACTGAGTACTGAGTACTGACAATGCGCAAATTAAAGAACACAGATGCTTCCAGATCATTTCCATAATCATCAACGCGATCTACCATGAGCAGCGCAAATGAGTTACTATTAATTTAGTTAGTTATTAGTTAGTTTACAAACAACACAGGAGCAAAATGGGTTAAGACATGCTTTTTTATTGTTAAATAATGGGGCAAATACAAGTAAATTGAATACCGCAAACCTTACTAAATCACTATTGCAAGTCAAAATTATGACATACTAAATTGAAATAGACTATTTTAAAAATCTCATAATTATGACTTAGTATGTCTTTGTAACAACTTTCAAAGTCATAATTTAGCTTTTCGGCTTTTTTGTCTTAATTTCAACTTTTAAAATCATAATTATGATTTAGTGTGTCAAAATAACAACTTTTACAGTCATAATTTTGACTCATTAATTTTTTGTCATAATTTAGACATACCAAATTATGATTGTGTTTTTCTTACATGGTAGAAATGGGCTTCCATAATATTAAATGGAGAGCAAATTTTACTTAAATCTCCTGCTTCTCAGATTTTTCTTGTGAGAAAAAGACCCCAGTAATTAACCATATTATATGTTAACAGTCTCATTCATGTCCATTTTTATGTCTCCTAAGGAAATTGAGGAGAAACATCTGAGGCGAAGTTGACAAAGTAGAAAAATGGAAATATGAAAAAGAAACCTCTAAGCTATGCAGTTTTCTTCTGCTTAGTTACACAGTTCAATGGTCAGTTATTAACCACATCATCTTATGTTTGACCAATCAGAATTAAGTATTCCAGAATGCAGTGTAATAAACAGTTTCCACGTATTAGGGACATGTCTTCAAAGTTCTTTTTATACTACTGAATAGTTTAAAATGTGTCAACAGCCACAAAATAATTAGGTAAAAATGTGTCTCCTACTAATTTGTTGCAATTGTTTTAATGTGCTTGGTGTAGTAACACATTACCCATGGACTGTGTCAATTTGCATCCTTTATGTAAATTAAACTCTGGCACAGCTTAGCAGCCAGACACACACACACAAGCTAAGCCAAATTCTCCTTCTGGTGCTGGAAATGAAAAAAAGCCTTTTCTCTCTGTTTCCCCTTTTGTTTAATCCTCTAATGAAGCCAGAAGACATTTATATGAACAAACACATTCTTTTACCTGAAGGTGGTATTACACACCTGGAGTTCTGTGAACAGATGTCGTCTCCACTGGCTGGAAATGACGAAAGCAGCCCTGCTTTAGACAGCCAGTCAGGTGTGGCCTGTAAAACAGGCCTTTTTGCCTTTGGCTAACCTCCAAACACTCTGATGCAAACACTAATGCTCGAACAAAAGCAAGCACTCACCTGGGGAATTGAGAACATTGAGAAGAGTTTTCCCTCACTTTGTGGTGCTAAACATGGTCTTTGCCAGTGAAGGACAAAATACTGTACACACATTCATTTAACTGGCTGGAACGTGTCCTTATTAAGTGTCAGGTTTGTCATTGACTGACCTTTCTTCTGAATTTGTTTGGAGAGCTGAGATTGGCTGCTGCTAAGTTGTTTGGGAATTGTTGACAGCTACAGGGAATGCAATTACATTCACTTATTTTGTCAGCACCTTGAGGCAGCATAACACGGCAGAAAGCAGCATTAGATTCTGGCACATTAAGTTTCTGTCCTCAGTATATGTTAAAGAGCACTGTTTGCCCACTTGAGCAGAATAAAACTGAATCATTTATTTTTCATTTAATATTTAGTTAAATTACATAATCAGCTTAATTTGTTTTTCAGTTTAATGTATTATTTAGCTTTAATAAATGATTATTTATTTATTTACTCATTCATTCATTATTTTTTTTACTTATTTCTTATGAGACAAAGAAAGTGCGTCTTCCAGTCTTTTAGAATAAATCAATAACTGTACTCAGATACTAACTTTTAAAATAATATTCGGTCCCATTTTATATTAGGTGGCCTTATAATGTGTTCTTACATTTAAATTAATCATTTGATACAATGCACTTATTGTGTACATACATGCTTTTACATTGTACTCATATTTTTAAAATACCTGCATGTTATTACATCTGTAATTAATTTCTGTAATGACATTTATAATTACACTGTTGACCCATCCCTTACACCTTAACCCACACATAAACCTACCCATACTGCTAAACCTGTCCCTAACCTTACCCGTATCCCATCTCAATAGCAGCAAAAGTGTTTTGCAATACATTATGAACACAATACGTACACTGTACTTATTTTTTGATGTAAGAACATAGTAGTTAAGGCCACCTAATATAAAGTGGGACCTAATATTCTGTTGAATGTAATTATCCATTTTTATTTTCTTTATTTTGAGACAAATACCCAGTCTAGGGCTTTTCATTTTATAGCTCTATACTATATAATTTTCCTCTCCAAGACCACTATTTATTATAGGGAGGAAGTATACGCAAAATGCTGTCCCTTGTTCATAAGAATTTATGCATAGAGCTGAGAGTGATAATTATAGGAGCTGTTTCTTGTTCACAGGACAAACCACCCCAGCGGTCTGAATAGCCTTTTCTAGAGCATAAATGAAAGTGCTTTCAATAGAACACCAAACAGAAAAATAACCAAGTGTTCAGCATCTCAGGACTTAATTTGTATTCCTGTTTATTTTTTTTCTGCTCAAATGAGCCCAGTATTTAATTATGAGTCATTATCATAATGATGTGTTCTCTTGCTCTGCTTCAGGCCCTCTTGGCAGGAAGAGTATTTCTGTGCCAACACGGATCCCGACTCCAAGGTACAATCTTGCTGTGTGCTGCCCTAATACTGTTCAACATGTAAAATGTATTAGTCTGTTTTCTCTGCTATTAGTCACTGTGCCCCACAAATATCACACCGAAAAGAAATGAGGTACCTCACATCCTGAGGTAACCACTGAGGGTGAAATGTCAGAGTTGGAAAGGAGCAGCTGGAGTGTATATAGAAGGTGGGGGTGGAGGGCTACGACCTCTAAATGCACAAGAGATGCAATTTTAAGACACAGCTTTATTGAGTCTATGTAAAATGATCCTAGTAGGCTGGGTCATAGATATATGCTCTGTACAAAACATTTCGACTTCCATCAGTCACCAAGCTGATAAACGTTAGCTTGCTGATTTGATTCCTAGGAGTGAGCCATGAACAATTATTAGTGTGCCTCTTAGAAAGACACTTAACCCCAGGATGCTTCCATGGGCTTGTTGCTGTAATTTGTGTACTGTTAGTCACATTTGATAAAAGCATATGCTAAATGACTACTTGCTCACTAAGAAATATTAAGGTATGATTACATGAAACATCTAAATGGATACGACGTATGCGACACTATCCTTCTAATTAAAGAGTTTGGTATAGAAAGCTCTTTCCAATTCAGATTAACAAACAAAAACTTTATTTCTTATAGTTGTGAAGTCATATCTCACAATTTTGACAATATATGTCATAGCTGTGATTTTAAATATCACAACATGATTTCATTTCTTGTAATTGTAAGTTTATTTCTTGTAATTCATTACTAAAAATCTCGCAATTGAGGCTTTATATTTCACTGTTGTGACTTTAAATATCACAATATGATTTCATTTCTTGTAATTGTGTATTTCTTGTAGTTTTGTCTTTTTATCTTGCAATTGTGACATTTTCTTGTAATTACAACTTTATTTCTTGTAATCGTATAACTACATGTCATAATTGAAGCTTTATATTTTACAGTCGTGACTTTAAATATCACAAAATGACTCTTTCCTAAAATTGTGACTATTTCTTGTAATTGTGTGACTATATATATCACAGCTGTGACTAAATATCACAATATGACTACTTGGATTGTGTATATTTTTTATAGTTGTGACTTTAGATCTTGCAATTGTGGCTATTTCTTGTAATTGTGAATTTATTTCTTATAACTATGACTTTATATCACAATGTGACTTTATTTCTTATAGTTGCAACTGTATCTCTTACAATTGTAACTGTATCTCACAATGTGAATTTAAATCTCACAATATACCTTATAGCTTACATTTTTTTATTTTTACTTATGTTTAGCCATAGAGTGGAAAGTCTTAGGGAGATTAATGGATTTATCAACAAGTGTCAACTTATTTTTGCCTTATATTGTATGAGTGCTGTTAGGAAAAACTCTGCATTTGTCTCTCAGTGTTTTGTTGTGCGCTCGCTGGGCTGGGTTGAGATCCCTGAGGAGGAACTGACCCCTGGCAAAAGTAGTCTGGCGGTGAACAACTGCATCCAGCAGCTCTCTCACAGCAAAGCAGAGGGCCGGGACGCAGTGGGCGCCTGGGGAGAGGTGAGCTTTGGCTCATACACGTGTTTTAGAATAGATGAGATGTGCTTAGCCGGGGCCAACCAGTATCCTTGGAGGTCCGCTGGATTAATTCAGACATGCGTAATAGCAGTCCTATTGTGCTAGCTCTGTAACAGCACAAGAAATTGTTGTTACATACTGCTGAGTGTTGCTAGTTTCTATTTTGGTCTGTTACCCATTGTAAAGTTTCATAAGGTTTGTACACTATTTTACGATCCAGTTTGAATTATATTAAATTAGCTCAGCTTAGTACAGTTAGCTTAGCTCTTACACAAGGTTATGGTAACTATTCAAAGCATGTGTATGTGTGTGTGTGTGTGTGTGTGTGTGTTCAGGGTCAGGATATGATGATGGTCCTCAAGAAGGACACTCTCAGTCTAATGGACCCTGTGGACCGCAGCCTCATCCACTGTCAGCCCATAATCAACATCCGTGTATGGGGGGTGGGCTGCAACAATGGCAGGTAGGCTGACCTTTGTACTTGTTCTATTTCTGGGTCTAAATTTCCTCAGTTTTTTTCCCATTTCCAGTGGTATCATAGATTATATCTGGATTTCCGCAGAGACTCTGTTCACTACAGTTTAACAGAAAATTTAAGCCTGGAAAATGACAAATGGCCAATAAACCCCTTCAATTCAGTTATATTTCCTCATTCAGTGACAGGCAGTGACAGGTCTTTCAAAATCTAGAGCTTTTTTTTATTTACAGCTAAAGTGAAGCCCAGTGTAGCTATTTTGAATTTAGTTGTGGCTTTCCTGTAAAACACACAGAGATACTGAAGATGAATATTGGCAATCCAAGCTATAATAGGACATGTTTTGCATGAAATGTGTTGCTTTTGTTTTTGATTTGTGTGTTGTTAAAAGCTGGAACTGGCTAGAGAGTAGAGTAGCTCCCCTTTGTGAAAAAGAAGTGTACTTAATTGTATTGAATGTGCACATATAGTGAAAGTGTATTTTTAAAAATAATGTACTTGCAGATATTATAATAATAATGAAATAAAGGGCCACTTAAAGGAATAGTCCACACAAAAATCTAAATTCTCTCATCTTATACCCATATCTAAACCTGTATATATATTGAAGTCAGTGGGAAACTAGTTACCAGCATTCTTCAAAATATATTATTTTGTATTCAGCAAAAAAAAAAAAAAAAAAAATGCATACAGATTTGGAAAGACATGAGGGTGAGTAAATGATGTCAGAATTTACATTTTTGGGTGTACTATTCCTTTAAGTAATTTATTTTAAAGTATATTATTTCTTTAACAAGTACTCTTTTTAAAAGTATGCTAAATGCACTTCTTTTTCACAACAGTCTTGAGCTTGCGAAAACGTTTCTCGTGTTTTTGCATTATTTTAACTATTATTAACCTTTTTTTCCTTTGTCTTTTTTAAACCGCCACTCGTGAAAACAGAGACAGGTAATAACTGCACTTTTTTCTTTTTTCAACTAGACCTAGAAAAAATGTCTCGTGGTGTCTGGGTTCCATTGTGGTCTATAAAGCACAGTAGCGCTTCTTAGCCATGTTTTCTTTCATTCCTTTACCATCATGCTTCATCTCAGGTTGTGTAATTTGTACTAAATGCAAAAAATATCATAAAATATAACTGTTTTTTCATTGATTGAAGTATCAGTAAATGATAATGTAGTACTAAATGCAAAAAACATCATAAAACACTGTTTTTTCATTGACTGAAGTATTGTTTTGCTCTGCATGTCTCCAGAAATGCCCTCCTCGTGTTCAAACAAACAATAAATGCAGATGATTCTTCCATGATTGACCAATCAAAGCCTAATTTGAGGGATTTATTTAAATTTTGTTTGGACATGGGGGGGGGACCATCAGTAGAGCATGTTGGCATGTGCCAATGAGAGATAGTCTTTGCTAGATGAGAGACATTTTAACCTTATTTATATTGTGACAATGTGCTCAGATCCAAATCCAAAAATAGACCCTTTCAGTCTAAATAGCTCCAGTTAAGTGTAAGTGTGGAACTCTGGACTCTTTCATTATTGAGATCTGCATGGGCTGGTACTATAACTCTGTATTCACATAATGAAGGTTTCCATCTCTCTGTTTACTGCCCAGACAAATTCATTTGTTATTCCATTTGGCTTGCATGTTCTCTCTTAAAAATTGGGAGTAAACGAGTGCTGGATTTCACAAGCATTGGTATGCTGTGTGAGCTTGAGCCATATGCCGTATGAAGCACCACTGCTCTATATTTCTCCAATGTAATATTCATGAATGAAATATTCTCTTTGATGGAGGCAGCATGCAGCATTAGCTGAAGAATCGGTAGGCCCACTTCACTGCGTTGCATTTTGGAAAATCATACTGCCCAGAAATGCCAATCGATCTGTATTTATAGAACACTGATATCTGATACTGGCAAGTACAGTCAGCTAAAAGAGACTTTCTATGGTTAATGTGAAGAGATTTAGTGAATAACAAGATAGGTTGAGTGATTAGAGATGGTTTAGCATCACTTTGTAAATACCCAGCTGGCCAATGTCATTTTCAGCTTGCAGTGGTTTTTGTCCTATTTTATTTTAGCATTTTACAGCCCTATTCTTAGAAGGGCTGCTTACTACTGTGGCCTTTCAGCTTGCTTATGGCAAAGTCAAATGCAACTGAATCATTATGGTGCCACATTATAGTTTAAGTGTCAAAATAAGATTTGATTCTATTATACAGAATATGACGTATACACTACTGTTTAAAAGTTTGAGGATTGTTATAATTTTTTGAAAGAAATTATTTTATTCAGCAAGTATACATTAAATTGATCAAAAGTGACAGTAAAGGTCTTAATAATGATACCCAAGATTTCTATTTGAAATGAAAAAAAAAATAAAAATGTATCAGTTTCCACAGAAATATTAGGCAGCACAACCAAATGCATCAAATCAGTAAATTAGAATGATTTTTGAAGGAACACGTGACGCTGAAGACTGGAGTAATGGCTGCTAAAAATTCAGCTTTGCATTATGGGAATAAATTACATTTTAAAATATTTTAAAATAACAAACAGTTCTTTTAGATTGAAACAATATTTAACAATATTGCCGTTTTGCTATATGTTTGAACAAATAAAGCAAGCACACATAAATATATATATATAGGTATATAGGTATCAAAATAAAATTTATTGTGAAAAGCTCTTTTTCTTCCTTAACCGTATTTTTCATGACCATAAATGCATTCATGTGACAGATTATATATTTACAATTTTTGTGTGATTTTATGTGTGTGTAGGTTTAGTGTTTCTACCAGGCTGTTAGAATAAGCATGAAAGTGACTGTGATGAGTATTTACTCCAGTCTCCTGGTCCTCTGTAGGGACTTTGCCTTTGTGGCCAGTGATAAAGACACCTGCATGCTCAAGTGCCATGTGTTTCGCTGCAACGCTCCAGCCAAGACCATTGCATCTGCCCTGCATGAGATGTGCTCCAAGGTAAGATCACACAATACTATTAAAGCTCATAATTAACATAATTTCATAATTAAAAATGGCCAGATTTCAAAGTCAGTGGATTACAGTGTTCATTGTGATTGGTCTTTTTCCACAGATCATGGCAGAGAAGGCGGCACTGCAGCCCTCTATGGCCCGTTCTCTCACCATGGAGAGTATCTCCCCAGAGGACTTGCCGCTCCAGGGTATGACCTCTGCAGTCTTTTTGAGAAATCTGCATCTCTTAAACCCGAATGGTTGGTTGGCTTTACTGTTGTATTCTTTCATGAGACTTGATGTGTTTGAATGCTTTCCAGTTGACTTCCTGGAAGCAGTGAGGCAAAGGGTGCAGAAGTTTGAGGTGGAGTACATTGGAAACCTGCCTGTATCCAGAGCAATGGGTGAGTGGGCCATTCAGATACCTAATAAACAGATTTTACACTCTATGAATGAGTATTTGCTCTGTAATACTCTTACAAACTAGCACCAAATACTTCATGTTTGGCATATGGTAGGATCCTGGCCCTCAAGTTTGAATTCAAATGTAAGTGTTTAGCTGGCTATCGTTTAGCAAAAATTTTAAACCAGGTTAATTGTTATTTTGCAGGATAATGTACAGTATAGAGACCTGGAAACCCTAGCTTAAATGGCCTTCAAATATGACCCTGGTAGTGACGTATTGTATAGGTTTGTGGTTAATGTGTTCTTGTGTATATGCTGACAGGAATGGAAGTGTTGAACAGAGCTATTGAGAGCATCATGCACTCCAGAGACAGAGATGAGTGGGAGCCGATAGTCATCCATGTGTCTGATACAGTTCTGTCTTTATGGAGAGGAGAGGTGAGAATATCTACTAACTGACATTGAGGCATTTTAGTGTATTCCATTCGAGTACTAACAGGCTATACTCAGGATGGAATACTAGTGTACTGCATACTGCACAATTTGTACTGTATACTGTATTTTTTTTTTTTTAAGTATACAATGCATTTTGGAGTAGTGTACAGGAAAATTTGCATACTATGCATAGTACACACACTATATACTACAGAAGTAGTATGAGTAGTATGCTTTTTAATGTAAACATAGTCTTTCTGTGTTTTACTTTTTCTTTCCCATTTGCTTTATTTCAGGATGGAGATGACCCATTTTGGGAATGCCAAGTACGTTACTTGACTTTCCTAGGTGTGGGTCATGACACACACACTTTTGCAGTCATAGTGGATGCAGGAACCCAGCGCTTTGAGTGCCATGTGTTCTGGTGTGAGCCCGATGCTGGGATCATCTCTGAGGCAGTTCAGGCTGCATGCATGGTGAGGCAATACTTTTAATTTAATTGACTTTCACCCTACACCCTTCATAGTTTCATAGCACTGATATATAATTTTGTCCAAAATCTTTAACGTGTTCTAAGTACAGTATTTCTGTTGTAAATGTCTGGCGCCCCCTTCAGGTCCAGTACCAAAAGTGTTTGGTTGCACAAACTCCTCCTGTGAGGTCCAAAATGTGGCGGGCAGGTTCCAAAGTCAAACGAGCCAACTCCATGGATAGCTCTAGCTTCCCGCCTCGACACCAAGGACACACACCTTCCAAAATGGCTTCTCCCAGCGTGAAGAAAGGCATGCTGGCATTTTTTGAGACATTCCGGAATAAACATTCTGCAGTACCCACACCCTAACAACAGCAACTCGGGGAGGAAGATGGGGCCTGATGGGCTTTGAGGAGGGGGATATGAGGAGATGGAGAAATGAAAGGAATGAAATAAACACGAAGCCTAAAAAGTTTAGAAATATGAGTATCCTTTGCCTTTGGCATTTTTAGAAAAATCCAACTTAATTTTCCCCAGTATGACCTCCCAAAAAAAACAAAAAAACAGCCCACCTAAT
Source organism: Spinibarbus caldwelli (assembly GCA_039654775.1). Lineage (NCBI taxonomy): Eukaryota > Metazoa > Chordata > Actinopteri > Cypriniformes > Cyprinidae > Spinibarbus > Spinibarbus caldwelli. Next base: position 18,975,209 of record CM077258.1, read on the forward strand.
TGCCCTTAATAAGAGTGTTTTTGAGGATTGACATATCTGAATGTAGGTGTGCAGAACAGTGTTTAAATGACATTGAGGTGCTGTGCTCTCACATTCCAAAAACTGACAGAACTCCAAACGCTCTGAAATTTAAATGCTGTTATACAACAGTTAGTTCCTGTCCTCAAATGTGATTGGTAAAAGGCTCGTTTACACAGCACAGACAGACAGGGATTGTCGCATTGGTCGACGTCTGTCAGTGCAGTGTGAATTAGAGTACAAATTCTCTGGGACTTTGTATCATTTCAATTGTCTATTTGTTCCAGACAGACTGTCAGTCTATATATTAGCGGTGGGAATTTTCTTTGACTCTTTCTGCAGGTTACACTGTTACGGCAGGTGGTGACAAGTGATGAGTCTTTATGAATCTAGTGGACCTTTCTCTAGTAAACTTCTGCTGACCACGTTACAGTCCAGCTCGTGGACACTCTGCATGATGTAAGTTTCATCAACAGCACTGTCCGCTGATGGTTGTGCACAACATTCAGGTGCCACCCAATGATTGGGTCTGTACAGACTTGTGAACGGACATCACCACAAGTGCAAGTGATTTGAGCACTATATCCGAACACATCCTTCATGATACTTTAAAAGGCTTGCACACTCAACTGTGCATGAGATGGAGCTGAACATGGAAAATGTATACCTTGGCTTTTACTTTTACCTTTACTTTTCAAGCTCTCAAATGTCTTGCACACGTGCTATTGTTGTCACATAACTTCATGCGAAAAAAAAACCTGTATGTGGACATCGGCGGACTGTGTTAATGGTGAAAATTATGTCATGCTGACTCTCCATGAACTGAAGCAGAACGTGGAAAAGTATACTTTCTGCTAAAGTCGTTGAATCATTGACTCAACTCTGTTGCTCAGAGACTTTTTTTAATTGGCTAAGCAATTACAATCTCAGAATCATAAATGAATCATATCAACATCTAACATTTCTACGACCAACAGTATGTCGTGCAATAAGATGTATATCGCAGTTGAATCGAAATGTGTGAAATATTTTGATTACAAGTATTGATGTACAGTCAGTGACCTAATTCTTGTATGACTAGTAGAGGGTAGAGATTTTCTGTTTAGGTCACATTTATGTTCAGAAAGTAAATGTAGCTTCAAACCTATTAGGAGTATCCGTATATATTAACAGTAAACTGTTTGTGAAAAAGGATGCTGTTTGCTGTTCTAATACACCTTTAAAATCAAATGAAGCTCAGAATATTCAAGGTCGTTACTCCATCTTGAGCAAACGAAGCAATTTTCACACACAACAAACAGACCTCAATAACATAGTGCTATTAGTGCAAGAGTCGTGCTTTAGATAGACCCTGCTTGTGTCACTATCATTGTTTCTATTGTGAGCTCAGAAATGCAGATGAGGAGATATCAGTGACCCCGAACAGAGACATTGCTTGTTATGATCCCTCCGGTTCGTGGAGTCCTCAGTTTAGTGCCACCTTTGCATGATTTTGCACATGCTTGGAAATTCGAGGCTTCGCTTGGGTACTTGAGAACACAAGCAGAGTGTGTTGGAGCTTTGAAAACTAGCTAAGTATGTACTTGGATAATTTAGAAAAATCATTTAAAAAACAGTAAAGATGCAGTCACATTTATCATTCTTGTGCAAATTTTCACAAGCAAAATCCAATCTCAATCTCAATAGGAATCCTAACAACTGGGAATTTTGTGTAAGGGTTAAAGTGTTCAAATTCGTCACGTGGATTCACTGCATTTACTAATAGAAAGCTACTTGGTTTGAGAGTGACTTTTGTGTGAGCTTTATATATTGCTACACTTTTGAAAATAGACAATGGTCCTTTTTTGCCTGTGAAATTTTGCTTATGTGACTATACCTTAAAAACATACAAAATGTAATTGACTCCCAAAGGCAGTGCAGATCTTGATGATGAAGAACCCACAGGAAAAGCTGTGGTTTCACTGCAAAAAAATAAAACCCTTGAGCCAATATATTCACATTCATTTGAATGTAATAAGCTCTTTCAAAGCACTCAACCTCAGTGCATGTTGATCTGAGATGCCCACAGGCACTTAAGCACCCACACGAATGCCACTGAAGGAAGTTATGTGATGCTATATCTAATATATGCAACTGCTCCTTCCCTTCCCTTACTTACAAAAAAACAAAACAAAACAAAAAAACATGTATTATATCACAAATGAACTCAGGTCTCCTTAATTCTAAAACAAAGGGGGAAGTATAGAAGTGGACGACTCTTCAGCATGTAAGATCATTGACTAGAAGCCTTTAGAAGAAAGTTTGACTGATAGTCTTAGTTAACGGTTATGTAGCACCTTGTGTTTCTTATTTTTGTCCTATTTATACTCTCTGTAAAGAAATCTTTCTCTATATATTTGCAGTATTTCAGCACAAACTAGGATGTCATGTAAATGGTTTTGTATTATTCTTGTGTTTGTTATTATTGTTGTTATTAATCAGAATGACATGCCGACCCGAATCCACCATTTGGTGGAGTGTGTTGGGACATTAAACTGCTTGAATCTCTGGCTCAGTTGTCATTCATTTGTGTGTCAGTGTCTTATACACCTGCTTTTCCCCCACCATTTCATTCTCCTTCCTTTTGTTGAGGAGAAAAGTGTCCAGAACAATCAAATATAGGCCTATGTTTTTATGTGTAGAATCCTCATTTCTTGAGATCAGCTCCTCTTGTTTTGTGTACAGTCTCATAAATATCTTTAAAATGGGGAAATAATGTTTTAATTATCAGACATTTACTACAAAACAGCATCATTTCAAATGCATATTGCTAGAATGGTAACTTCCTCAGGAAACAAACTGAAGGCTGGCAAAATTGTAAAGGCCTTTGGTTTATCTTGTCTTTGATGTTAAGGGAGATTTGATGTCAGTGTGCATATGCAAATCTACAAAATGCATCCCAGATAAACAGCACATGTCTTTGTATCCCAGCAAACATTGGTCCGACGGCAACGTCGAGTCCCTGGCCAAAAATAGTCGCAGTAGGATGACGTAAATATGTAACACAGAACATTTCCTAAAAATGCATTCAGATACGTTTGTACATGTCTATAGTTCTCTGGGGTTGTATGTATAATTGTTACTTTGACTTTTAGCTACGTGTAGTTCAATATGAGATTCAGTTGTGAGATGACATCCAGTAGGTGACGTACACGTGCATTTATAGTCCATCATGACCCTCTATGAAATCCTTATGAAATATGCAAAAGCAATTGTGCTTGCACCTTGGTTAATACTGGAAAAAGTAATTTAAGTGCCCCAAGTAGTTTTTAAGAGGTTGTGAATAGACGTCCACTGACGTCCTTTACACGTATAAAACAGACTGTAAAACAAGAAATCAAAACATTTCATTGTATGCCATGAATGTCATTACTTGTCACAAAAACTGTGGATATGGATAGTGACATAGTTCAGAGCACTTTTACATGATGAGTGGTTGTGAAATATATATATTTATAAATGTACAATACTATATATATATATATATATATATATATATATATATAGGGTGAAGTCAGCTAAAATGGGCTATCAGGTAAAATGGGCCAAATAAGTTTGTAGCTTCATATCTCTTTAAATTTTTACAGAAAATCACAATAACTGATCTTACATTGTTGCTTCAACACTTGTTGACATATAACAATAATTTTTATTGGTCTGAGTTTTTTTAAGGCGGGCAGGGCAGAGTGTTACATAAAGCTTGTCAGAAAAATTGTAAGGAAATTGAGCCTGACATAGTAAATTTAATTAATCACTAATAAGGGTACTAAAGCAATTATAAGTAAGCTTACCAACAAAGCAAAGGTTTATGAACAATGTTTTGACATGCTCTTTCAAATAAAAAGGTTTAATTTATAAAAGAAACTTCAATTTTTGTGAAAAAGGTCATTTTAGGTAGAAATGGCTGGTTAAGCTAAAATGGGACACAATTTTCAGCTAAAATAGGCTGCATTCACACACACACACACACACACACTTTTAGACAGAAATTGAGGATGAAAATAGGTTTATAGGCCTAGATGTGTATCCATACAAAATCTTAACAGTCTTTTAAAAAAATTGCATAGCAGACAGTATGGCAGGAGGACAAGCAAAGAAAGGAAACAGAGAGACAAGAAGAGAGAAGAGAAAGGGAAAGAAAAAGATGTCAGTAAAATGGGCTGCATACACACACACACACACACTTTTACGCAGAAATTGAGGGTGAAAATAGGTTTATAGGCCTACTGTAGATATGTATACATACAAAATCTTAACAGTCTTAAAAAAAATACAAGCATACACACATACATGCACACAAAATACACCAATGCACAGAAACACACACCTATACAACATGATCAGTTCATTTTTAATTGCATTGTTTAATTAAATATTCATTCAACTTTCTATTTAATGAAATACATTTATGGTGTTGCTATGGCACACTAAAGACAATTTACAGTTAAAAAAATAAAATGATTTAAGCTGAAATTACCTGTGTTGTTCTCTTTTTATATTAGCCCATTTTACCTGAATGTTGTGCCGTGGCTCAAGAAGGTACCTGCTGATACTCTAACTATCATAATTCTAAAATCTTTATGCTTTTTCACATTTAAAAATACAAATATATTTAAGAGACCCATGCTAATTTATAAGAATATCATTAGATCTCATGCATAGCTTATTTGATGGTATTATAAGTAATTTACCAAAATGTGGCCCATTTTAGCTGACTTCACCCCATATATATATATATATATATATATATATATATATAGAAATTTTTTTATTTATTGAAGTTTTTTTTTTTTCCTCACCTCTCTCATGAAATGGGTAAACTCTGGTTCACACTCCAAGAAGAGGAGAACTTGAAGACGGTGTTTTGTTGTGTTGCAAAAGTTGACAAATTATTAAAAATCTACTGTTGGGTAAGTACATTCTGCATTAATGTGGTTGAGTTTTCCCTTGTTTGACACGAGGAAACCGAAAAAAATGATGCGCACATTGTCAGCTGAAATGTATTTTGACTTCGGCTAAAATTAGCTAGTAGGCTAAAAGTTAGTTGGGTAACGTTAGGCTTTACCCTAAAAAGAAACTCTTCTGGCGTGAGTTCGCCAGTATAAACCACCATGGGGTCTCTACACTTGAATTGTGTTGTTTTATGCAGTTAAGCAAACTTCTTGGTGGGAAATTGATAGCAAAATCACCAAGTCCTCAATCTGTTAATGTTGGCTAAATTTTGTGCTACTGCAAGAACATGGTGTAATAGATCCGGGGTTCCCAACCCTGGTCCTCAAGGACACCTGGCTTAATTATTTTCAAACTATCCCTGCCCTACCCACTGCTGGTTACCTGGATCAGGTGTGTTCAGTCAATCAGAAGCTGGAAGATACCATTTCAGATGAGTTGGGTGTGGGGGAGGGCAAAATGAATTATTATCTTCCAGTTGTCTAAACACACCTGATCCAGGTAATCAGCAGTGCGTTGGGTAGGGCAGGGATAGTTTGACAACATGCAGAGCAGAGGCCTTCGAGTGCCAGGGTTGGTATTCCCTGTAACAGATGGTGGGACAGGGATCGTAGAGGTGCTATGGTAACTGCTAGAATTGGAATTTAAAATGAGAAGTACATTTAGTGAAAACTTTTTTATAAAAAAATAAAAATAAAACATGAATTTGTTAAAACGTTTTGAATGCAAGATATTGTTTGTTAGCTTTGATTTCAGATAATAGGGTCCTCCCTCCGTTATGTAGATGCATAGGACAAATACATGTTATTGTTGTGGCATTTAATAGTAAAATTGGACAGTGAAATGCTCCAAAACTAACACGTCCTATGTAATATTTCCAAGAAGGACAATTTACTCAGAGCCTGCTGGATCTCCAAGTAAGACGGAGGCAAAGGCCCACATCTCATGAAACAATGACGGCTACCTCCAGAAGTATGTCCCTGTGTTTTAATTTTCACAATGTCCTAATGTATAAAATAAATTTAACGGAAGTGGTTGCAAAGCTCTTTATAAACATCTTCAAAATTCCATAGATAAAATGGTTCTTTATTTCCATTACTTGTTTTACTCTTTTCAACAGTGGATGCACAACATAACACCTTTGTAGGTCAACATCAACAACACAGAAGCCATGAATCTTCACAGACCTGTGGAAATATGTTGAGGCGTAGGTGCTAAAGTTTTGAAAACTTTATATCTGAATGTGTACAACTAAGTTGATTTTTTTTTGCCCTGTTACAGGGCAAGACGAACACAGTCCTGTCAATTACAGAAAAATTTTTAGAAGAACTATATTTTTCCCTGAAATACCAGCTCCAGCATCTAGAAATATGTGAAGAATATGTTCTGATTTTGAATGTCCATGTGACACTTTTAAAATGTCGTGGTAGTTATCAATAGGTTAAATGCTTAATGACACTGTATTGATACCCCAAGAGTGCAATTCAGGTCACGACACCATTGTCATTGTAAGTAATACTGATAAAATAATGTATAGCCTGAATGCACTGTAAGTCGCTTTGGATAAAAGCGTCTGCTAAATGCATAAATGTAAATGTAAATACATCAAAACTTAAGTAAGCTTTCAGATGATCATTCCCCTTGTCATTGTAGAGGAAGCAATAAACACTTGGTAGTACAAAGAACAGGGGCACACCCGATGGCGTAATTCAGAATTTAATGTAGTTTTCCTCCACAAATCCAATAAACACAAATGTTAACATTAAGTTGAAATCCATCTCTAGAGTGTAATGAAAATAATCTCTATCTTTTGGAATAAGGTCTGATTGTTGCAGGGTTTGATAGTGCAAGTGTAACAACAATTTTAAAGTCATTTATATATTTTGAGATATGAATTCCAAAACTAATGAGTATGTATTTACCTTGCATTGTTTGTGTGTATTGCTGCATAATATTTCAGTAAATTATATAATTGCCACAATAAACCCAGCCTTTGATATTACTTGAATTCAGGCTTTAAGCTGTCACACACCATTATATATCCTTATATACCTGCCTGTTTTCTTGCTCAGACGTTTTATGATGTTCGTACTAACTCAGACAGTCAGCCAGACTTAAAAAGAAGCCATTCAAAGCTACACCTTTATACTATGTAATTCAAGGTAATTTTAGCCTTGTAACATTCAAAAAATCTCTTGTTCCTTGTCTATTATTTATGTATTTTTTTTTATTGGTACCCTTTATCTATTCAGGGGACATTCAGGAGACTACCTGTCTTTATCAGAGTGGAGAAATGCTGTTTTTTTTCACAGCTAAAATCTAACACGCAACTTTTACTGACATAAGATTATTGTTGAGTAAAATATATAATGTTGATTACTTTTTTTCTAATGCTTCGTTCATAAAACGGATGCAAAATCTTGTTCCATTGTATTTTAAAATTAGTTGTAGGACCATAAAGACATTTTCAAAATTAGTGTGTCATTTACCTCAAAATTTGCCTTTGATTATTATTTTTTTTTTTTAATATACATATTCTCTTCCCTCAGATGCTGTCAAGAGGTTCAGATGTGTAAACCTCAAGTCATATTTTATTGTCTTTCACGATGTTACACAATGAGTGTGTGATTATTTTAGATGCAGGCTTATGTATACACTTAAATTATCTTATAAACATCCAGAAGATGACATATTTAGAGGTCTAGGGATGCGCGGAAAAGATGTGCAGTTCACGGCCAAATAATGACAAAGACTTCCATTCAACTTTCGTTTTGGAACTATTTTTCAACCATGACGGGATGTGTTGGAGTGATGTCTTTTCAACGGTCATTAAACGTCCAAATGTTTGCTGGGATGTCGCTCTATCAGATAATTTATCTCAGATTGTGCGCTTACCCTCATTTCTGTTTTTAAGAGATTCATAGTTCTCTGTTTCGCTCTGTTCAAGTTCTGTAACAAATAAAACTTCTTAAAACGTATCACAAAAAAAAAAAAAAAAAAAATTATAACTAAAAAGAAATTAAACAAGCTGTTTTTCAACATACAGCATTAAATAAAACTTTTAAAATGACTTTTTGTGACCATCATGAATTTACTTATTGTTGCTTGCCTTTTTTGAATGATCCGTAGTTTTTTCAGAACGTAAATTGTTCTCTTCCATCTCTGAATTGAAGTTGATATGCACATGCTGAAACATCTTTATATGAGTGGATTTTTTTATTATTATTATTATAATAATGTAGCTAGAACAAATAAAGCAAATGAATAATACCTTGCTTTGAGATTAATGTTCCTCCAGTACAAGTAAAGAAAGAACACAGACGCAATGACACCAAGCCACAGTGCTATAGAAATACTGATGAGAGGATCTTTGCCTGAGCAACTGTTCTTAACAGTTGTATTTTCTTCAATGGCAGAATAATTCACTGGACAATTAAACAAGAATTAAATGTAAAAAATTAATGTTGCCTTAAAAATTACAATGTTTAAGTATGCTTTGGTATTCTGCTGTTTTATGTGAAAAAGTAGTATCCTGAGACATTGTTCCTGTTATCAGCAAAAATGTTAGGATAATATGTATTAGGCTACATGGTTCAAATACATTCAGTAACACAGGAATGTATATGATAGAATTTTCATTTGTGGGTGGGTGTGTGTGGGTGAAGGGTTTTAGTCGGCAGAGAGAAGGAAATAACCAAGAGGTTTTCAGATGACCTGTTGCACAGCAGAATTTATGAAATGCTTTTTTATTTTTTATTTTGTTTATTTTTTTCACTGTGAAGTCTAGCAACACCTCAAACACCTCAGTTTCCTGAGTTCACTTCACACACATAGTGAACAATTTAAAATGCAAATTGCCTAATTATTTCACTGCCTAATGTGGTCATGTTTGACTTTGGTTCGCCTAATATTTCTCGGAGAGGGTTTTTGGGCAACGGTAATTGTAATTAATAAATGGTAGAAAATTATATAATGATACTTACCCCAACCTGACATTTGTTTCCTTGATTATACCCTTCTGTTCTACTATACCATTGCTAGGCTAGCTATACAGGTGCATCTCAATAAATTAGAATGTCGTGGAAAAGTTTTTCAGTAATTCAACTCAAATTGTGAAACTCGTGTATTAAACAAATTCAATGCACACAGACTGAAGTAGTTTAAGTCTTTGGTTGTTTTAATTGTAATGATTTTGGCTCACATTTAACAAAAACCCACCAATTCACTATCTCAACAAATTAGAATATGGTGACATGCCAATCAGCTAATCAACTCAAAACAGCTGCAAAGGTTTGGGGAAGTCGTGGCCTAATGGTTAGGGAGTTGGGCTTGTAACCTGAAGGTTGCCGGTTGGATTCTCGCAGGGGATTGTGAATGAACAGCACTCTCTCTGCCTTCGATACCATGACTGAGGTGCCCTTGAGCAAGGCACCGTACCCCCAGTTGCTCCCCGGGCGCTGGAGCAATGGGTGCCCACTGCTCCAGAGGTGTGTGTGTGTGTGTGTGTGTGCGTGTTTGTTCACTATTCACTGCTGTGTGTGTGCACTTGGATGGGTTAAATGCAGAGCACCAATTTCAAGTATGGGTCACCATACTTGACAATACGTCACAACTTTCAGGTTTCCTGAGCCTTCAAAATGGTCTCTCTGTTTGATTCACTAGGCTAGTGGTTCCCAACCACATTCCTGAAGGCCCCCCAACACTGCACATTTTGCATCTCTCCTTTGTCTGACACACATTTCAGGTCTTGGAGTCACTACTAATGAGCTGATGAATCAGGTGTATTTGATTAAGGAGACATGGAAAACATGCAGTGTTGAGGGGCCTCCAGGAACGTGTTTAGGAACCACTGCACTAGGCTACACAATCATGGGGAAGACTGCTGATCTGACAGTTGTCCAGAAGACAATCATTGACACCCTTCACAAGTCAAGTCATGTCACCTTTATTTAAATAGCGCTTTTAACAATACAGATTGTGTCAAAGCACTTAACAGTATCAAATTGGAGGATAGAGTGTCAGTAATGTATAATAATAAGATTAAACACTCAATTTTCAGTTAAAGGCATTTCATTATTGAATTCAGAGATGTCATTGTCTAGCTCAGTTTAGTTTAAATAGTATCTATGAAATCAAATTGACGATAATCGCCAGAAATTAAGTGTCCCCAACTGAGCAAGCCAGAGGCGACAGCGGCAAGGAACCAAAACTCCCTCTGTGACAGAATGGAGAAAAAAACCTTGGGAGAAACCAGGCTCAGTCGGGGGGGCCAGTTCTCCTCTGGCCAGGATATTATTGTTTATTTATTTTTTACTTATTGTTTTAATTAAATTTTAAATGTATAAATGTATTATATTTCTATTTTTACATTGTTGCAATTTCTAACAATAATAGTATTATGTAGTTAGGTATTTTATTATATTTTTAGTTATTTTGTTTTATTTTTAGTTTTATTGTATTTAAGTCGAGGTCTTCACTGGGGATATGTCCCCAGGGCTCATCCAGTTGTCTGGCCTCCACCGACGATCAGGGCCGCAGACATCATCTCCCGGCAACGATCCACCATCTGATCCAGACACGGACTGAGAAACAGAATAAGAAAGAAACAGACAAATATTAGCCTAGATGCCATTCTTCTTACGATGTAACGAGTACATTGTGTGTTATGGGGAGTGTTCCCAGTTCCGTTGATCTAATTAATACAGCCTAACAATCCTTTAACGGATTTGAATAATAGAAGTGTATTAGTGTGTTATGTGTAAGCCAGGTTAAAGAAATGTGTCTTTAATCTAGATTTAAACTGACAGAGTGTGTCTGCCTCCCGAACAGTGTTAGGTAGATTGTTCCAGAGTTTGGGCGCTAAATAGGAAAAGGATCTGCCGCCTGCAGTCGATTTTGATATTCTAGGTATTATCAAATGGCCAGAGTTTTGAGAACGCAGCGGACGTGGAGGACTGTAATGTGATAAGAGCTCGCTCAAGTACTGAGGAGCTAAGCCATTCAGGGCTTTATAAGTAATTAACAAGATTTTAAAATCTATCCGATATTTGATAGGGAGCCAGTGCAATGTTGACAGAACCGGGCTAATATGGTCATAACTCCTGGTTCTAGTAAGGACTCTAGCTGCTGCATTTTGGACCAAATGTAGTTTATTGATCAAGCGTGCAGAACAACCACCCAGTAAAGCATTACAATAGTCTAACCTTGAGGTCATAAACGCATGAATTAGCATTTCTGCATTTGACGTTGAGAGCATAGGTCACAATTTAGATATGTTTTTGAGATGGAAAAACGCAGTTTTACAAATACTAGAAACATGGCTTTCAAATGAAAGATTGCTATCAAACAGCACACCTAGGTTCCTAACTGATGAAGAAGAATTGACAGAGCAGTCGTCAAGTGTTGGATAGTGTTCTAGGTTATTACATGTGGGGTTTTTAGGTCCGATAATTAACACCTCTGTTTTTTCAGAATTTAGCAGTAAGAAATTACTCGTCATCCAGTTTTTTATATCGACTATGCATTCCGTTAGTTTCTCAGTTTGGTGTGTTTCACTGGGCCGTGAAGAAATATAGAGCTGAGTATCATCAGCATAACAGTGAAAGCTAACACCATGTCTCCTGATAATATCTCCCAAGGGTAACATGTAAAGCGTGAAAAGTAACGGCCCTAGTACGGAGCCTTGAGGTATTCCATACTGCACTTGTGATCAATATGATACCTCTTCATTTACTGCTACGAACTGATGGCGGTCAGATAAGTATGATTTGAACCATACTAGGGCATTTCCACTAATGCCAACAAAGTTTTGTAGTCTATTCAAAAGAATGTTGTGGTCGATAGTGTCGAACGCAGCACTAAGATCCAGTAGAACTAATAAAGAGATACAAACACGATCAGATGATAGAAGCAGGTCATTTGTAACTCTAATGAGAGCAGTCTCAGTACTATGATACGGTCTAAATCCTGACTGGAATTCCTCACAGATACCATTTTTCTCTAAGGAGGTTTAGCCACAAACATTCATTGCCAAAGAAGCTGGCTGTTCACAGAGTGCTGTATCCAAGTATGTTAACAGAAAGTTGAGTGGAAGGAAAAAGTGTGGAAGAAAAAGATGCACAACCAACTGAGAGAACCGCAGCCTTATGAGGATTGTCAAGCAAAATTGATTCAAGAATTTGGGTGAATTTCACAAGGAATGGACTGAGGCTGGGGTCAAGGCATCAAGAGCCACCACACACAGACGTGTCAAGGAATTTGTTAAGCCACTCCTGAACCACAGACAACGTCAGAGGCGTCTTACCTGGGCTAAGGAGAAGAAGAACTGGACTGTTGCCCAGTGGTCCAAAGTCCTCTTTTCAGATGAGAGCAAGTTTTGTATTTCATTTGGAAACCAAGGTCCTAGAGTCTGGAGGAAGGATGGAGAAGCTCATAGCCCAAGTTGCTTGAAGTCCAATGTTAAGTTTCCACAGTGTGTGATGATTTGGGGTGCAATGTCATCTGCTGGTGTTGGTCCATTGTGTTTTTTGAAAACCAAAGTCACTGCACCCGTTTACCAAGAAATTTTGGAGCACTTCATGCTTCCTTCTGCTGACCAGCTTTTTAAAGATGCTGATTTCATTTTCCAGCAGGATTTGGCACCTGCCCACACTGCCAAAAGCACCAAAAGTTGGTTAAATGACCATGGTGTTGGTGTGCTTGACTGGCCAGCAAATTCACCAGACCTGAACCCCATAGAGAATCTATGGGGTATTGTCAAGAAGAAAATGAGAAACAAGAGACCAAAAAATGCAGATGAGCTGAAAGCCACTGTCAAAGAAACCTGGGCTTCCATACCACCTCAGCAGTGCCGCAAACTGATCACCTCCATGCCATGCAGAATTGAGGCAGTAATTAAAGCAAAAGGAGCCCCTACCAAGTATTGAGTACATATACAGTAAATGAACATACTTTCCAGAAGGCCAATAATTCACTAAAAAAATTTTTTTTAATTTTTTTTATTGGTCTTATGAAGTATTCTAATTTGTTGAGATAGTGAATTGGTGGGTTTTTGTTAAATGTGAGACAAAATCATCACAATTAAAAGAACCAAAGACTTAAACTACTTCAGTCTGTGTGCATTGAATTTATTTAATACACGAGTTTCACAATTTGAGTTGAATTACTGAAATGAACTTTTCCACGACATTCTAATTTATTGAGATGCACCTGTATTTTCTCGTCTGAATGGATGTTAGTGTGGTTTTAATTTAGCTATAGATCAGAAAAGAAAAAGCTAAATAAAAATAGCTGTGTTCTCATCTTTGTGTAAATAGACTTTTAAAAATTAACTGAGAGAAATTTGATTTGTCTTTCTTGAGTATCCTGTCTAGCATTCATGCAACTCGCACTTCTGTGAGACTTGAGACACTTTAGACCAGGGTTCCTCAAATCTTACCCTGGAGGTCCAATCCACTGCAGAGTCCAGCTCCAACCCTGATCAAACTCACCTGTCTGTGATTTTCTAATGATCCTGAAGACACTGATTAGCTTATTCAGGTGTGTTTGATTAGGGTTGCAGCTAAACTCTGCAGGAAAGTGGATCCTGAGGTCCAGATTTGAGGATGCCTGCTTTAGACCAAACGAACAGTGAAAGCAACGGCACATTCGAGCAAAACGAAGCTGTGTTGAAATATTTTACATGAGAAAGGCCAAAACAGCAACTGAGGGGCGGGGAGGCAACGGAAATGGTCAAAGATCGTTCCAGCGCATGTTCATAAGACATCGCAGGCAGAAAACGTGAGCACCATGTTTGTAATATTTTGTTATACTTTTTAATGTTAATTGTTCAGCATATACAATTAATAAAAAAGACATCGTGGGTAGAGGTGTAAAGTATTGGAGTAAATGTAACTAATTACTGTACTTGAGTATCTTTTCGGATACTCTGTAGTTGTACTGAGTATCAAAGATATTAACAACTTTTACTCTCTACTTCACTACATTTTTGAATGAGTATCTGTACTCTTTACTCCACTACATTTGAAATGAGTGTTGCAGTTACACATTACATTTTGCATGGTACCTAGCTTTTCTGCAGCAGTTTATTTCTGCTACAAAAGATGTGATATCGCCAACTACAGGGCACTGAAAGTACTATATCTTGTGCGTTTTGCCCTTACTCACCCAAACTTGTAAACAAGGCTACTTTATGAATGCGAGTTCCTTAGCAAGTAGTTGTGAATCATAGGTGTTTTAAATATAAGGACATGACTGCAGCTGGCAATGAGGCTGAAACCAGCACATCCAGTGCAAGAAGACTTTGACTTTTTAATTTAATTTTCTTTATTTTTATTTATTTATTTGCAATTTTGAGGCGTTCAGTTTTATTTTGGTTTTAGAAAATAAACGTGATTTCTCTCTGCTCTTTCTAGTTTTTGTTACATGTTCTCTTCTCTATGCCTTGTCTTGGACTTTTATTTCACTTCCTGTCTCCCGTGGTGTTTGTAGTCAGTTTGTATCTTATCTTATGTATGTATGTACACAAACACTTGTTTCGCTATCCTTGTGGGGACATGCATAGGCGTAATGGTTTTTCTACTGTACAGACCGTATATTCTATTGCCCTACACCAACCCTACACCTAAAACCTACCCCTTACAGCAAACTTTTTGCATTTTTAGATTTTCAAAAATCTTCATTCTGTGTGATTTATAAGCTTCTTTACCCATGGGGACCTCAATTTAGGTCCCCACCGTGACACGAGTCCCCATGAGTCTGTGTGTGTTCAGGTTTAAGTCCCCACCTGAATAGAAAAACAGGTACACACACTATATATATATATATATATATATATATATATATATATAATATATATATAGCCCTAGTGTTTCTTTAGTTCTTTGCGAGTTGTTGATTGTAATGGTTGTCTGTTTGCCCGTCATTCTGTTCTTTGTTCCCTTTGGTTTATTTTTTCCATGAAATGCCTGCACATAGATCCTTCACTCTGCCTGTTTTCCCCAGCTTCTCCACAACGTTACAGTTTTTGACTGGCATGTCTCTTTGGCTAGTGCATCTTTGAGCCTATATTTAGTAGAAGTAAAATACTTAAGTACTGTTACAATCAGATACTCTAAGACTTTTACTCAAGTTGATTTGGAATTGGTAACTTGTAGTGGAGTAATTTTCACTGTAAGGTATCTGTACTTTTACTCAAGTATGGTTTTCAGGTACTCTTTACACCTCTGACTGCAGGCACACAAAACTTTGGGTGCCAATAGCTGCTTGTTCGCATTACACAGCAGTGACTGCATTTCTTCAAATTTTCCTAACCTCTAAAAAATCAGCATGTTTTGTGGGTGAATATCCATTACTTTAATTAATGCATATTTGTGCACACATAGGCTACCAGTCAGGTCAAAATGATGCTAAATATGGCTGAATTATTAAAGCCAGGGCACTAAATGAAGAGCTGAGCCAAATGATCTGGCTCCCTAAAAAGGAATTCCCATCACCAACCCATCCAGCACCAGTGTTGCCAACTAATTTTCAGGGGAAGTTGCTAACTAACGTTGTGACGTCATTACGTAATCACAAAGCAAAATTGTGCCACTACATCAAATCTCAGCAAAAATTATATTTCATGTTAATTTAGATTTGTTTGTAAAATAATATAAATACATAATATACAACTCTAAGTAACTATTTTTAAATACATTGAATTATTGAAAACCTCAATTTAAGTTTTATTTTTTTATTTTTATTATTAGCTAGTAAACAAGTAAAACTACACATTCTGAACAATTATACTTTTAAGCAGCGTGTTAGTATGCTCCACAAAGAAAAGCCTGTAAAAATACAGTAGGGCACAATCTACTATGTTAATATGAAGGAATTTTCTGTATTGATTTTTCCACAGGTTTTTTTACCTGTGTTTTTAATTCCGCATTGTATTTTGTGTTTTTGGGTTACTGGGTCACAGCGGATAACAGAATTTCCTGGAAAATTACTAGTACCTTTTCCATTTTTTTCTAAAAATGGAAAAGGTATTCCATTTGTACTAAATGATCAACAATTGCAGGTACAAGCTACTAACAAAGTGTATCATAAATGAACAACTATTAAATTGTTTTATTATTATTATTATTATTATAATAGCAGCTAACTTAATTCACGTGTGTACTGTTTCCTTTTTTTAATCATTTGAGTCACTTATCTACGGAAGTTCTAAGAGGCCATGCATTATGCATTATTTTTCGATCTTGTTTTCTCGTTATCGCGACTTAATTTTCTCGTGATCTCGACATAACAAAAGTGTATTTTATTTATTTATTTATTTATTTATTTATTTATTTATTATTATTATTTTTTTTACAATGATTGATTTTTAAAACACAATGCGTCGTGAGTCTACTCTTGCTATAGTAACGAACTTAACTCTGAAGCGCATCTGATCGACAGATAACCGTGCGCTCTTTTATACTGTAGCCTATGTTATGGATATTCCTTCGCTTCGCGTAGTACTAATAAAATCTACAATAAACAAATATAGGCTAATCAATCACTGCTGATTTTTTTTTTCCAGAGTATGCTAAACATTTTGTTTGTGTAATGAACATGTTTAAATGACATCAGAGCATTCAACACCGAAAGCGCAGGTGCGCCTTCAGAAGAATGCAGAGAATTGTTCTAAAGCTGCTTGGATTCAACTCACTTTGTTTTCCTCATTCGTTTTGAAATAAAATGATATATAATTTGTTTGTGATTTTTATTAGTCATGTAGGACGTTTTGTGATTGATATGTTCCTTACAAGCTTGGGATGCTGTTTGAAAAGAGTGTTTATTTGTGTGTGTGTGTGTGTGTGTGTGTGTGTGTGTGTGTGTGTGTGTGTGTGTGGTTTCCTAAAGAAATGTAGAAAATATTACAACACTGTATAACATCACTTAACTAAATTAGCTTATACACATTTTTATATATATATATATATATAAATCACATTTCTTATCAATACATTTATTAACAATAAAGATTAAAAAAAAGGACAAAGATGCACATTACAAATTGTAGTACGTTCTACATAAACACAACATTATCCCCGCTTAACTAACAATCATGTACTTCAAAGATGCACAAATAAAGATAGCCTATAGGTTGCAAACAGAATACTATACAGTGACCTCAACATTGGTTTTAATAAGCAATAAGTTTCACTGAATGTTATTGTGGTAGTGAAACGAGTCGTGCAGCAGTAAGAACGTAACGATAACAGATACACTTTCAAGCAAAAATAATCATTTCTATTCAAGCATTTAACATTTATAAGTTAACTGAATGTCAATAATGACCTGCACAAATGATAGCAATCACGGAGAGGTCCTTCCTCTGCCCCGAACATGTACAGTAAGGTGGATATACAGTATACAGGTCCCAATCAATCATTTTTAGTTCTACACTGTCACCTGTTGGCGCAGTTGTGTAACTTAGAGAACAACTCCTGTTATGTCGTGATCACGACAAAACAACTTTTGTTATGTCGAGATAACGAGAAAATTAAGTCGTGATCACGACAAAACAAGAAGGAAAAAAAATAATAATGCATGGCCGCTTAGAACTTCCGTACTTATCAAAAGTTGCCAAATAAATTTTAAAAATTTGTTAGGTGCTTTTGGAAGAAAACGTTGCTAAATTTAACAAAATTGCTAAGTTGGGAACACTGTCCAGCACTGTTTGTTCTATGGGTCCTTAAATATCTCAACACTTCGAGAGAAATCGCTTCAGATGATTCAGCGAGAGAGCGGTCCGAACCAATTCGATTCTTTTGCTCAACTGACTGAAAAGAAAGAGCCACCGACAGAGTTCAAAAGATTAATTCAGGAGTGACTGGCATCGCTGGTTCAATCGCCAGAAATACTAGACACACATAACACCGGTAACTGCTGAAATATCCTACTCGCGGGGAAAACTGTTCTCGGATCAGACGGACCGCTCACGCGAGCGCCGCTGGTCACAGCTGTTTGTGTCCTTTGGCTGTTTATCTTTGTGTGTATCATTTGATGTCGAAAATAGTCTAATTATTACACTGCCTAATGACCACGTTTGACTTTGGTTAATATTTCTCAGGGAGGGTTTTTGGGCAACGTTAATTGTAATTAATAAATGGTAGAAAATTACATATTATGCACGCAATGATTATTATACCAGGACATAAGACAAAAAGCTTTTCCTTGTTGAGGGGGCACCCGGATTTGAACCGGGGACCTCTTGATCTGCAGTCAAATGCTCTACCACTGAGCTATACCCCCTTTCACAGCTCAGCCCTGCAGATACATACTCAAAATCATCCGAGGATCAGCACAATGCATGTGGGTAATTTTTGTTAGTATTTTTCAATTAAACATCCCGTAAGAGAGATATGTTGTCATTTAATAATAGCATAAGAGTATTCTTAAAAAGAAAGCAACCAAAAACATTTCATACGTCGTGATCACATGATAACACCATTTCCGACATTGACCGGAAGTAAATTTATGCTGATCATAAAGACGAACCTCGCTTGAAGATGGTAGTGTAGAGCTCCAGTTTATAATCTAGTGCTTTCTTTTGTTGCAATTTATAAGGTGGTGATGTGTGTTAATTTTCTGCTCTTCATACAGTGTGAAACGTGCATTTATCGTTAATAAAGTAACGTTACTCATTTGTGCTTTGCCGGTTATTAGCTAGATAACATAGCATAGCACAACAGCTCGTGTTTATTTATATTCCAGGACAGAATAATTAGTCAGTTTGCACTTTGATGTCTCCATGTTTTATACATTTATGTCGTGGAAAGTAATAAATATCAGAACTTATTTTGTTACTAAGTTGTTAGCTTCTAAATGAATTGTGATGTGTCATGGCCTTACTTTCAGTTTGCAGTCTCTTAACGTTACCTAAAGAGACTGAAAACGTTCATGTAACGGGGTGACTGTCTCATTCACACTCTTTCAGGCCCATCTGGCGTGCACAGATATATTTATTTATTTATTTATTATAATAATAATAATAATATTTTTTTTTTTTAATATATCAGCTTCCTTTTGTGCATGTTTCTGAAATACTATGTGTTTTCTGCAGAATACTCGCGGCCTGCGTTCTCAGCTGAAGGACAGTGTTCCTGTGACAGGTCTGTGTCCACAGGCTGGTCCTTATGGGGTTCAGGACTCTCTACGCAGAGGGTATGCTCTGATCATAGAAACCTGTAAATGATTGTTTATTTATTTATTTATTTTTAATTCTAAATCCTTAATTTCGCTGCGATCATAGGTTCTCAAGTGTAAAGAATGAGCTGCTACCGAGTCATCCATTGGAACTTTCTGAGAAAAATGTGAGTAGAATCTAAGATTTAGCTTTTTTTTTTTTTTATTTAATTTTTTTTTACATAATATACAAACCTAAAAGAGTAAAAAGGAAACCAAACAGTACGATACCACCCCAACAAAACAAGTCTGGGACATCTAACATCAGCAAAGCATAATCATAAAATTCAATTCAGTTATTGGAGTAAATTCAGTTGTTACAGTGAGAACAATAGTAATACACTTTTGAGGAAATCCACAAAGGGCTCCCATACAGTTTGAAATTGGCGATGAGATTTTGGCTTGAGATTTGGCTTCTTCAGTCTATCGCCAATGTACGTGATCCTACAAAAGACATTTAAATGTGTAAATGCATGATATACAGAACATTACTGGTAGTAAATGATGATGCTCATGCTAAAATATGTATTGATAAACACCATCTTAAATAGTCACACAAGTACAAAAATATATTACATGATTTAATTGCATACAAAAGTTCTAGTGATTATAATACATTTAAAATATGCAAACATGAAAAATTCACATTATTTATGCCATTTGCTGAATAAGTGTTTATTATTGTTAAGTAGAACACAAGTTAAGTGTAACATGCTGTGAAGGTTTATGATCAGCTTGGGTAACACTTTTTTTACTGTTTTTGTTACATGTATTTA
Organism: Spinibarbus caldwelli; assembly: GCA_039654775.1. Classification (NCBI taxonomy): domain Eukaryota; kingdom Metazoa; phylum Chordata; class Actinopteri; order Cypriniformes; family Cyprinidae; genus Spinibarbus; species Spinibarbus caldwelli. The sequence goes on from CM077258.1 coordinate 18,995,206, forward strand.
CTATATTAATAACACTAAATTATGCGTTGTTACAAGGAGATAACCCTAATCCTATAGTAACTGTTATTTCATTTTGCTCCGTACTTGTGTAATTACAATGTAACAAGGACAGCTTAAAATAAAGTATAACACCAGCTTGTATTATATGAAATCAGTTTCAGCTCAACCAGGACAAGATGAATTTCAACACACTAAGGAACATCCAGGGTCTCCATGCACCCCTCAAACTACAGATGGAGTACAGAGCGGCTAGACAGGTATTGTGAGCAAGTGTCATAAACACATGTAAATTATACTGTAAACACCCTATACTCATTATGGAAGACTATTGTATTTAAACTTTTCATTTGTTTGCTTGCAGATTCAGCGTTTGCCCTTCCTGCCAAGCTCAAATCTGGCCCTGGATACCCTCAGAGGTTCTGATGACACCATTGGCTTTGAGGACATCCTCAATGGTATGTAACATTCGTCACGCGTTAGCTTTCAAGTCTTCAAAGTTATGACATATTTAGTTCAATGCATGATTTTGCTTTATAGAAATATGGTACTTATGATCGCTTGTTTTAAATGTAATTAGAATGTTATTTTGTGGAGTATATTAGGTCTCATGTTTCTTTTTTTTTTCTCCCAGATCCTGTCCAGAGTGAGATGATGGGTGATCCTCATATCATGACCGAATACAAGTTTGGTATCCTGTGAGAATGACGCTACTGCACTATTTTCACCCCAAGTCCGTAGATTGTGTTATATGTATTGTTTGACCCCAGTTTCTAATAAAATGTAAAATTTGAATTCAGAAATTGTTGCAAAACATGAACCTGGTTATGAATCTTGTTTATTACAAGTACACTGAAACACTGTAAAATGACTTGGATGCATTTACACTGAAGCATTAGAATGAGATTGTTTATAAATGAAAGCATAAAACCAGCATACAGATCTTTGAAAGCACAATGTTCAGGATAAAATACACTTTTTTTTTTTTTTTTTTTTTTTTTAAAACCTCACAATTTGGACAAATTTGTTACATTTCTGGCTGTATTATTGTTTGTATATTTTCTCAGTATTGAATTTATATTTATCATGCAGAAGCAGTTTACACAGTAGTATAATTGCAAAATTAAAATGCTAGATTTTCAGGGCACACACACTTTAACAACTCAAAAGTTAGCCATGCTTTATATAACGACATAAAAATATTTACAGAAATAAAACTGCAGATTGGATGCCATTAGGGAAAGTTCAACACTTTCAGTCCAGCTTTTCTTCTTGGAAGAAATCAGCAGAATTGAGATGTTCCTGAAACTTCTCGTATTGCTAAATGAATAGAAAGAAAACAGGAATCAGTTTACTCATACATATTTAAATAGCTTTTAAAGACACATAAAAGAAGGTTATATTCACACCTCGCTGATCCATCCTCCATCCTGCAGTTTAGTAAACACTTTGTTGACTGTGTCCTTAACTGGTTCGTCATCCTCTACTGTATCTTCTTCCTGTATTTCCTTCTGAGCTTCTAAAGCTGTACGACACCTCTCAAACAGATGGTACTTGAAGTGCTTCAGGGCATGGTAGACCTCGGTACGACTGGCACAGACAGAGCCAACAAAGAAACTCTGCAATTGTTAACGAATAAACATTCCATCAAGTGGTGCTCAAAAATTATTCTTCAAACAAATTATAGTTAAACTGTATATGTGACTTGCATGGAAAACAACCTGGGAATCATCAGGCATGAACTGGTCCTCCAGCAGGGTGTTGTTGTGGTACAACTGGCCAGAGAGCCGCACGGTGAAGCGCCCCGTTCTGTGAAGCTCACAGGCTTCACATCCCTTCGTCTGGACTCTTGTCATCATAACCCGCAATTTGGGATAACATTCTACCCTTTCCTTTTAATAAACAAAAATGATAAATAGACATGAACGTAATTTACACACCATTTTTTTTAAACCTCACATACAAGTGACTAATAGTAAAGCAATCAATTGTACTCAAAAATGAGCCATCTTTTCATGAAAAACACAAAGGGCTTACTTTGTAACGGTCTTTCCAGCGGCTCCTCTGCTTCAGGTTCTCCAGACGTGGAAGGACCAGTCGCTCGTCAAAATGTAGCAATGATGATTTCATCTCCTGGGCGTATTTTTTTGTTCGTTCGCCATCTAGAGTCATTAACACGAAGTCAGATATATATACACTACCATTCAAAAGTATGGGGTCTGTAAGACTTTTTAATGTTTTGGAAGGCTTCATTTAACTGATCGAATATACAGTAAATTTGAATATATTTATATAAATTTATATTAACATTGTTATTACAATTTAAAAGAACTGTTTTATTGTAATACATTTTAAAATGTAATTTATTCCTGTGATGAAGTTGAATTTTCATTACTCAGTCTTCAGTGTCACATGATCCTTCAGACAACATTCTAATATGTTGATTTGGTGCTTTCTTATCAATTATGGATGCTGAATATTCATATAGTGCACAGATGTTCTGCTTAATTTTTTCAAAAATTCTTAGAAGTCTTTTATAACATTCTAAATGTCTTTACTGTATGTTTTATATATATATAGAGAGAGAGAGAGAGAGAGAGAGAGCGCTCCAGTGCTAAAAAGACAAGGAATAACTTGAAGAACATACTGTAAAGTGACTTGAGAAAGCTTGAGTCCAGTACATTGATCAGCAAGGCCTTGACCACCACCTGAAAGTGGGTGAGCTGAGATCCTGTGATAACTGTAATATGAAGGGAAACATAGAAGATTTTTTTAAATTACTTACCCTATACACATATTTGGGATACCAAATTGTAAGCAAAACAAAAGCCAGAATCTCGTGGTCTTACACTGGCGTGGAAGGTGAGAGAGAAAGGCCTTGTCTTTGGCCTCCCCCTCTTCCTCCTGATCTTCGTCCTTTTTCTTTCCCTCTTCCTCCACAATAAAATCCTTCAGACTGTCATTACTATCAGCAAGTTTTTCCTCCTCGCTGCTGTTTAGAGGACTCCCCTTCTCTTCCACACTAGATTCATCATCAGAATCATCTGCTTTACTTTGCTCTTTAACTTTGTCCTCCTTGATCTCCTCTCTCTCCTCTTCTTCCTCTTCTTCCGAACCCTGTAGAAAACAACAAATATACAACGTATCCAGTTATTAACCAATATTTTTCTCGGTCACCATTACCCTTATTTAATGTAACATGATTTTGTTTCACCTTAAAACTAAAACTGCTCGACAGTGGAAATTGTGAATGGTTTAAACTTCTTTGTTTGTATTAAAAGATACTCATGGAATGAAAAAGTCACATAATGGTGGTTGTATAGAATTAAAAATTCATTTGAGATTTTCCTGAACCATGAGTCACAGAAAGAAGCGTTTCATAAGCCTGAGAAATTTCCTATTAATTTCTACAAGGAAGAAGGTCCTGGAGGGCCAGTGTCCTACAGAATTGATCTCCATCTTGCCTCAACACACCTGCCTGGAAGTTTCTAGTATGCCTGATAAAGACACTGATTAGCTGATTCAGGTGTAATTAATCAGGGTTGGAGCTAAACTCTGCAGAACCGACTTTGGAGACCCCTTTTTTTAAAAACAATGGTCACCATCAGCTAATCAGATTTCAGTGGCCGGAGTATAAAGTTAACAATGGCCGATTGACAGAAAACTTGTAGGACGTTGTTTTTGACTCAGTCACTGAAGACAGGGACAAATATATCAAATACATTACTGTCTATACATTTTAAAAACATGATGAGCTTTGGTCAACATGGCAACCTAATGAAAATGGATCATTACTCATTTATTTTCAATTAAACATATTATGCACAAAATGACTAAACTTCAGCCCTGAGATGGACAGGCCATCACTTCAGTGTGTCCCCTGCCTGTGGCTCAGATGCTGGAATCGGCTCCAAGCCCCTGCAGAGGAATAGGTGGCATGGAAAATGGATGACCATTTTTCCCAAAACTTGGCATACATTTATAAATCATGCACCTGAAGTAACATGTTAAGTTTGATGCTGTTTTAAGATGGAAACATGGAAATAGCAGTAGCTGCATGGCAAATGCAAATGCTTAATTAAAATGCATGCAAACACAAGTGTTTTACTAAGGATTAAAGATGTTAGACCCAGAAAAGTGCTGTTTGCTTGCTGCTATGTACTTTTTCTTGTTCTGTCCTTGTCAACTTACCAACGTCCTGCGCCTGCGCCGCGGGGTGCCTGACTTTCTTCTCTTTGACAGCTCCATGAGTTTATTCTTTCTCTCTCTTCTCTTGGCAGCAGCTTCTTTCAGTTCTGCCTCTCTCTTCTTCTCCCTCAGAGCCTCGTCCTCGGAGTCCTCCGGCAGCCTGAGTCGTTTTCTCTGCAACACTCTCCTGAGCGGCTCTCCGCCGACCTCGCTGGAAGAGTCGCTGGAGTCGCTGTCGTCTGGCGGAGGCGCGCTGGCGGATCTTTTCCTCTGTCGTCGAGGCACGGCGCTTTTCTCGTCCGTCTCGCTGCTGTCGTCCCCGTCGCTCTCACGGGCTCGGTAGGAGCTGTCGGAGGTCCCGGACTCATCCTCGGAGTTCTGGTATTCACTTTCTGAACTGATGCTCGTGGTGCTGGCGTACGAGCCCTCGTCGCTGTCATCCAGCATGCGATCAATGGGATTCACGCGAGGCTTTTTGTCAATGCGAGACTTGGGGGGCGGGCATTTTCGCCTTAACCCAAAAAGCTTTCCTACGCTTTTCATCATTTTTACGGAGAAAAAAGAGGCCCTTGACTTAACTACACCGAGAAATGTTGCTATTTATTTATCTTAATCTATTATAGCCAGTTGTTATATATCTACAGACACATGACCAGCAACAGGATGCTTCCGTGCGCGTGCTGTGAAATTACATTCCCGTCTCGTGAAAGATTATTCAGCAATTTTTCTCATACTAAATCATTGATCCGAGCATGCAGATGTACGCAAAGCTCAATCTATTGCTGCAATCAATATTTAACGAGTGATTTGAATAAATATGCTTATCAGCATGTATCATTCTGCACCAGTCCGCCACACGCGCCAATAACACGAGGGGGCGTGTCTGTGTTTTTGTAGATACGCACTTCCGTCTTTAGCTTCACATCAGCTGGCACAAACGCGCCACCCAAAGACAAGGAGAATAGTTTTATCAGATTTTTATTTGCAATAAGGGTTTTATCATTGTGTACTGTTTTTGCCTTTTCATTCTTATTGTTATTTTATCGAACATTTTTTATTTTTATTTTTTTTTTTGATTGTGTAAATGTGTGTCTGTGATTAAATGATACACAGACACTGTCAAGCACAGTGACAGAATATTTCTGAATACTTTAAAGGGATATTTCAAAGTCAAACTGTTTATATAATATTAATTCAAATTAAAGCTGCACTAACAACTTAATACTCTTAAAGCTCCTTCCTGCATCCAAACACACTGTGTTACCAATGAGTGCAGGTGCAAAATATAGCTTTTTTTATATATAGTTTTGGCCAAATGTCTCTACTGAAAGGGACTTCATAGATCTGGCATATTTGGAAATGACAGGAGTGTCTCAGACCCACATACTAAGTATTATTAGTTTAACATTTAAAAAAGAGAGAGAGAGAGAGAGAGAGAGAGAGAGAGAGAGAGAGAGAAACGTACATTTTGCATTATGTTCTTAACCATACAACCCACCTACAATTTTATTAACATTATAACATGATAATCTAGAAAAGTTATCCATTCCTATTATGCTTCGGTTCTTAGATAGGTTAAGCCTCTCACTTTACCAGTTTATATTTATCACTTTGAATGGTAATTTGGATAATAAATTTACCAGGTAAGTGAGATCTCAAAGGGGAGATACACTATGTCCCTCTATTTACTTTTCAAAGTATCAGGATGTGATTCAGCTGCAGAAAGTGACTAAAATTAACTTTCAAATGGCAAATTAGTGTAAAAATTGCCTTTGGAGAGGAAATAGAACTGGGTTACTCAATAGTGGTCGATACCACAAAAGGAGAATTGCATGCTTTTCCCAAGTCCCAAATTTTGACAAAAAATTTGCCAAAAAAGCATCATAGTATGAATAATGAATCAGTAGCATGAAATCATTATAAAAGTCGTCCATACAAGAAATGTTTTTGAGCACTACATCAGCATTTTAGAATGGAGTAATAATGACTGCTAAAAATTCGGCTCTGCCATCACAGAAATAAATTACATTTAAATATATATTCAAATCAAAAACAAATTCCATACCACCTATTATTTTAAATTGTAATAAAATGTCACAATATTACTGTTTTACTGTATTTTCCTCAAATAAATGCAACCTTGGTGAGCAATCGAGACTTCTTTCAAAAACATTAAAAATATCATTTTAATGTTCAATGTTCCATTTGACTGGTAGTGTAAAATACACATTGCAATGAAGATACCAAGGAGAAAAACTGTATCAGATTTTTAGTTTGACAGTTTTAATTCTCTGAATTCAACATTGAGAAAATATAGGAACATATGGAAAACATTACAGTCATTACAGACTGAGAGCAGGTTATAAAAAATTGGTATAGACATATTACGTAATAAGAACATAAAATAAAATGAACAATTAAATACATTTATGATTATCATATGAGTAAATAAATGTTCAATTATGCTTGTGAATGTAAAGTGCCAATGCACAAAAAAATTAATATTTTTGAGGAAAAAAAAAAAGTCTTGCCAAGCGTTGCTTTTTAATAGTTGCTTAATTTAGTTATTTAAATCTTATTATAAAATTCTTCCAGAATTTAGAGGTTTGTGTACAGGAAAAGTATTTTTTTAAACAAATAAATGTATATTTATATTTATTAATAACAAAGGATGTCAGAATGTATTTTAATTTTTATATCAATTTCTCGAGCACTGTAAATATATATTGTTATGACCAGACATGAACTGTACCGTCAGAGCCTGCAGATAGAAGGTATTCCCCTTTATGGTCAAAAATTATGCTCTGAACAGCATCTTCGTGAGCTATTAGACTCGACGTATGTAAAGATGCCACTTCTACAATTTTAACAGTGCCATCATTACTCGCCACCGCTAGAATTCTTCCATTTGGATTGAAGGCCACTTGATTGGTGGGATGAGGCCCAGTGTCCATGGTCACCATTGCTGAGACATTCCTCACATCCCATAATTTGACCACCCCAAAAGAGTCGCACGAAGCAATTGTGTCACCTGTGGCATTGAAGGTGGCATAGTTGCATGAATGCTTGTGCCCGTAGAAAGTCTGGGCACACAATCCAGCACGGGCATCCCAAAGAGAGAGAGTCTTGTCTGCTGAGCAAGTAAGTAGAATGTTTGAGAAAGGCAGGAAAGAAATGCTGTTCACCGAGTCAACATGTCCACGCAGAGTGCATCGGCAACGCTCGCTATTCAAGTCCCACACTTTAGCCGTGTTATCCATAGAACAAGAGGCCACAAAATCACCACAGGAATGGAAGGAACAGGCCCAGGTGGTGTGAATGTGTCCCTCCAAACTGAGCACACATCGACCTTGAGCAAAGTCCCAAATTTTAACTGTGGTGTCCCCACATGTGGTCCCCAGGTAACCACCGCTGGGATGGAAACTACAGGATGACAGCCAATCAGTGTGACCCTCGCCAGTCATGATCAACTCTCCCTCTGGTATTCCCCATAATCTCCAAAGCTGGTCATCACTTGAGGAGGCTACTATCATTTTACGAGGATGGAGAGCGAGGAAGCTCATTGTGTGCGCTTTAAAAGACTTGAAGAGAGAGAAGTTAGCTGATTTGGTATTGAGAGAGGAAAGAGCTGTGATTAGTGGCAAGTAGGGATTGACTCGAGTGCTTGCTGGGAATTCAGAGTCTTTTGGATGCCTTGTGTTTTTGTTGGGGTCTTTTATAGCATCATTTGATGCCATGTTGTCACATGGCAGGTGTGCACCTTTTTCTGGACTCTTCTGGATTTTTTCTCTTTGCGTGTTAGCAGATTTCCGGGTTCCTAGGGAAGAATGTGCGGTATGAAGAGAGCTGTCTATGTTCTGAACCTGGCTGACAGCTCTGTCTCTCTCCAGAATAACCAGCATCTTCTTTGTTTGATACTTCTCGTTTAGTTGCCTAAGAGCAGGCTCGTAGGATGCATAGTGTTTCTTCAGCTTTTTAATGTCCTCAATAAGTCTATTCTTCTCTTGAACAACACGCTTGTGCTGCGTCCTATGAAAGTCCCTCTCTCTTTGAAGTTTTACTATGGTTTCTCCAGCTTCAAATGCAGCCTGTTTATAACCATCTCGCTCTCTTTGTACGTTCTTCAGCTCGTTGTCCAGGAGCTGGTTGTGTGTATAGACATCAGGGACGAGTTCAGTTTGGTCTGTTTTCATTAAGCCTTTGTGTATCATCTCAAACCACTCGATTTGGAAGCAGTCTAATGTTCTTTTCATACCCATTTTTACCAGATAATAGCGGACAAAGTCGTCCACCACCTCAGGTATTTTGGGAACTGGATGTTTGGCCGAACTGACCCTCTGAGTCTGTGTTGTGCATTCGGTGGCATCAGTTTGATCCTGCACTGCTTTAACAGCAGTTTCATTTTTAAAATTAACCTATGGGTTAAATTGTAAAATATATCAAATTGACACAAAACTATAAACTACAGTTTTACGCAAACTATCAAATTTACACATAATAAAGCTTACTTTTAATTAAACTTTGACATTTTTGACAACGTTGTAACTTGGAAATTATTCGTAATTATTTACTTTCTCTCTTTCACTCTCTTTTTTAACCTTTAATTTCATGCGTGTGATTAAAACGGTAAATATGTTGGCTTCAAAAGTCATCATAAACAGTAGATGGCGCTCAAGGAGCAGTGAACTGAGTGAATTCCACACTAAACTGGTTTTAAAAACGGAATGTACAATTATAAATCTATGACAGTTCTTTAATAATGCTGATAAAGAAGTTTGTCTTTGAAATAATATTATTTTCTTTCTTTCTTTCTCTCTTTCCTTTTGTTTACTTGAATGTGCACGCTAGTTGGTTTAGGTGTAGGCTAAGGAATAGGTTTTGGTAATTTTGTTCGAGCATAAATTAATAATTATATAACTGGTTAGTCAATACAGGCAACTTTTAGCTATATATTTTAATATGGTCTATTTATTAATACGCACTTACAAAAGTAGCCTAGATATTATAATAAAAATTATTATTATTATTATATGAAATATAATACCCTATGTAATATGAAATGTTTAGGCTAAATGTGTAAAGTTAGAATTGCTAAGTATCTTTAAACTGAATCGCACAGCCTGAGGCAGAGCCCTTCACCGCAGAACCAATCAGATGCTGTAGCTGAGTTTTGGAAGCTGAAGCATCAGTACAAAGGTCGGCGTGCGCGAGCTTTTGCAACTACAAGTCAGCTAGAGCACCGGGACGCGCGCCCGATGGATCACTGGTTTCTGTAGCCTTCATGAAAGCCAGAGATATGAGCAACGGAGCAGAGGGGGATAATCCAGATCAAACAAACTGCAAATGTAAATCACCTACTCTGTTGTCCTCGTACTGCATCGACAGTATTCTAGGAAGGAAAAGTCCCTTAAAAGTTAAAGGTTAGTCGTTTCTTCTTTAATTTTATGATTCTGTTTTAGTTGTTTATGTAGTATATGTTGTCCACTGAATTGCATTATTTTTTTGTAAACTCAACAATGGTTTTCAATAGCTGAAGCTATTACATTAGAATTTAGCTTATTTTAATGGTCTTGAAATAGGCAAAGTTCATTACTGTAAATATTGCATGCTATTAGCTATAATTAATTACAACAGCAATTTGCAGATATACAAGTAGGCTATAGCATATGTAAAGTAGCCTAAATAGCCCAGTAGCGTAATTAAATACAAAACAAACAGGCTGTGAAATTATAGAATGGACACTAAAAGTGGTCTTTTAGAGGAATCCTCTAAGTTTAAATTAGATGATCAATATTCTTATCTGTAACTTAATTTATCCTGTTGATAATTATTTAGATAACTTATTTTTTCTTACAGCAACACCAAACAGTTTGTGGCCCCTTCAACCAGACATGCACCTGCCGCCGAAGCTCCGCCGCCCCTTCGCCCCGTTGACAGACTCCTCCATTCACACAGACGAAAATGAGGCAGGGGGCCCAAGACTGCTACACACAGCTTGTGAAAAATTAAAAATTACAGAGGCCTCGCTTGTAAACACCAGTCGTGCTAGATCGTATCAGGAGCATGCTTCTCTACAGTCCTGTAGAGACACTTCTAGTCCCACGCCAAGACCAGAGGAGGAAGAAACCGACAATGAAAGACTATATAGAGAGACAGCTGTGTCTCCGGGTCTAATGGGACTGCAGGAACGAGAGGCATATTTGAAGAACAGTGAGGAAACTACTTTATCAGCGGGAAGTGACACTGAAGATGGGATGTTAAAACGAAAACAGAGGAGATACCGGACCACATTTACCAGCTATCAGCTTGAGGAGCTGGAAAGAGCTTTTCAAAAGACTCATTATCCAGATGTTTTCACAAGGTAACGGCAACACCAACAACTTGTAGACGATAATGCTTTAATATTATGCAAATTTATATATATATATATAAAAAAGTGATTCATTGATGGTTGGAAGACACCATTCATCTTTATCTTCTTTTAAGACAACATCATTCATCATTTTCAGTATTAAAAGCAGTCATATGAAAATTGTATATGCTTAAAAAAGTCATGCAATAATAATTTAGATTTTAGCAGTTCTATTTTAAGCCGATAGCCTAAATTATGTTTTGTCGCTGCTTCTTTTCGTTGCAATAGGCTACCTTTACATTAACAGTTTCAATAACACAGGAGCTGTTAGAATTTGTAGGTTTGTCACGAATGCAAACGAATAATTAGTAAAATTTATGGTCAATATTAGTAAAAAAAATTGAAATAAGAAACTCGACCTACAACTTGTTTTTTTTCTCTCTCTAATTTAAGGGAGGAATTAGCAATGAGACTTGATCTGACAGAAGCACGAGTGCAAGTAAGTCATTTTCTTCACACCCTTTTCAACATTCACTATTAATCTGTTAATCTGTTCACGACTGGGGTCAATATATCTCTACAAGAATAGAAACATTGAACAAAATCACATCAATGATTTCTAATTTCAAAAGGTCACCGTTAAGTCTAAAATATTTAGGCTATAGACTATGCGTTTTTTAAATTAAAATTATACACTGAAAAAAAATAACTCATTGAATTTACTAATTTTTTTTAAGGTAAGTGGTTGCAATCAATTTATTTTAGCTACATTTAAATAAACAAATTTAGCTGAAAGTTAGTCAACTAAATTTGTTTATTTAAATGTAGCTAAAATAAATTGATTGCAACCACTTACCTTAAAAAAATTTAGTAAATTCAATAAGTTATTTTATTCAGTGTACATTAAGCAACAATTAATGCGACAGGCTATATAAAATATATAAGATTCACATCAAACATACAGCCATTCGTATCCTTTGCTACATCTTTGCAACAATTTAGGCTACTTGTGGACTTGGTTCAACAGCTTTTTTCGATACATAAAAAAGTTGAAAAAGTACCGTAAAATAGATATTACGTCATATTTATATAACTGGGAAAATGGCGCAAGAATATATAAAAGGTTCGTTTATTCAGATGTTTTGGAGAATCGCGAATTTATTCATTTAGCCTATTTATTTTAAATTGCACACAATTTTGGCTAAGAAAGTTATTGCCAATTTTTCTTTACATTTACACTAAATAGTGTATATTTTTGACCCCCTTTTTTATAAACTATCTTCATCAGTAAACAACTTTCACCCAAACATGAAAGTTATGTCATCATTTAGGCTACTCTCTAATGACTTTCTTTCTGCTTCAGGAATACAAAAGATATTTTTGTAGAGTTCATTTTGTTGTGTTCCATATAGAAGACAGAACATCATACAGGTTTGGAAAGACTATGAGAGTAAATGACAGAATTTACACTCCTTTACGGATATTCTCAGACAAGTTTGTATATTTCTTGTCATACCAACATTATTCTATTCAAGACCAGTGTTGGGCACATTACTTTAAAAAAGTAATTAATTATAGTTACTAGTTACTTCTCACAAATAGTAACTGAGTTAGTAACTGAGTTACATCATTATAAAAGTAACTAATTACCAGGGAAAGTAACTATTGCGTTACTTTAAAAAAAATGTTCAAATGTCAAATAACTTGGATGCCCCCAATATTAAACATGTTAAATTAATGAAACGGACTCTAAACAGAATAAATTATTATTATAAAACATTGTACATTAATCTACACTATTTATCTACTGACACTTAGCATCAGTCAGTCAAGCATTATAATATGATATTATGATAATTTAGCATTATATGATGATAGAACTTTAGTAATTAGAATAACCAAGTATGAATGCATATTTGTCATGTTGACTGAACTTGGGACTGGTGGTGGTGCTTAAGATGTTGTTTGTCATTTAGTGTTTCTATAAAAAAAAGGGGGAAAAATTTGATAAGATAACAAAACTACGAATTCTACTACTAATAACAATATAAAATGCACTAAGGATTAATGAGCTGCTGGGTTCATGCATATTAATCACGTAGTCTGCGGTCGCTCGAACTGATTTGCTGAAATTAAAACAGGGATGATAATAGGTGAGCGCCAGCCAATGAGATTGTCTTTGCGCATTAGTTCCGCCCACTAGCAGAGAAACCGGCGGTTCTTAAAAGCTGAAGAATTCCAAAGGAACTCCGTTATTTTAACAGGAAAATACAACAAATACAAAAAAATACAGTTATAGTAATATTATAATAAATTATAATAATGTCATATTTTATTGTCAGTAACGGTAACGGCGTTGTAACGGGGGAAACAGTAATTTGTTTGATTACTCGTTACTGAAAAAATAACGCCGTTTATTTATAACGCCGTTATTCCTATCGCTGTTCAAGACTAATACAGGCCTTCACTAAGGGGATAATAGTGACAGTAATTCTTTACTAAATGTAGAAAAAATAAAAGTCGTAACTACTTGTAATTGACAAAAGCATTGTTTCCTCTCAAGGTCTGGTTCCAAAATCGACGTGCAAAATGGAGGAAAAGGGAAAAGGCGGGGGTCCAGTCACACACTCTGAGCCTACACTATCCTGGAGCCCCCCCTGCTGCACAGTCCTTGTGTCATTACCTGAGTGGGAATCCTTTTGTCCCAAACCCACATCCAGCTATTGATTCATCTTGGCCTGCCCCCCTCCAAAGACTGGCTCAGCCTCCCCTAAACCCTGCCTCCCCTCATGGCTTCAGTGCTCTGTTAGGGGCGGCAATGTTTAGACATCCCGCTTTCATCAACCCCACTTTTGGAAGGTGAGCTTCATCTGCATGTTCAACACAAACCATTAAGTTTATACCTCACCATTCACACTTCATAATGGTTATAATATTCTGTTACATTTCTCATCAGACTTTTTACAAGCTTAGGTCCAATGGCACTGCAAAGGATACCCCTTCCTGCCATCGAGGGTCCAATTCAACGCTCCCACCTCACGAACAACCTTCTCTCCTCTTCACCACCCTTATCTTCTTCTCCGACGGTGGACCTCCGCGCTTCCAGCATAGCAGCACTGCGTCTCAAAGCAAAGGAGCATTCTGCTCAGCTGACTCACATCACAGCTGCTGGAACGGCTGGAAAAGAGGAGTGCTAAGACTCACTCTCACTTGAGAGATGGCAAAAGACCAAAGTCAAGCAGAAGCTCTGATATCTGGAGAGTTAGGTGATTATTAATAGGTTAATAGACACATGTAGTTTTCAGTCTCTGGAAGTTTAACTGTAGCATTCTAAAGATTTTTTAGTTTGATTAATGTTAATTAATGCTGAATGTTTTTTTTTTCATTAGTTGAATGATCTTTTTAGATAATTTCATCCTTTTTTCATTAGGAAATGGATAAAACAATCATCAAACAGCTATATATAAACAAATTAACGGAACAAGCTGCAGTAAAAGTAACAGTAAAAGGGATGTTTTACACTACATGTGTTTATTCTGCATCATATACAATATTAGGATTTTTAAGGCTGCACTTTCTGTGTTCACAGAATAGTACTAAAATAGTTTAAGTATATGGTTATGTTGCATCACCATGAGCTTTATTATATTTTATTAAACCTACGAGCCACCATTCAGGGAAATAAACAAAATATCCATATGCTTCTCTTGATGAATTAGCCAGGGAAAATAAGATAATATGAAAGTAAAAAACAGAAACGTTTTGTGTTGTCTTAAAATTTCTTCTGTAATTAATACTTTAAATAAATGGACGATGGACAGGTTACAAAATTTATAAAGGCTTACTGTGTAATTTCTGACCTAGCCTATGGATTTTTAAAATGCCTTTTATTTTTTTTATTTATTTTTTTGCATCATCATAGCCAAAAGAAAACCAAGGATTTTGCACAAGACAGTGTTTTCTAGAAACCTTTCAACCCCAAAAGATGTATTTCAATGTGCGCTAAATATGCCTCTTTAGTTAGCAGATGTATTGATGTTTTGGTGGCATGACTGGAACTGAACAGATTTTGCTCCGAAAATTATTGACGTAATTTTGAAAACCACATGATACACACAATGAACAAAATGATCAGTAGGCTATGATTTATTTTATAATGATTTTTATTTGTAGTCGGGAACGACTTTCCAGCTCTTTATAGGAACAAATGGTCATTTTTGCAGCCATGGGAATTGCTGTGAAGAAAGGCAAAATTTAGAGCTTTAACACCTCCATAGGTGTCCATGTAATCTAGGCATTAATGCCAAATACTTGTTTTCACTATTCACGCAAATTAAGAGGCTTACGCTTACCTCAGCTTCCTGCTTTGCGTTTTTCCTTGTCAAAGAAGGCTTGCTAAGTCTATGCCAGTCGTAAACCACTTTTTAAACTAGTTTAACTCCTTCGAACTAAGCCTTCATCCAATTAGTTTGGAGTATACGGTGATTTGTTATCTGATCAGTCAGAGAACAGCATGTCGTTGGACCAGCATATTTGACCTAACATCGAAGCAATGAATAATACAGAAAATAATGTCCTACTTAAGATCTGAAACGCTATTCAGAGACCACTATTCAGAAGTCTACCCTTAATGACGTCGGGCTTAACATGTTAAAGTGTCTGAATGGTCAATTTAAACCACTGATTACCAACCACGGATTAAGAGACTCTATAGGCTACAGAAAGGAACTGAACATTTTCAAGGCTGGCTATTGTGAGACCTGTGGTTATATGTGACTTGTTGAGGATCAGGATTATAGCAAGTAGCCTATACCTACAGCAGTGCAGGTGTCTTTATAAGCCTTCTTTTTAATTTTCTTTTATTTTTTATTTTTCTAACAATTACAAGCTGCTCATAAAGTTATATGAGCACCCAAAGGAGTTTGGAGACATAGTATATTATATTATATTATATTATTATTTTATATTATATTATATTCATAATTTATATTATCAGGCGCTGGGGGAAAAAACCTTCAATATTTCATATGATTGAGTCGACCTGACTTTAGGTCATGTGGTAATGGACTGTTTTCCCATTACCGGGGTTCTCAGAAGCAGAGGTCATCATATCGTACACTTCTAGTGGTGAACCAAAACTACAACACGAAGATAATTTCTAAACTAATAACAAAAGAAAAAAAATCCAACATAGCTTTTCTATGACTTTTTAAAAGAGGGAAAAAAATCATCTGTTGTATTAGAAACACTCACGCAGCAACATTAATTGGTTCTCTGTAATTATGATACTTTGCTAGATTTACAATGTTAATAACTGGTGAAATGCATCATCACAGTCTGAGAAGGATCCACTTTTAAGGGTTGAATCAGTGTAGATTTCACTTTTTACTGTTTACTTTTTCTCTTGTTCATCAAGTACATACATACAAATGAGTGAATCCCACTAAGCTGTCAAAATGAAAGAGAATTGCAATTGCAAAGAAACAGAATGAACCTACCTTGCTATAGCAAATTCTTTCTCTAATTTGGCATGCAAGACCATATATTTCTTGAAGAAATGAAAACTATAATTTATAAAGAAAGAGTGAAGGTTTGGAAAATATTGGACAGACAGCATCTGACTGTAGGCTTTCATTCAAATGTTGTGAATTCGTACATGAAGTAGTGCCTCATGAAACATGTAGATGATGCTATCTTTAAACATATATGCAACCTTAACCACTTTTGATGCTTCTTTTGTTTCCTTTTTCTTTTGATATCACTGTCTTCTCATTCGCCACCACCCCTTTATGACCTGTTATGCCTACTTCTCCTCGATTACCGCTTTACCACATCTGCTGAACTGACCCTTCGGCTGTCTTTTGAAAATCTTTAACCCTGCATCCCTTTCTGTTTCCCTCAGTAGAAAGTGCTGCATGTAAATTTCTCCCCAATCACAGCAATAGCAGGTATCTCCACTGGCTACACTGTGAAGGGGAGCAATCAGGGATAATTGAGTGCCTTTCAGAGGGAGCCTGGAGCATTCACTCCCATTCAACACCCGTCCATTCACCACATAATCACTCTTTAAACACACCCAATTTTCTGGGGAGCAAAGTCCTGTTATAATTTTGCTTAAGTGTATTCGGAAATCATACCCCATTTGAGCCGAAATAATTGAAATCAAATCCTTTTCATGGCTACTGACATTTTTGCGCTGCCAATCCAGTGTAATTAATTGTTGAAAATTGAGCCTGAATATCGCTAAATAGAAGACTATTATGTTTTGAAAGGGGTGAAATGATCTACCACGCAGTGTGGAGACGTCAATGTGCGCTTCAGTTAAATGGCTTTGTTTCCCACACTGTTTGCTTTGTAAAGATTAACATAAATTGACTCATAGCATAAGTTTTACTTAAGTCTTAGAGGATGGACCCTTTCTTATTATTTGTTTTTTGAGCATTTCAGATTACGGCTATTTCAGTATGCTTTTTCTTCATGAATGTCCTATTCTGTGCAGCTGTGCTTAAGGCGGTTGCAAACGGCAGAATTCATTAGTTTACAACTAAACTTTGTTTTTCATCAGTTGGATATGAGGAAATTCTAACATGATTCATTCTGTGATGATCTAAATGAGTGAAATGAATGAAAGTGCTCTGGGTTCCTAATAAACTGTCATTTTAAGTGTAGGCCTACCAATAAAGTTTAAAGAAACATTTTATTTGATATTATATTATATAGACCATGATTACTGGATTCTGTTTTAAGGGGTTTATTTCAGAATGTTTGAGATTGTTTATGCATTTATATTAGACATAGCTGAAATATGATCACATCGCCCCTTTTCTTTTTTGTACAGTTCCCATATGCCCTTTTCTTTATGTGTATTTATTTGCTTTTGATTGATCAGAACTGCACTTGGTTTTCCATATTGCTGTGTTATAAATTCTGATAGCTTTGAAGCTGCATTCTCACTTTCATCATTCCACAATTTGGTCATTTACTTGTGTTCTCTTGCTCTCGCTCATTTTCTCAGCGGTACTTCTAGAGTCATTTGAATTCTGATGTGACTCCTGCTGGGTTGAAACTATTCATAGCAAACGGAGCAAAGCAAATTCAACATTTTTCATCATACCATATATTGTTGACACTCATGCTTACATAATGGCAAGGCGATTATAGCTACATCTGAAATAATTTGATTTGTACACAGACAAAATGGACCAATCAGTAATCAGCTGACTGAAATCAAGAATCAGATTATGGACAGGGCCAGTGAGGCCAGTGCTGGGGTCTCTGAAAATAATTTTGTAGCGCCATTACTAAGGTTCTTAAAGCCAAAAGACAATTTTCTGATTCCTGTCTCTGAATTGTTTTAGGGTTAACTCTGTGTGTTGCTTCAGCTGGCCGTTTCTCAGGTCAGAGGTCAGAACCTCATCACCTTTATGCAATTTGTTCCAAACAAGAGAAAATCTCTTTCTCTCCCTCTCCCTCGCTCTCTTACCTTCACCTTCCCCAGTCGCGCTTTGTTCCATGTCAGTTTCCATTGTAACAAATTACACCATAGCTCTGATATGAAGTCATTGTAAAAGTGATTGCTAGCCTTAGAAAATCAGTGATAGCAAGTCAATCAGCTGCAGCACTCAAAACGTCTCTAGTGTGATTACCTGAGAGTGTGAAGTGTGAGGGGTTAGGGCTTCTATGTTCTGCCAGGGCTAGTTAATATGTCTCTTTTGAGGCCTTTTTCTGTCTGTCAGTGTGAAAGTGATGGAAATGACAAAAATGTGGATTCCTCATGTAGGATTTTAAAACACTCCCTCATTGGTTAGTTGCTGACAATCATTTTAGGTGTGTAAAATTTGGATTGCATGCAGGGCATAAATGTATCTTCAGATTAGCCGATGTGAAGAAAGGCTAGCTTTTGTAATATTGACACAATCCTGAGGAAACCGATTTAGAGGCAAATATATTACTACAAAACATAGGACTTCACATCACTGGTGTTGTCATTTCTACCCTTGTGTCATTCCAAACCTGTATGACTTTTCTTCTTCTGTGGAAAACAATAGAAGATAGGTTATTTTAACCCTTTAACTGAATGATAGGCTATAGGCTATTTTAACCCTTTAACCATACGGTTGAGCTTACTTTGATAGGGAATAAATCTATCAAAAGGAAGAGATGAGAGAGCAATCTTTCCACAGCTGTACTGTCCCATCTGTGTGTCTGCTGTTGCCATGGGGGGTTTGGGTATTTCCAGTTTTCAAGTGACAGCAGCAGTTTACAAACTTCAGTCAGTCACACAGAAGGGAGAACGGTGCTGGTCAGTCATCAGATAGTAGGGTCAAACAAGCAATCAAGGAAGTAGGGATGAAACCATAATGTTGTTGTGAATAGGGTAGGGGGTAAAGAACAGAAATATAGCAAAATAAATGAGAAATGCAAAAATGTTTATTTACCATAATCATCCAAAATCATGTGTGACCGTACGGTTGATATGTATGTAAAGGACATCATTTAGAATGTATATTGCCATACAGCTATGTATATTATACAGATATTTAAATATATATATTTTTTTTATCTTTGTGGACCCTGAAGGTTATGAAATGTATCGAAGATACTAATAAAGTTAAAGGAATGTTTATTATTGGAAAATAACTATAATAAATGAAATAGTTCTCTGAATTTAAATCGAGATTTACCATGGACTGACAGCTCAACCGTACGGTAGAGTTTTATATAAAACATAAATTAAAAAAAAGTGCTGGAGGCTATTTATTAGATGTCTACTAATAAGAATTTTAAGTTAAATAATTTTTTCATTAGCTCCTTTTAGGGGTGAAAGTTTTCAACTGTTTTTATGCATACTTGAAAGTCAGTGGAGTCCAAAACAGCATTGGATGCCACAGATTTTCCTCAATGGACAATACAAACACATTTTTTAAAAAAAAATATCTACTTTTGTATTACAAACACTTTAAATTGAGTGTGTATGGCTAAGTTTATACTGTCAGTGTTTGGGATTAAAGCGATAGTTCACCCAAAAATGAAATTTCTGTCTAACCCTCATGTCATTTCAAACCCGTAAGGCCTTCGTTCATCTTTGGAACACAAATTAAGATATTTTTGATGAAATCGGAGAGCTCTCAGACCCTGCAAGAAATAATTAATGACAGAATTTTCAGCTTTTGGTGAAACCGCATTTACTTAGCCTACATGTGGGAGTCTCGAAATGTCTTGTTCATGCAGCAGCTTACAACAGAAGCTTGAGTACTGAGTATTAATGTGCAACTGCAGTCAAGACCATAGCAACAGTGAAAGTAATTTTCAAATATGGTGACATAAATAAGACTGTAAAGTCATGGCTACTTTAAAATGACAACGGTTCAGACGAGGCATAAGTTCTTCCTTCAGATCTAAATGAACGACTCTGTAAGTTACTGAAAACCACAAATGAAAACCTCCAACTCTTGGTAGACACGCTTATCTGCAGCGCACAGTTACTCTCTCACCATATGTGACAGACAATTAGGCTAGTTGTCCAGTCCGGTGTCTCTCAAAATCAGGTTTCCATATCAGTTATATAAATAACTATATATGTATACATACTAAATATGTATAAAACTGACAAATGGCCGCACTCATTACGGGAAGAAAAAGGTGGATATAATATAGTTATATAGTGCATATTAAAACAAATAGGCCATAATGTAGGCCTAATTTAACGTGACAAACAATTGATACAAATAATAATTGAACATTGTTAAACATTTGGACATTTAACACTTAATTTAACATTAAAGATTGTTTTGAATGCATGATGTGTGCAAATGTGTGGTGTACAACTAAGGTAAGCAATCAGGATAATCGAGTAGACCTATCGCTACCGGATCTAGTTAACTAAACCAGACATTAATGGTCGTATTGTAGGAATTGTAATTAGGAGCTAAAGAGAGTAGGCCTAAATATTCTTTAAACCATGGGATCACTTGGAGACTCAATTTCAAAAGAAGACCCAATTTGTCATGACACTGATTCAGTTTACGCAACAGGGCTTTGCTGAAAATGTGGTTGTGAGTCCTGAAAAATTACAGACGCAAGTTCGGTTTTAAAATGTGGTTGTCATTTCCATAAATAACCAAAATTATGTTTAATGTAACAGTATCAAGGACTCAAATACAAGACTGACAACCTGTGTAAACATTACCAATTAATCACCGAGATTCAAATTAAATTCCAGTCGATTCCAGTGATGCCTCCATACCTTCCAATGGCAGATATGAGCATTACGAATCACTGAACAAACCTACTTAAATAATAATATATAATATATTTGGTGTTTGCTTGATTCTCACTACATCTAATTTTCAGTTTGAGCATATTTCTCCATCCTTTTATTTCCATGTATATTGTCTATGTTACAATTAAGTAAGACACTGCCCCTTTCCTTCATCAGCTTAGCAGGCAACGTTTACATTTTTGTCCAATGTTTACGTCCACCTTCAATACCATGACTGAGGTGCCCTTGAGCAAGGCACCGAACCCCCAACTGCTCCCGGTGCACCGCAGCATAAATGGCTGCCTACTGCTCCGGGTGTGTGTTCATGGTGTGTGTGTGTTCACTGCTGTGTGTGTGTGCACTTAGGATGGGTTAAATACAGAGCACAAATTCCGAGTATGGGTAACCATACTTGGCCACATGTCACATCACTTTCACTTTCACTTTATGTATCACTGACCTTTGTGGGTTGACAATATACAAGCTAGACTGGTCTAACCACTGTGACTGAAAGACTTTTCCTTGAGAGACAGACCACACGTCCATTCTAGCATCCTCACTTTCAATCTCCCCACTGACTGTGTCATTCAAATGGAATTATACCTCCTTTCCTAACCGCTGCTGCCCAGCTGGTGCCCACGGGCAATTAGCCCAGTAAGCATAATTGCAGTAATTTGTTAAGCACTATGGCAACCTCCATTTAGGCCAGAGGTAAATATATGTCTCCATGTGTACAAGACCTTTATGTATGTGCTTGATCGACATACATAGAGCTTGGGAATGTACACATTCTAATGTAAATTTGTTTTAGTCCTAATAGAGAACAGAGAACTACTAATAGGAACAGTAACCGGGTATACAGTGCAGTTAATACCAACATTGATTAATGAGTGTCTTGTGTTTAGACAATGTTCTCATAAAACGTACTAAACTGTCGTTATGCAAATACTACCAGCACTATGAAGATTACTTTTGTCTTCTTGTCAAACAAAAGAGGATATGCTGAAGGAAAAATCATTCATCTTAGGAAGAGAAATAGGATTGCTGTCTTTGCCTGTTTGTCTCCTAGCATTACTGTCAAACAAAAGTGTTACAGTGGTTTATCACATTCAAAGGTGTAATTCATCTAAAACTGACCCTTTTACTGACCTGAATGTCGTTCCAAACCTGTGTGACTCTTTTTGTCCACACAATGTAAGTCAATGGGGTTCAAAACAACACTGGGCCCTGTTGACTTTTATTGTATGGACAGAAAAAAAAAAAACACTTGAATGTTGTTCAAAAGTTCCATAGAAGACAGAAGATCATACATATTTGAAACAACATGAGGGTGAGTAAATGATTACAGAATATATTTTGGGGTGAACCATCCCTTTAATGACAACTGCTGTATTTGAAGCAACATTGCATACTACCTATTATTTCACTGCTGTGCACTATTTAAAAGAATACTCTACAGTGCAGTACACAGATCACCATACAACATGTTTTATATTGATACTGAATCAAGGATTCAAACTGATAGTGTTAAAAATGACCACAGCTAGTGCTGCACACTCTCAGAGAAGAGTGATCAAGAGGGCAAAGACATTCTGTGAAGAGATGGGAAGTAATGGGAATCTTTATCATCAGACTGATAATATAATATGCACTGATGAAAGTAGTTGAAATAGTGAACAAATAAAAAAAAATATTTGTGTGTATCTATGCAATCAACCACTGAAATAATGCACACAGTAATATTGTGAAGAGAGGGACCTCTGGTGGTGAACTTGGAACATTTTGGCTATGCATGACTCCGAAAAAGGAAACACTATTCAGATGTAATTGGTATATTTTTCTGTAGAATTCAATGTTTTTGGGCAGAAGATAACATTGAGCTCTACAAAGTCAATGCACTTACCCAACAAATATCTCACATCACTATTTTGCGATGCCATTTTGTGTGTGAACTGTAAAATTGCCTATAGGTGTGAGTGAAAAGTTTGAATGTGTGAGTGTGTGTGAGCTCTGTGATGGACTGGCCATCTGTCCAGGGTGCTTCCTTATCTACAGACTAAGATACTGGAAAAGGCTCCAGCATCTCTGCAACCCAACATAGGACAAGCAATTTGGAAAATCAGTGGTTTGGGATGGACGAATGTGACGATTGCTACTGACAGCACATGAGAGGCTCATGTGTCACATTTGTAGGCACTAGATTAGCACCATTATTTCTGAACAAACACATCACACCTGTCCAAATCCCTCTGCTGTAGAGGTCATCACATGTAAACAAATCACTTCCAGTATCTAACACACACACACACACTCTCTAAAACACATAAACGAATAGAACCACTTTTCAGCATATTGTTTCATAAATCTTCATGTAGAAATTTAAATTCATTCTAAGATGCTGTGTGATTTGGAAAAGGATAAGTAAAACATGAATAAGCAGTTCCCCACTGACTGTCAGAAACAGGATAAATGGACTGTATTCAAAACAATTATTGCACAAGTCCATGCACCTTGATAAAAGGATGTTGTTTTTGAACAGAGACGGAGAAAACCCTTTGTTGAGTACACTTAACAAAAATGGCTCTACAGTGTAAACACTTTTGTGCTAAAAAAAACTCTTTAAAGAACCATGCTACAAAAGTGCTATATATAGAACCTTAATTGTGTTATAAAGCACCTTTAAAATAATAGCTTATTATTATTATTATTATTATTATTATTATTATTATTATTTATTAATATATTGTTTTCACCCCCTTTTGAAATGCACACACTGATTTTTTTTTGTCTGCATAATTTACAGCTAATTTAGGAATGGTTTACTATCTGTCTACTTGTCTTATTTAAACACCTTTACTGTCTCTCATCAGACTACTGCAGTTAGGTTTACAGCCTTTTGCTCTGTGCCAGGACATTGCACACAGTAGGAGTATGTCGACATTTAACTTGACCGATAAACGGAGAATGATGAAGAGAGAGGGATCACAGGGCAGGCAGTGAACCATAAACAATTGTCATCTGCTGTAGCCTGCAATCCTAAAATGGTGGAGAGGTTAAACTTAGTAAATGAAGAACACAAATGGGGCATGACAAAAAGTAAACCAAAAAATCATAATAAGGACCAATGAGCACAAGAGACTAGTCCAATTTCTGCAGTGATGCACGCCAACTTATTTTTTAATGAACAAAATCTGTGTTAAGCAGTAAATAACTAAACATAGTGCCTCTACTAACATATATTTTACAGTAGAATGACAGTAGTTTTTAAAGTACTGGAAGTTATAACAAGCTAGCCTGCTTTATCCTATGAGTGGCCCTATAGCGACCAAATGGTACATCACTATTTTTTTAATGCAAGTAAACAAAAGTGCTAATCTGAATGATGGCGTAGGAAAGTCTGATTCATTTGAGTTAACTGGATCATAGCGCTTGAAAATCAGATTAATTTCAGTGAATTGGTTTAATCTAATGTCTTCTCAGTACCGTAACGTCAGATTCATTGGGGGTGGACAGAGGTCATCATGGGCCCTGTAACTATGCAGCAAACTGTGATGCACTGTGTGTTCTCGCACCTTTCTATCATTGCCAGCATTAGGTTTTTCAACAATTTGAGCTACAGTAGCTCATCTATGTGATGGGACCAGACGTGCTAGCCTTCCAGCGTACATCAGTGAGCCTTGGGCGCCTTTGATTGGTTGTCCTTCCTTGCACCACTTTCTGTAGGTACTAACCACAGCATACCAGTAACACCAAACAAGACTTGCTCTGACCCAGTCATCTAGCTATCATTATTTGCCCCTTTTCAAAGTCACTCAGATCTTTTTGCTTGCCCATTTTTCCTGCTTCTAACATATTAAATTCAAGAACTGACTGTTCACTTGCTGTCTAATAAACTATATCCCACCACTAGGTACCATTTTTACAATATAATATATGTTATTCACTTCATCTGTTTCAGTTTCTAACTACAGTTTCAAAGCAGTTTCCCAAAACTAATTCTTAGTAACAAAGCAACACCTGAATCTTCCAGTTTTAATGAGTGGGACACCTACAGAACAGAGTTGAATGAACAGAGACAGAAAGACAAGCAGTTGTTTGACAGTGACTCTGGGATGATCCCTGTCCCAGGGGTAAGTGAGGTGCTGTTACTTTGAAAATGCACAACTGACACATCTTCAACAGACACAACAATCACAACCGACTGAAGAATGACACGTTGACACGAGCTCCACATACCTCACACAGGAATATCTGCACCCAAAGACACATGCACACACACACACACATACACACAGGCTCATACAGTAAGTTAAAACAAGTTGTATTTTATGTAGAGTCAAAGTCTCTTTTAATTCACACGGAAATTAGACATGTTATGCAAGCAGACACCATGAAAATGCTTCAGAAAATGCAAAATGTAAGATTAGAATCTGACTGTACTGAACTAAACAGTACATAGAATAAAGCATCACTGCACAATTTCAGCTGACTGCAAAATACTTCCAGAGGGTTACAGAGTACCTGACTGGATCTGACAACCTCTACCACTGAAAATCTCAGTTTCAATGAATTTTCTGGTTCTTTCAATATCCCCAAATCCTACAACTACCTGTTTCTTTGCCTTTGTCCCTGACTGAGCAATAAAAGGCCATTAGGTGCGTGCTCAGGCAGTGTGCTCATGGAACTCAAACCTGCTGTGCCTCCACAAATCCCCAGAAAGCCCCCTCTTATTTAATACAGCTGCCCAGGATGGTAGCAATAGTTATAGCAGTATGCTGATACTGACACCTCAATAAATCAAGATGCTTTTATATTTTACTACAACACGTCACCTACAATGATTCAACACCCACCACAAAGAGCAAACATCCACATGATAGGAAACCACAAAAATTATTCAGTAATATACAACTTCTGGCTGAAAAAAGTAGGGATACTGATTTCAAATTCAGATCAAATTTAAGGATCACATATCTAACACAGAACATACTGTTTTTTGCCCCAGTGTACAGTAGGTAAGTATGCAATTTCAGATGCACCCATTTACTTTATGAGTGACTAAATCTTTCACTCAACTTATTTATTCAAAAATGAGAAGAAAAGTCACTGATAACTGAATCATTCATTCAACCAATTCTTTCAAAAACTCATTTTTTTTAAAAAAAACTAAACAAGTGACTGACTTACAAGTTATTTCATTATTCACTCAACTGATTTATTCAAAAATACTGAATCATTCAGGAACAAAACAGGTGGTGTTCAGCTATTATATCATATATTTGATAAGATTTGATTTGATTCAATTTCCTTTATTGTCATTGCATGATACATACAATGAAATTTAGGTGCACTACCCAAAAGAAGCCCATTTATTATATTACTCAAATGGTAATATTAATTATACAATAACCTACACTTATAATACTTAAATGTGACCCTGGACCACAAAACCAGTGTTAAGATGCACGGGTATATTTGTAGCAATAGCCAACAATACATCAACATTAACAATTTTTCTTTTATGCCAAAAAATCATTAGATATTAAATAAAGATTATGTTCCATGAAGATATTTTGTAAATTTCCTACCGTAAATATATCAAAACTGAATTTTTGATTAGTAATATGCATTGCTAAGGACTTCATTTGGACAACATTAAAGGCAATTTTCTCAATATTTTGAGTTTTTTTGTACCCTCAGATTCCAGATTTTCAAATAGTTGTATCTCGGATGGAAACGGAAAGCTTATTTATCCAGCTTTCAGATGATGTATAAATCTCAATTTCAAAAAATTTACCCTTATGACTGGTTTTGTGGTCCAGGGCCACAAATAGGATAGTGTATTAATTTATTTTATTTTTATTAACAATTTCAAGCCATTTTTTTTTATTTCCATCACCTCCATTCAGCCATCATGCTATGAAACACACTAGCATGTCAATTCAACCTGCCAATCAACCCACTGTGTTAAATGCATAGACTTCATTCAGTGTATTTATTATTGGAGATAATTATAATGCCTTAAATGACATTTATTATTAACAGCCTGAATCATTTCCATCAGCAGTGTCTTCTAGGAAAATGTCAGTCAAAGCAACCACCCTTTTGCACGCCCAGAACTTTCCATGAATAACAAGAGCGAATGAAGCTGTTTGTCATGACATAACCTATGATTTGCTCTAGAACCTCATTTTATGTTCCTGGAAACCTGGAGAGCACTGAATGTGGTTCTGAAAAAGCCTGTCACTGAATATAGAGCACTAGGAGGTGCCACCTTCTTTCCATAGTTGCATAGCTGGTCCTGCGGCAGCTGACCTCAGACCTAAATGGCATTTTCACACACTCGCTACTGATCAGATAATGGGGCTCATTTAACTGTGCACCTGCTCTTCAATATACTAGAGGCTTAAAAAGACACATGGGTAGGATTGCAAACAGTAAACTTCAATTATTAGCTAGCTAACACTGACGATTCATTGTATAACACCAGAAACTTACATGAAAACACTGCGGAGCTTATTCATACAATACTAAAACCATTAAAAATATCTTCTAAAGAGTATGTTGACTAACTTGCCACCCTTGCCACCTAACTAAACCTGACAAACAATGGCATTCAGCTTTGAAAGAGATACTCACCCATATTTTCACTGTCAGGGTCGTGATATTAATGGAAGCATATTCTGTCAACAGTTTCCTTAGTTAACTTATTATGTAACTGCCACTTACACAGTACATCCATCTTGTAATTTCCGTTGGCCATAAGCATACACGTAAATGAAAATAAATTTGCAGGGGAAAATCTTAAAATGAAATTAGTAATTAAATTAAAATGTCATTTACATTATAAGAATTCAGTCACATTATTATATTATTATTATATTATATTATATTATTTATTTTATGCTTAATTACTGATAAAAGGCTGATATTAAAACTCTACAGTATTTTCTTAATAGATAGATAGATAGATAGATAGATAGATTTTCTTTATATAAGATTACATTTTACAGTATTGTTTTTAATTATTGTTTTAAATATTAACTTTGAGTGTTAGAGAATGACAATCTCAATTTAATAAAATAGATTAAATGAACATGCAGCAATTAAATACCCAATATCATTTGATACCAATAATTCCATATTATATTTTGTTTTTTAAATGTACAATGTACAAGAAGGGCAAATGACAGTTTAACTTGAATTACATTTAGCTATGCCCTCCAAAGAAATAACAGATACTGCCTAGATGTCTTCCTGGCAACACATCTGAATATCATTCTGTTCATTTTGATTTTATCATAGTTCCCTGAAACTGACTGTTTCCTGTATGAGGCTAAATCTAGCTGGTGATTTACTTTGGCAAGTAATTGGGATAATCTGTCCACTAAATGCCCAAGACTTCGGAGATGCCTCTAAGAAACAGTAAGGTGGCTGTCTGCTATTTTGCTTCTGGACAGTAGCCTGTACAAGACCGTCGACTATGTGCTTGAAGTGCTGACTAAGTTTGTTTCAGACAAATGAGTGGCCTACCGTGTATTTATAGAGCAGCAAGTGGTGAGTGAAGTGATTCATTACTCTAACACCTTATTCAATCAGCACAACAGTTATTTTGGCAGACAATGGCCTGTTGTTGACCTGTTTGTTCAAGGACAAGGTAACAATGGCCACATGATTAATTAATTAATCATATTGCTAATTCAAAATTAGCCATGTTCTTTTTCTGTGTTTGAAAACAGAGCTAATTCATTGCATTAAATATTACTCTGCTACAAAACAAATTAAATAATTGTTCTTGGATAGTGATCATACATCATGTTGATCATACATCAGGTGATTGTTTTGACAAAGACTACTTTAAAGACAGCCATGGATACATATATCAGTGAGACTAAAGTAGGCCTAGTTCTTTTTCCTGTTTTTTCTTTCTCCGTCCTTCTCCCTCTATCAAATCAAGTGTCATGATTTCACAGTGTTTCAAAGTCTATATATAGAGCAGAAAAGCTACATGTATATAAACACAACGCATTTCTATACAATCACATCATTCACAAAGTTGTATGTTTCTCATCAATTTTTGTTCACAATGTTCTTGCAGAAACCAGAACACACTAAATGCTGAGTTAACCAGCTGGATTTGCTGATAAATAGAAGCTCATTTAGGTTCAGGTATTCTTTGATCAAAAGAAAAAGTGGTTGTCTTATCTCTGCCAAACGTATATTAAATTCAGCAGATAACCCAAAAATGTAGAATAGAGACAGATTATCAAAGAGATAGGGGGACATGCCTAGAAGAGACATTTTTAAATAAAAACGGTAAACTGTTATACTGTCCTCTGCTGGTCATGATGTGGCTGCACACATTATTTACAGTTTTGCCAGTTAGAACTGCAATGGCAGGAAACACTTTACTATAAGCATAGACTTTTGTGTACATTAGTTTATTCTGGCCCACAGCACTAGCTGACCATTGTGAAAGATTTTAAAGGGAGAATTTTGTCATAATTTTCTCATTCTCATGTGGTTCAAAAATTAACTTATTCTTTTTCCAAACAAAATTTAACTTTTTTTCCTCACTCTCTTTTTCCATTAAATGGAAGACAGTGGTTATGTTCTTTATAATACATTTGATGAATGGAAGAATGCTATTACTAAACCTATAATCTTGAGAAAGACATAGGCTGACAATCCACAACATTAAAGCCACTGTCCTAATATTAGATAAGTGGTTTTCAAACTTTTTTTAAGAGTGGCCTTTTTCTATTTTAAATGATGCAACCCATATATGCAACCATTTACATGCAATCAAGTCAAGCCCTAAAATATATAGCAGGGTGGAGCCGGTGACATGAATGTTAATGAGCGACATTTCTCCCAAGGTTTTTTTCTCCATTCTGTCACAGAGGGAGTTTTGGTTCCTTGCCGCTGTCGCCTCTGGCTTGCTCAGTTGGGGACACATAATTTCTAACGATTATCGTCAATTTGATTTCATAAATACTATTTAAACTAAACGGAGCTAGACAATGACATCTCTGAATTCAATAATGAAATGCCTTTAACTGAAAATTGAGTGTTTAATCTTATTATTATACATTACTGACACTCTATCCTCCAATTTGATACTGTTAAGTGCTTCGACACAATCTGTATTGTTAAAAGCGCTATATAAATAAAGGTGACTTGACATGACTTGACATCTGTGCCACACACCGGTCTCGAGTCCCACAGAGGAGCTCCGGAAGGATCAGGCCCTCCCAGAGCAAAAATTGAGGAAGTTTGCTCTTTCTAAGCTCAGGAGACTTAGTTGTGATTCTCATGTATCTTTCATTTTAGTATCAACAGCATTTTAGATGTTTCTCCTAAAATTCCATAGGAGAAATAAAAGTATGAGACATGAGAAATTTTTGAGAGAATAGAAGTCAAAACTGAGAATGTAGTGAAAGAAAAAAACAGAATATCTCTTTACTGACTCCATTATAGTAATACTTCATTGCTGAGTTAGCTCTTTCTAAGCTCATAAGTCTTTGTTGTGATTCTCATTTATCTCTCAACATAGTATCAGCAGTGTTTCCGATGTTTCTCCTAAAGTTCTTTAGGAGAAATAAAGGCACAATTGAGAAATGATAAATATTTAAGAGAAAGAGTCAAAACTGAGGAATGTGGTGGAAGAAATATAGAATATCTCTTTACTGCTGCAGTCTCTTTCAAGACTCCATCATATTTATCATACAGAATATTTTATTTCTCAGAGGTTGCTCTTTCTAAGCTCAGAGACTCAGTATAGCTCAGTTGTGATTCTCATATATTTCTCATTTTAGTATCAGCAGTGTCTTAGATGTTTCTCCTAAATTCCTTAGCAGAAATAAAAGTAGATAAAATTGAAACATGAGAAAGTTCTGAGAGAAAGCAGCCCAAAATGAGAATGGACTGTGAGAAACATGGGAGATCTATCTCTTACAAGACACTATTTTAAAAAACGGAATAAAAAATTATCTATTACTCAGAAGTTGCTATTTCTTTCGTTGGTTACATTGGGGTTTTTCACCTTTAATGGTCAGGACAGCAGGTGGAGAGACAGGGAACAATGGGACAGATGAGAAGGGAACAGGAGCAGGAAATTACTTTTAGGTTGGACTTGAACGCATTCTTCCTGAGATGCTGTTGTGTCTTGACGTCGATGTACTGCCCACAAGGCTATATGGCTCTGACAAGGTCACCGGTTACTAAGGGGTGATTTTCTTGTATGTCTCTTGTATTGAGATATCAGCTTCGTCTTCAGATGTCTTCAATTTTATTTTAGGAAAAATGTTAATTTTAAATTTTTGCTAATATTGTAAATACTAAAACCATCATTTTAATGATAACATTATACATTTAAAAGCATTACACATTTCAGAATATAAAGGGTTATAGTTTAAATTTATCTTCAATGCCCAGCATGTTATATGCAGAGCATCTCAGAGCAATGAGATCTCTTTAACATCTCAAATATTTTTACTAGACAGAAATTTGTTTACTTTAACATTAATGAAGACTTTTGCTTGAGTCTCCTGCTTCTTCTCCCTTACTATAACCCATCATCTTCACACATTATGCTCAGATTTTTCCTTAGCTAGAGACACTGGATCTCTCGTATTTTATCTTGTTTAAAACTTTACAAGAGATCTCAACAACATCAAATTCTGTGCTCAGATCTTTCTCCTTAGTTAGAGATGCTGCTGGATCTCTCAAATTTGTCTTCTATAAACTTTAGAAGAGATCTCAATAACATCACACACCATGCTCAGATTTTTCAAACAAGATCTGAATAAGAGCGCATAGTGTGTTCATTTTTTCCCTAAACTAATGACTCCAGATCTCCCACATTTCTCTTAAGAAGATTTCTCAACAACATCACACACTGTACTTAGACTTTTCTCCTACACTAAAGACAGAGGAGCTCTCACATTTGTCTCTTATAAATTTAAGAAATGAAGAAGTCAAATGTTTCAATAATAGTTTAAACATTTCTACCATATAATAGGGTAAACGTTCACTGTAAAAAGATTACTGTAAATTTTACAGTAACTTACTGGCAGCTGGATGCCAGTAAGTTACTGTAAAAATGGTTACAGTATTATTACTGTAATTGCATTTACAGTATAATAATGGCTTTACTGTATTTTCATTTACAGTAGTATTACTGTATTTTCATTTACAGTATTATTACTGTATTTTCATTTACAGTATTACTACCGTATTTTCATTTACAGTATTACTGTATTTGCATTTACAGTATTACCGTATTTTCATTTACAGTATTATTACCGTATTTTCATTTACAGTATCAGTGCTGTAGTGGTTATTTTCATGTACTTTAAACATTTTTTTACCTGTAAAAAACAATCAAATTGTGGTGCAGAACTGTAATCCATGATTTTTACCACCCCAACTCCATAAAAATCACAATAACTCATGACCATTAGTTCTGATAATATTCTTTTTAATTGTTGAACATTTTCTTTTAAAAAGTACAAATTACAACTCTTGATCTCTAGGATGAACTAGCTGAAAAAAAGGACATCATCACAGTCCCCTGGGCACTTTGTATCATTGCAAAACTTACACATACTGAAAAGCAAAAACAAGTACACTAACAGTCAAAAGTTTTTGAACTGTAAGATTTTTGATGTTTTTAAAGAATTCTCTTCTGCTCACCAAGCCTGCATTTATTTGATCCAAAATACAACAGAAGCAGTAACACTGTGAAACATTTTTACTATTTAAAATAACAGCTTTCTATTTGAATATATTTTAAAATGTAATTTATTCCTGTGATAAAAGCTGAATTTTCAGCATCATTACTCCAGTCTTCAGTGTCACATGATCCTTCAGAAATCATTCTAATATGCTGATAAATATTTATTACTATTATTGTTATTATTATCATCATAAATATTTAAAACAGTTGAGTGCATTTTTTCCATTTTATGGAAATTGCTACTTTTATTTATCAAGGATGATTTAAATTGATCAAAAGTGAAGTTAAAGACATTTATAATGTTACAAAAGATTTCTATTTCAGATAAATGCTGTTCTTCTGAACTTTCTATTCATCAAGGAAACCTGAAAAAAATTACTCAGCTGTTTTCAACATAATAATAATAATAATAATAATAATAATAGTAGTAGTAGTTTTTTGAGCAGCGAATCAGAATATTATAATGATTTCTAAAGGATCATGTGATACTGAAGACTGGAGTAATGATGTTAAAAATTCAGCTTTGATCACAGGAATAAATTAAATTTTAAAATATATTCAAATAGAAAACATTTATTTTAAATAGTAAAAAAATTCAAAATTGTTTTGCTGTACTTTGGATCAAATAAATGCAGGCTTGATGAGCAGAAGAGGCTTCTTTAAAAACATTAAAAATCTTCCTGTTCAAAAACTTTTGACGGGTAATAAAATAAGTATTTAGACTGGTGTTAATGAAATGAAATAATACAGTAAAAATGAGTTTGTGTTGTGTTAAATTTCAGTAATTTTGGACAGTCAAAGTTGACAAGCTCTCTGATGAGAAACAGCAGGATGGGATTCAGGCAGATCCTTTTTCTTTGCACCCTCTTTCCAGAATTCCAGCTGATCTGTAACTTTCAATGCATTTGGTGCCACAAAGATTGACTGTCTGAATGAACCTGCAAGCACAAGAAAAAAAAAAAAAAGCATTATTTTTCAAAGCAGTGTTTACAGAATTTACCTCAACTGTCAAACTTGGTGCTGTATGCACTTTGATGTTAATAAAAATGTTATATACTACATTTGAACGCACCTACAAGGGAAGGTACATAATTAGTTGATAATCCATCACATTCAAATTATTAAAGCTCTATTTTTTACAATCCATTCTCAATCTGTAGAGCAAAGTGGTAGAATGCTGAATTAATGGGTTTGATTCCAGGGGCGGTTCTAAGGTGAGTGGATACCCAGGGCTTAGCCCGGAGACATTAATTTATGTATCAGAATACATGGGATACAAGTCAAATAAAACAGGCTATGCTGAAAAGTTACATTGGCTAAGTGGCTTAATTTTTTTTTAAAGCAACAAATATAATTATTTATAATTTGTACAAATTGCATAAATAATATTATGAAATTGTTTTAAATATATACACAAAAAAATTGAACACAAAAATATGTAATGATAGAAAAAAAATAGAATGATACTTTTAAAAATTAGACTAAAATTACCAGTAGATGGCAGCAAGCCACTGTCTTAATGACTGAGCCA
Source organism: Spinibarbus caldwelli (assembly GCA_039654775.1). NCBI lineage: Eukaryota > Metazoa > Chordata > Actinopteri > Cypriniformes > Cyprinidae > Spinibarbus > Spinibarbus caldwelli. The sequence continues at coordinate 19,029,275 of CM077258.1, forward strand.
TTGAGTCATTTATTCAATCAATTCGTTAAAAACTGCTGATTCATTCAGGAATGAAAAAAAACCTGTTTTTTTTTTGTTTTTTGTTTTTTTAATGGTTCAGTGAATCACTGATTCAAGGCATTCAAAAAAGGTAAATTCTTAAAGTAATGAAACACTGTTGTGTGCAGAGACGCACAACATGGCTTTATTTAGAACCGTTTTTGTGAAATAGAGCAAAAAGACAATATTTTCTGCACGATTTAAATAACTTATTATTAACTTCTTGTATACTGAATTTTGTTGCCCTGACACTTAGTAAAGTCTGCCACAGACCATGCTAAATGCTAACCAATCTGTTCATATAATCTAGTCATTCTAAATGTGTGTGTCCAAGAAAATCTGTGCTTATAATACCATGATTAAAAATCTATATTTGTTGCTATACAGTTACAGTAATCTAAGTTTGTCAAATGGGGATATCGGTATTATGAATGTATAGGCTACAACAGGGGTTAAAGCAAAAAAAAAAAAAAAAAAATCTTTAGACTGAAAATATTTCCTCGGCCAAACCTCATTCCACAGCCATACCTGTCACACACCCAGTTTAAGAGCCGTGTTTTTCTTCTTGTAATTAGGAGTAGGGCTGAAACGATTAGTCGACATTATCGACAACGTCGACAATAAAAAATTGTCGACAAATATTTTTGTTGTCGAGTAGTCGTTCTATCTCATATGAGCTAATGTAAGAGCCTGTAATACTGCGGTTTGACCAGGTGGCGCTGTAGCACAAGAGTGTAATTCAGCTCTCCTGGATGCAATTCAAGAGAAGAACACACAGCGCTTCTGAGCAGCCTTTGGATGTAAATATAGCCTATGCTGCTCGCTTTAAATAGAAATAAACAACAAAAACTGACAGCGGTGTGAAAGTAGCAGTTAAGTTCTGATTTTAGCGATGTGGATGTTTGCACGATATCTGCAGTTCGGTTCTCCATTAAAGCAGTCATGTCACTTTTATTTATATAGTATACTTTATGCAATAGATAGCCTTAAATCAAGCAGCTTTACAGTATTAAACATGATAAAGCAGAGTCAGTGAGTGTCGCTTTCAGTTACAATTACAACTTGATTTTCTGTTATACAGCAGCTCTCCAGTGTGGAGCTAAGTGATAGTTTGGTTTGCAGAGATCAAAGCTTGATCTAGCTCAAGATTGTTTTGATTATCATAACCATATAAGGTATTTTAAGAGAGATTATGCTGCAAATAAAATAGTTTCCAAAAATAAGCATCATATCATTTACCTTTATTGTGTTTCTTATCCATATGACATACTAAAGGAGATGTTAGGCCAAATTATGTCATTCAGTTACTTTTTCATATAGCTAATTAAATGTTGAATAAGAGAGTTTCTCTGTCTGTCATTTAATTTTGTGTACCAAATATACACTACCAGTTAAGTTTTTTAACAGTAAGATTTTTAATGTTTTTACAGAAGTCTCTTCTGTTCACCAAGCCTGCATTTATTTGATCCAAAATACACCAAAAGCAGTAATATTGTGAAACATTTGTACAATTTAAAATAACTGCTTTATATTTTAAAATGTAATTTATTTCTGTGATCAAAGCTACATTTTCAGCATCATTACTCCAGGCTTTAGTGTCTCATGATCTTTCAGAAATCATTCTAATATGTTGATTTTCTGCTCAAGAAACATTTATTATTATTTTCATCATCATCATCATCATCATCATAAATATTTAAAACAGTTGAGTACATTTTCTTCAGGATTCTTTGATGAATAGAAAGATCCAAAGATCAGCATTTATCTGAAATAAAAAGTTTTTGTAACATTATACACTATACCATTTAAATGCTGGGAGTCAGTATAATTTATTTATTTAGTTATTTTTTTTGGGGAAAGAAATTATAGAAATTAATACTTTTATTTAGCAAGGATGCTTTCAATTGATCAAAAGTGATGATAAAGACATTTATAATGTTGCAAAAGATTTCTATTTCAGATAAATGCTGTTCTTCTGAACTTTCTATTGAGCAGCAAATCAGAATATTAAAATGATTTCTGAAGGATCACGTGACTGGAGTAATGATGGTAAAAAAATTCAGCTTTGAAATCACAGGAATAAATTACATTTTAAAATATATTCAAATAGAAAACAGTTATTTTAAATAGTAAAAATATTTCAAAATATTACTACTTTTGCTGTATTTTGGATCAAATAAATGCAGGCTTGGTGAACAGAAGAGACTTCTTTAAAAACATTAAAAATCTTACTGTTCAAAAACATGACTGGTAGTGTATCTATTTGTATAAATTAATAGTTTAATTATTGTAATTACATAATATGATTTTCAAAAGCTGAAGTGACCTTTCTTTATTTGTTAGAATATGTATAACTCAATATTTTAACTAATTGCAAAAGCTGAATAATCAATCAAAGTCTACTGATTAATCAGTAAAATAACCGACGATTAGTCGATTAATCGTTCTAATAATCATTAGATTAATCGATTATCAAAATAATCGTTTGTTGCAGCTCTAATTAGGAGCGCTTGTCCTCCTAATTAAAAAAAAAAATTAGGAGCACCTTCTTATCAATAATAAAAAATGCTGATCAAAAATAAGCCTTCTTAATACGAGGTGACATTTGACTCAAAGTGATTTACAGGGACATGTTCTTTTTACCTTTGTAAGTGCATTTTTCTCATTTTATTAAATGTATGCAGTGTTTCCTCTATGATTTTTTCCAGCTGTGGTGGCAGGACTATTTCCCATGGACCACGCCCCCTACTAAGTAAATAGTAAATAATAAAATAAGAACAAATAAATTAATGACAATCAATAGCAAAAACAAAAACAATAACAAGATACAAATTAAATTATCAGTACTTCAAATTTTTCAGTTAGGTCTAACTATAATCTATTCAACTGTAAAATAACACTGGATAGTCTTCACTGTATAATGAAAGTCAGCAGCAGGTTTATTCAGGCCGCTGTCTCTTTAAGACCTCATGCACGGATCTAATATGTTACACATGCCTCTATACTTTTTTTTTTTTTTAGGAGCACTTGTCTTCCTAATTTAAAAAATTTAGGAGGACCTTCTGATCAATAATCAAAAATTTTGATCAAAACTTAGCCTTCCTAATACGAGGTGACATTTGACTCCTTAAAGTGACTTACAGGGGTATTTTCTTCTTACCTTTGCAATGGCATCATTTTCATCTATGTCAAATTCAACAAAATTTGTTTATAAGATTTTTTAAATTTCTATTTAAAACAACATAATACGAAGTAGAATAAGACCAATCATAAGAAATTAGTATTAATAAAAAATTACTTTGTACTACAGAGGTGGCACAGAATAGGGCTGCAACAACTAATCGATAAAATCGATTATTATCGATAATGAAAATCATCGACAACGACTCTCCTTATCGATTAGTCGGGTCTGCCCACAGTGCACGTCCAACTTCAGCCGGTCCCATCAAATTACAGCACTGAGTTACGCATTTCTATGGCCAAAATAGTGGAGGAAACAGAATGAGATGCTGCGGGAAAAGTACGTGATCCAAGCTGCACAAAACATGAGAATTCTTTATTTTAAACTTTAAGTTAATGCATTAGCGTAACGGCTTGCCCTGTCAGGCGCTTTTTATACAGATGCGTGTGCATCCTCAGCCCAAAAACGTTCAGTTTACGGTCATATCCTTATCTTTAAATGTCACAAATTCACACGAGCATTTCCATTTTTGCATAAAGTTCCGTCCTGACAGTCTGTGTTAAGTTTAAATCTTTACTGAATGAGCACGAGCGCGGCGGGCGCATGAACACGCGTCAGAGAGGGATTAATATTCAGCGCAAAAACATTCATTGTGCTGAAATATCTGTTGTTGAACATTAAATTAAGGTTTAAAAGTCAACATGTAGTGCACGTATTTTATGAGAGTAGGAACTGTAAAGGGATAACCGCATATTTGTCTGAATATAAATATCAGACGCATAGCCGCCTTTTACAGGATAAAGCAATTACAGTAAACGTGACTGTGATCAAAAAGTTGATTAACACTGAGTTTGTGTTTTTATTCGTCTTTATTATCTTTATTATTATCTTAATTTTTGATGAAGAGATTTAAACTATAGGTCTATATACAGTGCTTAACAAATTTATTAAAACAAATGTATTTAAGGTTTATAACAAATAATGTAAGCTTTGTGCCACTGCTGCTCTAAACTAACAGTATTGGTGTTTACTAAAATAATTTTTTAGCTATCTGTATTGGTTAGTCCTCCAATATGCTTAAGGTCTTTAGTAACAGTAGGCTATTTCTAATGCTATTTATTTCTGTTATCTATGAATGAAAGATCTATGAAAGATGTTTTCAGATACCCAATTACAGTCAAAAAGTAGCTAAACAATGCCAGCAAGAATGCATGCTGTTATGAAAGGCAGGAGGCTATTTTTTTTTATGTGAATAAATATTTAGTTGTTTCAGTTTGTTATTTGCCCAATAAATGACAATAACATTTTTAGATTTAAACAATTCTTTGACAGATTCCTAAAATATTTGTTTTCTCTTTATTATGACAGATGGTCTAATAAATTGTTAAGCACTGTATGTTTTCATAGCATTCAGTTGGCACGTTTGTTTGAAGGACATTGGGCAGAATGTGGAAGTGTTTTTGTCAATAAAATAAAAAAAGAAGAAAATGTAGCTTTTTATCCGATTAATCGATTATTCGAAAAAAATAATCGGCCAACTAATCGATTATCAAAATAATCGTTAGTTGCAGCCCTAGCACAGAAGAACACAAAAGTGGCTTGTAGGTAAATTTTCAGACGTTTAATGAGGCTCAGAGGTGGCATGAGTGCAATTAAATTCATAGATTCATGTGAAGATGAATGTTTTAAATATAAAATTTTGAATACAGAAATATTAAATTATTTAAATAGGCCTAACTGAAATTATACGCTAAAAATGAAACTGAAACCGCCAGCAGGTGGAGGCAAGTCACTGATTTTATCACTGAATCATTCATTCAATTGATTCGTTCGAACGGCTGATTCATTCAGGAATGAAACAAGTGGCTGTCTTTATGAATGGGTAATCATGAATCACTGACTCACTAGATTCATTCAAAAACGCACTTTCATTCATGAATGAAACACCACTGTGTTTGCTTTCAGATATGTGCAGCGGCTCAGCTGTTACTTTATTTGTAACTATTTTCGTTGATGATATAGAGCAAAATCATGCGGTACTTGTTTATTGATCTGTTGTATTAAATCAATATCACATTTGCAAACTCCCTTAACAATTATTAAAAGCTGTCACTCTCCTTATCACGATCTGTGGGCACAGAGAAACAGAACGCGCGAGTGAGTTCTCAAGACTCAAAAGCACGTGCAAATGATACATTCCTTCATCTGCGGGAATGAGCAGAATTATTATTAACAGCCGAAATCCCGCGCAGAAAGTTCTGCTGTCGATTTGTGCTACCCTGTCAGATTTTGCTACCTCCCATTAAAACAGTAGGTAGTACAATTCGACAACAAAAATGCTACCTGTCAAATTATGATTTATTAATGTCTACACCTACCACAACCCTAAACCTACAGTAATGCAAATACAATAATTATGTGTTATATTCGCGGTTGTGGCTAGAAGGGATACAGCTACTGGAAACCAACAATACGTAATTTTTTATCTACCTATTAGATTGTGTTTTATTAATGTCTACACCTACCCCAACCCTAAACCTACCCTTACAGTAATGCAGATACATTAAATATTGATGCGTGAGAAAAAGGATGCAATATTGATGTGCGCATGCGCAGTAAGCCCTGGTAGGAAAATCTGACGGGTAGGAAAAAATGTCAGGACACCGGCAGAACAACAATAATGCACTATATGCTTCTTTTCCCCTCATTTTCCAATTAAAGGGGTCCTATTATGTTCTTTTACAAAGTCTTGATTTCGTTTTAAGGGTGTACTAGAACATGCTCTCATGTTTGGTGGTTCGAAAAACGCATTATTTTTCACATAATTTACGTTATTACAATACCATTCTCCCCAGTCTGGCACAGACGGCTCGATTAGTTCTGGGTTTGATTAAGGCCCACCTTCTGAAAAACGAAATGAGTTGTGATTGGTTAGCTGTCCCAGTGCGTTATGATTGGCGAACAGCTAGGCAGAATGACTAAAAGCAAATTAATTCTCTGCCAGCGAGAGGCGCTGTTGGAGCAGGAGAGAGCGGGGTTTCCTCGGTAACGCTGTACACAAAGCAGAGCTCCGCTCACAAACTCTGCTTTATCAGACATTACATGCAAGATGAAATGAAAATGGCATCCAAAATTTTCTGAAGACAGTCGGTTTCCTTAAGAAATACAGTGATATAAAAACAGCCGCACTGGGTTTAGATTTTGAAACGTGCATTCGAATTTCCGGAGGCGGGATTTATTTTAATGATATTCTAATTAGCCAATTTATGATGTCACAAATACAGGAAAACAACTTTGTAGTCCAAACGAGCCGTTCGTTGTAGTTCTTGAAAAGGGATTTTTTAAAAACAAAATATCTCCCTTTGGAGTGGACTTTGTAGATTTTTTTATGCCCAAACATACACTACACACTGACTAAAATTCAAAAAGTGAAAAAGCATAATAGGACGCCTTTAACGGAAATCAATCGTAGCGACGGAGAACTTTAATCCCAGCTACAGTAAATTAAAGATACCTGAAGCAGCTGCATTTTGCTGTTTAAGTGCTGGTTTAATAGAAATAATTTTAATGCACATGAAAACTCAATCTTGATGCGCACAAGACATGGTAATAAAAACATTCGGGGCTTCTGCCCCCTTAGCCCACCCCTAGTGCCGCCCCTGTTTGATTCCCAGGGAATGAATAACTTAATAAAATGTGTAGGGGAGCGCAGGGCACAAACTAACACGGGGTTAGTTGTAACACACATGGTTTAAATATTTCCACACATGCCAGCATGACCAAATTTATAGTATTTACTAGCTGCCATATCAACACTATATAGTGAATAAAGAGCACCAAAATTCAAAACTCTTTTGAAGATGTCGCTGAATATTTAATCTACCAAGGTAGAAGTAAATTTCTGGCTGAAGTAAATTTGGTCATCTCAGTTTTCAGTATTCATTTAAAATTAGACAAATCTGCTATTATTTTAATCTCCAATCTGTTATTTATCAGTTTAGATAGTTTTATAATGCTTCGCTAACTAGCAGAAGACACTAACCAGTTTTAAATTCCAGTTGCACAGATGGGGAACGTTGTAACGCTGTGTTACAATGTGCCCCGCTATTATTAAACTATGCTATTCTATGACATTAGCAATGCAATTTACACCATTTACTTTTATGAGTTTTAATGAAAAGCCATAAGAAGCAGGTGAATAAAGACTGACAATCGATGTTTAATGTTCAGAAATTATTATTTCAAGAAATGTAAAGCATTTTGGCTTGTTTGTGTGTCTCGTGTCCTATGACAGCTGTGTGTGGAGGGAGGGGAGTGTATCATTTCTGAATTTCTGAATGTGTTTCTTAATTTGCGCACTCTGTTTTGAACTACACTGTATACGTATCTGTGTGTTGCGATCAGGGCCGTCTTAAGCATGGTTGCAATGTGTTCATTGTCAAACTCCAAAATTAGATTAGTTTTAATTCTTAAAAAACGCCATTATTTTATTTGAAAAAGTTCATTTTATTTTATTGACAAAATATTTTAGTTTGTCTTGTATTTTTTTTTTCATTAGATCCGATAACATTTTAAGTCATATGGTTGTTACAACGTGCCCCTCGCATGTTACAATGTACCGCACCTATGGGGCATGCTGTCACGAAAAATAACGAAAAATATAACTTGCTTTGGATAAAAGCATCTGGCAAATGCATAAATGTAAATGCAATGTAAAACAAAATGTATTTTGGGTTACCTAATTCTGCATTTCTGTAAAATGGACAGCTGGCTGTATGATGATTCGGGCCTCATAGTCAGGATCCTGTTTTTGCTTGGAGAAATCTCCTGTAACAGACAGAGTCACAACACCCTTTTAGTGTTACTATAGTTTATGATCAGAAAAAAAAAAAAAAAAAAAAACTACCATACAGTAGTACAAACATTTTTAATAAAATAAACATTTTTGGTAACACTTTACAATATGGTGTCATTTGTTAACATTAGTTAATGTATTAACTAATATGAACAAACAATGAACAATGCATTTATTACACTATTTATTAATCTTTGTTAATGTTAATGAAAATACAGTTGTTGTTTATTCATGTTAGTTCACAGTGCATCAACTAATGTTAACAAACACAACTTGTGATTTTAATAATGCATGAGTAAATGCTGAAATTAACATTAACTAAGATTAATAAATGCTGTAGAAGTATTATTCATTCTTAGTTCATGTTTACTAATGTTTTTAACTAACGTTAATGTTAACTAATGAACCTTATTGTAAAGTGTTACCACATTTTTAATATGTATTAGCAAAACTTACTATATTAATATATTGCTAGCCCGTTCCTCTCTTTCAGAAGTAAACTGGTTCTGTGAGTTAGTGGAGATCAGCAGCCCGTGGATAATTTGTCTGCTTTAGTAACATTAGTTAAGTTGATGAAAGCTCACCTGTTGTTACGATGACAATCACAGGAAAAGACTCCAATACTCCTCCGATGAAGACGACATGACCACAAGACCACAAACTTGAAAATAAAATACAAAAGATGTACTTTACAGTGGTATTTCTCAACTCAGTTTTCCTCAGTATTTCATGTTAGCTCACGGTTTTATTTTACGTCTCTCTGAATAGGGATCGTCTCTAAAGTTACAACATTGAAACACACGTTTCTAACTTAAATAGCATTTGAAGAGAATCACACTTGAGATAGAGGCAGTGTACAAAAGATATTATGCTTCTCTGTGTTCGTTAACTTCGGCTAACTGATATTATTAACTTACCAGTTGATGTTATCATCATCGATGGCATTCATAAGAAGAGGCACCAAAATACACCTCCGACGTTGCAGACGACATCTAGACTAGAAACTTGAAAAGAACAAAGACAAAAAGTGCTTGAAAAACTGTTTAAAATCTCCACTGAAACAGTGGTGTCGCCTAACGTTAGGCACTTTACCTCAGTAACGTTATTTCACGTTAGTTCGTTGTTAAGGTTAAGTAATGACTCGCCAGATTAACTAATTTGCATTAAAGGGCAGCAGAACCTACAAACGTGTTTCTCGGTTTAATTAAGGTTTATTTTGACTAATATAGGTGACCTTAATTTACTCACCAGTCGATGTTTTATCACCGTTATGGCGGCGTTAATCCGGCCGTCAGTCAGAAAAAAAGGCCCCAACTCCCGACATGAAAAACGACACGATGAATAATGTTAGTTTGCTATTAACAAGTTAAAACATCTTACAATATCTCAGTTTTGCATAAAACAGAAACAGAAATAATATACTAACCTTTTTGTCCAGTTAACAGTGCAAAGTGTCTCTTTTGTCCTTTTACTGCTGCTTCCACCAAACAGAAAACAAAATAAATCTCTCTTGCCATTGGTCAGTTTTTCGCGGGCAAGTTCACTACTGTAAATTTACAGTAGTTTACTGTAGTGACCATATATTTTCCCACAATCCTTTGCAGTTTACAGTAAAATACTGTATATACATTTTACAGTATCTTACTGTACATATTACAGTAAAATACTGTTCAAATTACAAAAATCGGTTACAGTGTTCCTATTAAGCTCACGTACCCATTAAGCACACTTCCATTTTTGAGCTCAGATTATAAAAAGAAAAAATAATTTATTATCCTACTTGATGTCTTAACCAATTGATGTGCTTGTTACTATATACCTCCTGTAATTTCAAGTCAATCAGATCATTGCACACTGAGATATGGGTCTCCATGTGTTCACACTGTCTGGCGGCCATTTTGAAAGCCGTCTACAAACTTTCACCAAAAGAGGAGCCCCTTAAATGTGCATTTTTAGATGTTTAAGCCTTTATTTTGGGTAAGTTTCACTACTTACTGTAAAATTAAGAGATTAATGTTTAGACTTTTGCATATTATAACCTAGAACTTGGATGTGGGAAGTAATTAGAGTTAGATCCAAAAGATAGTTTTAGCAACATAGCACAGATGCTACAGAACACAGTTAGCTGACTAGCTGTATAAGATTGTGTGCTACGCTAATATATTACTTCACAGGCATTACTGGCTTGTACTTTTACATCCACAATATTATAAATTTACAGTTTATTGATGATCTGTGGTTTTACACTGCTTTTATTTTTAAAGATTTCATAATATTGTAAGGTGAGCTTAAAGGGTACACTACTAAGAAAATCACAGTTTCAGTGTGACATCAATAAGAAAAAGTATAATTTCATAGATATTGTTAATAAGAGTTGTTCATATTAAAATATATATGAACTTAATACATGACCTAGACTATTTATTTATCAAAATCCTGTCATTTTAATAAATATTACATGAAATTTATTAAAAATTGTTGCTGCTCCAATTAAGCTCAGTGTGTTTTCTTTAAGCTCTTCCACATTGAACGTCTATGTAAATACTTCATAAACAGACTTTAAAAATAAACTGATGGTTGTCACTTTAAGTTAAGTTAATCATTTTTTTATGGATTCTGTCAACTCAAATCTGCAGACTGGCTCTGATCTTTGGCAACTAGCATCAACTTCTCCAGACTGTAAATCGCTTGAAAATCGGGGCAAAAATCGTGTAGTGTATTCCAGCCACAAGAGACTATAAAGTTGACATCCATTTAAAAATATTTTAATGAAAAACAAACAAATACTGATTCATTCAAATATAAATTTATTCAAAAACTAATACTTTTTCCTGGCATATGTAAATGAATAAGCATCCTCATCTTTATTAAGGTCTTCCACTTGAGAGATGCGACAGAAGCACTGGAAATGATTCACGGCCGATCACCACTATTCCATCTTCACCCTCTGGATTTTCCAGGCATTGAACAGAAGGCTGAAAGATATTACATTGGTTTTAATATGTAAATAAAAACACTTAAGCTGCTCCTAACCATATTTATTTAATTCAAACTGTCAGTTTTATAGTTGCCCATCACTTTTTTACACTTTACCCTGACCACAGCATTAGTAATGTTACCACCAACTGTAATCTCAGGTCAAGCTTGTAAATCCTATTATTATGTATATGTATTATGTATTACACATATACATTACAAATAACCAATTATGATACATTTGTATCATATGTAATGTCAGGCTGAATGAATTATAATAACATACATTTGGTTGACCAGTGTATTGGAAATGATTGGGAAATGATTCTGACTCAAACACCACTATTCCATCTTCACCCTCTGGATTCTCCAGGCATTGAATAGAAATCTGAAACACATTACACATTACAACACTTAAACTACATCTAACAATATTTACCTAATTTAAATACAGTTTTTGTCAGTTTTAAAGCACTTAAAGCCATGCTGTGAATATAATATGTGAGTTTTTGTCAGTTTTAAAGCACTTGAAGCCATGCTGTGAGTATAATATGGCCAATATGTGATATATCATGCCAAAACTGTTTAGCCATGACTGTATTCACAATACAGCATGACTTCTCATACTATATTTCTAAAATAATACAACTGAGGAAAATCAGGTTATGACTTACGTTTGGTTGACTGATGGAATGGAAATAATTGCGAAATGATTCAGAGTCAAACACCACTTGTCCATCTCGACCATCACAGTTTTCCACACACTGGACAGGATACTAAAACACAATGAAATGGATGTCATATGCAAAATAAAACCTTTTTTAAGATGTTTAATGAATGAATGGTTTAAATAAACCTGACTACCTTAAGCTGCCAAGTATCGACAACAGTTGGACACAACTCCACATCTATCAAGCAGGAGAAATTGCAGCACGAGTTCCCCTAATTTAACAAAAAAATATATGATATATAACTTCATGCCAAAAATATGAAGAACAAAAGATATCTCTGTCAAGAACAATGCAGTCTTTATCAGACTAAGTGCCTGTTCTGCGATGTTAACGTTCGCATTCCAAACTTCAATCCAGCTTAATTTGTGTATTTGCATAGTTTAAAGTTAAAGTTGCAAGTTAAAATCTCTTTTTAATCTTTATTTATCCTAATTAATGAAAGAGATTGGTTAATTATAATTGAAACCTTTACTTCATAATCTTTACATTACAGGGAAGAGGAAAAGTGCCGATCGTGATATTGCTGCGTCACTTGCTAGCATGAAGCAATGCTAGAGCCTCTACAACTTTTTCAGATGTTTGAAAAGTTGTAGAGAGATGTTTGAAAACTAAGTTAAACTGTAGATAGTATAAACAGTAGTTTATAATGAATGTTAAGATAAACTCTTTTAAATTTTGTTCTGTTCTTGTTGCCACTAGCATGCTCATCTCCATTTCATTTTCTCCGGTCGGACATCTTTGCCAGATCTATAGCCTCAGCAATTTTTTTTTTAGGTTTATAAACCTTTGATAGCCATACACAATTGCAAACTTATTTTTAGATTACATACCATTTGTAGGTGTGTTGTTTTTCTTGATCGTGCAGATTTGATCTTCTTAACAATATGTTTAACTTAGCTACATTAAACGCAATCCCTCAATTGTTAGTATAGAGATTTGTTACGTAGTGTGGCGCATTCATTCTGATTGGTGGAGTAAGACATTTATATGAAATACATGAATATATAAGAACTATGAATTAATGTGTTATTAATACATTATATTTTGCAACAACATACACAGGAGGTTGACACATTATAAAACATTGATTAATAATATGAACAAACATTATTATATTGCATAATGCTTGACAGATCAGTATTATATATCCAAATAATTAAACTAATTAAATACTTTATAAGAGTATATTTTTAAATACTTAAAAATAATTAAGTATTTGAACACTTTGTACATACAAGTCACTTAAGTGACTAAACATTTTGAACAATAACTCCATTGTTTTAGTATTTGAAACCAAATTAAAAATTATACCTGAATATTTTGATTGTTTTGATTGGAAGGTGTTCTCGTGCTGTCTTTCTTTACAATAAATGTCACTTGGATATATGTACAAACTGACTTACAATGCAAAAACATTTATACATTTTTAAGCTTGTCCAGTGTATTACTGTTAATTATGTAGGCCTACTGTTCGAAGTTGTTACAATATTGGAGTTTTAAGTTATTACAAAAGTTATTGTCAACCAAAACTACAAAGAAGTCAACAATGTAAAGCTTTCTAATAGCCATTCACAGCAAAAAATTCACAGCATATCACCTTTTTGTCCCTGGGTTCAGCATGGTTAAATGAAGATTTGACACTGTGAAATTCCAATCATCCAACTACTCCACAATGAAGTAAAACATCCAGACAAAAATAACCCCAAATGGTAACGCATATACTTCCATAGGTGACTACTGACTTTGAATGAACAACTCTGGAAAATAATGATCACACCTTAACGACTCCTGCTCAAAAAGGTGAAAACACTTTCATATTTTTCTGACGTAATTGCTTAAAAAAAAAAAAGGTTGACCGGCTTGGCAGGCTTCTCAACTTAAGGAATGCATTACAAGATGTACCAGTATAAGAAACAATGATTCAGGCAGGGCTAGGCAAATAAAAGGAAAAGGAAATACAATTATTCCCTTGTTTGTACCATCAGTATGAATTAAATCCTTATTAGGCAAAGTTTTGAAATGAAGAAAAGATACTAGTGTCAGACTTCTGTCCCTGTGTCTTGTGTTTCCACGTGCTCCCAGTGTTTCCATGTCCTTATTTGGGTTTTCCTGTTTCCTGTCCTTGTTATGTGTAACATGAATAAACAAGACTCTCGTTTTGTGAACTCCACATCTCCTTGTTTCCTCGTCTCCCCGTTTCACGGGGATTGTGACAGAACAGCGGACCGTAACAAGATGACAACGGTTGAAGACAGGCTTGGGTGTCTGTGGTAGGGTGGTCGGGAGTTGGTAAGGTACGTGGAAGAGTTCCTTGAACTCTCTAACCAGGTGAGCTGGCTCAACACCTCTCTCTGTGTCTGTTTTCGGCTGGGGCTGGATGATGACTTAATCAGCTGCGATCTCCCCACGTACAGATTTTCCCTGATCGAGTTGGTTAATTATGTCCTCAATTTAAATGGTTTAAGCCTCAAAGTAGAGGTTCGGAGCAATCATCATCCAGTCCCTCCCGAAAACCACCGGGCCTCGCCAGCTCCCCCCTCGCCAGGACCCTCCACATACCCGGCCAAATGTTCCGACCACCCATCTCTTCCCAGCACCGTCTCTGTCCTCAGCCCAGAAATGCCAGCAGTTCCTGTGGCAAGCCCGCCACTGTCCGCGGCTCATTCAAGCCCGCCTGCAGCCACGGGGAAGTCAAGCCCGCCGTCCGTGGAGAAAACTACGCCGCCGTCCGTGGCTCCCTCAAGCCCTCCGCAGTCCGCGGCTCCCTCAAGCCCGCCAACGGTCCCTATGGCAAGCCTATCGGTGGTCCCTTTGGCAAGCTCAAAGTCAAGCCCGCTGGTCACGGCTCCTCCAGAGCGCCCTCCAATGTTGGCTCCAGGAAGCGCTTAGCTGTGCCTGCTCCTCCAGAGCGCCCTCCAGTGCCGGCTCCACGAAAGTACCTTCCAGATCACCCCCCCGTGCCTGCTCCTCAAAAGTTCACTCCAGAGTCGGCTCCAGCCCCGAAGCAGTGTACTCCCAGTGTTTCCATGTCCTTATTTGGGTTTTCCTGTTTCCTGTCCTTCTTATGTGTAATTAGTTCCAGGTGTTCCTCGTTTTCCCCTCATTAGGTCTGTCTATTTATATTTTGTTCTGCCCCATGTTTCCCCTCTGCTGTTAAATGTCTTCCTTGCCTGTGTTCTGTGAGGAATATTAAAGACTCTCATTTTGTGAACTCCACGTCTCCTTGTTTCCTCGTCTGCTGTTAAATGGTTCTGTAGAGATATGTAGAGATTGGTTCTGTAGAGATATGTAGAGATTGTGACAACTAGGAGGTACATCAAATATTTACAACATGTATTTCTTCAGTAAACTAATTAATTACAAGCTTCAGTACAACAATCATTCAACAAGCTTGCTGGGGGATTAATGAAAGCTGTCTACCACAGCCCACAGTGGATAAGGTTTTACGTATAGATTATTACCAACTTGTGGGTTACTACCTACAACCCAACCACAAGCACTAATCCAGTAGGAGTTCAATTCCTAAATGCCTGGCAGCAGGAACAATTGATTAGGAAGCATTGATTTATGGCAGATTTTGTCTTTTGCACTCCTCCCACTCTAACTCTCTAACACTTTTTTTATTTGGCATCTGCATATGACTCCCCTAGTAAAAAAGTAATATATTCAAAATACATTTATTTCATACTAAGTATAGTTCAAATCTATTAACACTGACAAATTGCTTGAGACTTACTGATATAAAAATATAATTAAACTTTATTTGGACTTTATTTGCGCACAACTTTAAACTTTATTTGCGCACAATGCACATTTCTTAACATGAAGTCTAAAATATGTTTTAATGTCACTATTGATGAGGATTGCATGATCTCTGTATAATATCAGTCTTAAATGCCAGATATTTAAAGTGTACCTGAAGTATACTTGCAATAGTTCCACTTTAGCACAATCAAATATACTTCAGGATATGTTTAGTTTGACTTCAGCACTACTTCCGCACTGCATTAAGTACAAAATTAGTTGTTCCAATTTAGCAGACTTTAAGTATACCTGTTTAGTACTAAAAGTACAATTGTAGGGTATTTTTATTAAGCACATAAATATGTAAATGTATTTGTAGTATACTTCACAGGCAATAAATGTATTTCAAATACATTTTTTATATTTATTTATCACTAGGGTCTATTCTTTTACCTGATCAACATTTTATGAAGTGATAGGGCCCGTGTTAAACTCAGAGCTCAACAGGGGTCAGCTGAACTGAGTGGCCAGTGCAAGCAGCAGTAACCCATCAGTCGGGATCATGGTTATTTCAATGCTCTAATCGAGATAAACCTCTCTAAAATGTGGATCATGTAAAATAATACATTAGAGTAGATGCACACTTTTAAAATGATGTAATTTCTTGCAGTGGGAGAGGTAGGGTATGTGTTAAGTTTGAAACTCAATATAGTGCTGCAGTCATGACATCATGGGGTTTTCAATTTACGAGTAAAACAAGGTCTGTGGTAAATATCAACTGACGATACTTGGACGTTTTGCTCCACAACGTGAATTACACAAACCTATACTGAAAACACAAAATTTGAAGCAGTTACGTTTATTTTTTAAACATATATTTGTAATAAGGGACTACATAAGAACTCTAGGGGTGTGAGTTTGTGCAGTTTACCTTGTGCAACAAAACAGCCAAGTATTATCAATTTATGTTAACCACAGACCTTGTTTTACTTATAATTAAAAAAAATAAATACAAAAATACAAATACAAAATCCCATAGGACAATCTGAAGCGAACCCATGGTAATTTAGTCTTCACAAGGATAAATAGAAAGAACATAGCACACAATATTTTTAAAATAATACATTTGATTGGGCCAACAAAGTATTTAAGTCAATGAAAAACCGACCTTTGCTCTTTTGCCTCGTCACAAGGGTCAGTAAGACTGGCCAGTTATCAGTACAGGAGTAAAAGCAAAAGCTTGTCACACATCTGGTGAGTGCAACCAGTGCAAAGCCAAAAGCACGGGACGGTACTCTAAAATCTCTACCATGGTGAACAGGAGGCGAAATGGGTCCCGTGCTAATGGTCGTGCTGGTCGAAGAGGGGTTCAAGCACAACAACAGCAGCAATGCAAACGACCACCAATTAAGGTTAGTTTGAACAACTAACAATTTTATAATTTCAGAATTTGACTATGCAGCGTCTGTTTGGCTCTGAATCATGGACTTTCCTGCCATTTCTAAAATATTGACTATTAAGAAAAACTATAAAGAATATAACTACAGTGATATATATCAATTTTATGTTAAAAAATTTAAAAAGATGCATATCTCTACAGAACCATCTAACCAAAGATTTGCATCAGTATGACATAGAGTTGTTTAATCACCTATGAACACATTAAAATACACTGAAAACCTATTAGATGGAAATGATATGAAATAAAAAGAACAGCACGTGGCTTTCCATCATTGGTATTTCTCTTACATAACCTCTGGAGTTTGTTATCTGAGTTCATGGTACAGATTCCAAGACCTACGCCTTCCTCTACTGCAGTCACGGCAATTATTATTTATTTTATAGGCAACTCATACTTCATATCCACCATTTGAGTCATCAAGCAGTGGTGTGGTGTGATTATAACTGTCTATATCTTTCCGACAGTGGCCCTCTGAGGGCTTCCCTCCTGAACAGCTGATGGTTCAAAGGGCGTTTACAACATCATAGATTATTGGGAGTTCACGCACACACTCATTCATGCATGTTTATCGAACACCAGCATATTTACAGAGTGCTTATGTTCAGTGTTTCTTATCACACTTCAGATAGAAGATAATTGAGAAAACATTCCATTAAACATTTAAACTTTGTTCAAGGAAGTACCAATAACTCATTGGACCTTCTGCAATTAAATTTATATACAGCATTTCATTAAAAGATCTGATTACTGCAATTTTTGTAAATACAGACAGCTTCACCTGTTCTATACCACACAACACCAGTTTTGCACAGTGTACATGTGCTTGATGCCAATCATTTTCTTGTTATGCATCATAACAGACATTTCTCTCACAGGCTCTTAGAGAACCAGCCATCTTTGCTAAACAATCAGGCAGCGCCTTAGACACCCCACATGACAAAGTGAATTTAGCCCAGGCTCGCCGTGGCACTCCAGGTAAGAGAAACAAATAAGTGTAATTCCAAAAATTTGGTGAATCCAAATAGCAAGTATGTTTATTTTGATTTTGTGCAGCTCATCGACCCGTACGAGTGTATGCCGATGGAATCTTTGACCTCTTCCATTCAGGCCATGCCCGGGCTCTGATGCAGGCCAAGAATTTATTCCCAAACACACAACTGATTGTTGGAGGTGAGTCACACTGGCACATGTACACTCTTGTCCAGTGTTGCAGCAAAACATACACATCTGTGTCATCACCCTCAAAAGTGTCCAAAATTAGAAAAAGCCAAAAGTTTTATTTGTGTTGTGTATGTATGGCATTGACTTTGCATTATTTTAAACCATGTCTGATGACTGCTACATACCTTGTGTGTCTCTCTTTCAGTATGCAGTGATGCCCTGACGCACAAGTATAAAGGCTATACAGTGATGACAGAGGATGAACGTTATGAAGCCCTTATACACTGTCGTTATGTGGACGAGGTGGTCCGTGACGCTCCCTGGACCCTCACTTCTGAATTCCTGAAAAAACACAGGGTAAATGCATATGTAGTTAAATGTAATATATATACATACACACACATATATATATATATATATATATATATATATATACACACACACACACACACACACACACACACATACACTACCGGTCAAATGTTTTTGGACAGTAAGATTTTTAATGTTTTTTTTAAAGATTTCTCTTCTGCTCACAAAGCCTGCATTTATTTGATCCAAAATACAGCAAAAGCAGTAATATTGTGAAATATTTTTACTATTTAAAATAACTGGTTTCTATTTGAATATATTTTAAAAAGTAATTTATTCCTGTGATTTCAAAGCTGAATTTTTAGCATCATTACTCCAGTCACATGATCCTTCAGAAATCATAGTAATATTCTGATTTGCTGCTCAAAAACATTTCTTCTTATTATTTTTATTATGTTGAAAACAGCTGAGTAGAATTTTTTCAGGTTTCTTTGATGAGTAGAAAATTCAGAAGAACAGCATTTATCTGAAATAGAAATCTTTTTTAACATTATACGTCTTTATCATAACTTTTGATCAATTTATTGCATTCTTCCTGAATAAAAGTATTAATTTCTAATTTGATTTTATACAAACTTTAAGTACATAAAATCTATTATTTAACCACAACCATTTTGTGTGCAACCCTTTTATATTTAAAATTCTTTAAAATTTTGACATCCAAGAAATAACTTAATTGGGACTCTTTTTACAGCATGATGAGAGGACAAATAAATAATTTAATAATTACGAATCTATGTGCATAGGGAAGTTCACATCACAGCTATAACAATGATAGAGAAAGCAGTGCACACTTGTAATAAACAGAAAGTTATCAAGTGTTGGTGTGAAATAAAGTTAGCGATATTTTTGAGACATTTTGTCTCAAATTGCAGCTAGCCACTTCTAAATAAAACCTTAATTTAGGCTACATTTGTAACCCTGTTACTAGTGTTATTTTAGTATCTGATATATTATAGTTTTTTAATGAGATTTCATTTTTCATTTTGTGTATTTTTATCATGTTTATTTTCTATTTTAATTTTAATTTTAGTTAAAGTAATTTTGTTGAGCATTTTTGTCAGTTTAGTACTTAGAATTAAACTAAATTAAAAAGGAAAAACATTACCTTGGCATCTAGCTGAAAAAGTAGCTATTTCATTTCAGTTAATGTTTGTTTCATTTCATGTAATGAAGATGTTTTTTATGGCTTTAGCTCTAGTTAAAAATAATAACCCTTCCTGTTAAACATTCAGCATAATTATTAACATTTCTATGTTATTATTATATTTACTTTTTAAATTAGTATTTACTGTTATAAACTTGCAAAATAATAAAAATTGCAAATGACATTAAAGAAAACAGAACAACTCAGATCAAAATTAATTTGGAGAGAAAAAAGAGGGTTAGGCCCATGGAGAGGCTCATCCAGTAACCAAAAATGACTAGGGATCACTGCAAAAAGTGTGGTATCCCTGTGTCATTGTGTCATACCTGTTTATTTGTTTTCCTGTTGTCCTCAGATTGACTTTGTGGCACATGATGATATCCCATACACCTCTGCTGGATCAGAAGACGTCTATAAACATATCAAAGAAGCAGGTAAAGACTTTAATAGCATCCAAAGTGAACATTTATAGAACAGAGTCAAAGACTCAGTTATAAATATGAATTTCTGTTTATAAGGAATGTTTGTGGCTACTCAAAGAACGGAGGGGATCTCTACCTCAGATCTCATCACACGTATTGTTCGAGACTATGACGTCTACGTCAGGCGTAACCTGCAGAGAGGATACACAGCACGGGAACTCAACGTTGGCTTCATCAAAGTAAGAAAGAAACTGTATGACTTCAAAAGCCTTGGAATACAATGAAAATGGCATTAACTACTGTTACACTCTTAAGAATAAAGGTTACAAAGGAGGGTTTTTAAAGTGATACTATAGAATAACCATTTTGGGTTCCCAAAAGAACCTTTCAGTGAATAGTTTCTAAAGTGTAAAGGACATTTTTCACTATAAGGAACCTTTTGTCCACTGAAAAGTTTTCATAGATGTCAAAGATTCTTCATGGAACCTTAGATACCAATAAAGAACCTTTATTTTTAAGAGTGTATGGTACTTTGGAGCACATCCCCAGCTCCCATTTGGTTTTATGATACAGAGAAGAGTTGCCAGGACATTTGAAAATATGCAAAAATAAAAAAGGCTGGTATGATATGAGGAAGAGGAAATTAAGACACCATTTACATCTTTAGGTGAACTAGCTGTTTTTACTGACAGGAGAAGAAGTATCGTCTACAAGAGCAGGTGGACAGAATGAAGGAGACGGTGAGGACAGTGGAGGAGAAGTCCAAACATTTAGTGCACCGTGTCGAAGAGAAGAGCCACGATCTCATCTACAAATGGGAAGAGAAATCTCGCGAGTTCATCGGAAACTTCCTGGAGTTGTTTGGTCCAGATAAAGCCTGGGTAAATGAAGGACATTAACAAAGCTGAGGCATTACACGTACCGTGTTATTTTGCATTTCAAATTGATGTTCTTTTATGTTCTATAGCACATGATCCAGGAGAGGAGTGGCCGTGTTCTCCAGGCTCTGTCTCCCTATCAGTCCCCAAGCACTTCGCCAAGCTCCAGTCCCACCAGAGGACGCTCTACTTCGCCCGTCACCCACTGGCCCCTGCTACGTTTCCGTTCACCACCGCCTAAAGGTGCTTCTGTCAGCAGCAGTGAGGGTGACGAAGGGGAAATGTAGATGGATGCTGACTCTCCGACCTCCTGCACGTTTGCGCAGACACCAGGGCCGTGCACAGACCTTTTGAGGGGCATGTGCTGAAACTGAAAAAAGGGCACCCCCCTCCCTTTTTTTAATTGCTTTAGAAAAGCTTTAGATTTATTTCCTATTAATAACATTCATAATAATAATATAGATAATATACAGTAGTTATACAGGGTTTCAAGGCTTCTTTAAACCTATTACAACAGCAATCTTCTGTGAACCATGTGCTTGAAGATGTTTATGACTTCACTGTGATCCACTGGGATGTCCCTTTCTACACATAAAGTTCAATAAGAATATGTTTGAAGAAAAAAGTTTTTTTCTTAGCTATTCTGTTTGGTTTTATAAGCTAATTTGCATTATTTGGTTAACATGTTTATGTGTCATTGAGAAGAGGGGAAGGTAAAGCAATGAGTGTTTTTGCCTAACTATTTTGAAATATAATTTAAATAATTATGTCTAACACAATTTCAGTCAAAATAGGAGATTATAGCATATCCAAAATGTATCCGCATACCTGACAAAAACTTGATACTGTGGAAGACCAGGGATGTTTGTCTTTTGAAGGTCTCTTATTCACTAAACTTTTCCTTAATATTCACTAAACTTTTCCTTAAAAATTTATAAAATATTGTGAAAAGTACAGTTGCAGTGAAAAATCTGAATTGTGCCAGAGCTCTCCCCTCCTAATCCTATATATCTGCATGGTAAAATATAAAGATTTCACAGTGATTTGATTCTGTAATGTTTTTTTATTTTTTATTATTATTATTATTTTTAGTTACTACAACATTACTGTAGTAAAACCATGTTTATACATGTGAAGACAACAAGCTAGATTCAAAAATTAGCTAGCGCGAATACGTGCATATTAACAGCGTTTAACCACGCGACCATATAATGTGATTAAATGTTAACAAACTATATCAGCAATCATAAATCAAAGAATAAATTTCTTAGAAATATATTTTACCTAGGTGACGAGGATCACTCAAATGTAGTAACGGGGATTTGACCAGCGAATGTGTGCAAATGTGCATTTCAATCCGTCATTAAAACGGCAGCATCACATTATGTTTTCATCAACAGGTTACAAAGTTTGTTGTATCTATATGGGCGCTCAGTTTTTCCTGTTGTAAAATACATTTGGCCAAAATCTCATTTGATTAGAGATGAATTGCTACTGTCTGCACAGGCTGTTTAAGTGTAGGCTATTGACTATAAGATGGCAAATGCAAGCCCTCTCTCTCGTGTCCCACCTGTCTCAGACCTCAAATACTATGGCAAGCCGTTTTAACTTTTAATCTATAAGCCGTACTAGTATCTATTTTCTTGCAACTAGTACTTATTTTTTAGATACTAGTATATTTTCCATTAAGCACAAGTACTTATTTATTAGCTACTAGTGCTTATTGTTTAGCTACTAGTACCTTTTTAAAAGATACTAGTACTTATTCATTAGATATTTATTCGATACTAGTACTCATTCATTAGATACTAGTACCTATTAAATAGACACTAGTACTTATTTATTAGATACTAGTACTTATTCATTAGATACTAGTACTTAATTTAAAGATACTAATACTTATTCATTAGATACTAGTATCTATTTAATAGATACTAGTACTTATTCATTAGATACTAGTACCTATTAAATAGATACTAGTACTTATTTATTAGATACTAGTTCTTATTTCAATAATGACTAGTAACTATTCTGTTGTTACTAGTAACAAATTTAAAATTTTGCCATTCATTTCTATGGTGATCTGTCATTGAGATATCAACTATTCAGTTTTGACTAGTGCATAATTTTTATGTACTAGTAGTTATTCATTAGGTACTAGTACATATTTTTTAGATACTAGTACTCATTCGTTAGATACTAGTACCTATTAAATAGACACTAGTACTTATTCATTAGACACTAGTACTTATTATTAGATACTAGTACTTATTCGAAATGTTACTAGTAAGATTTGTTATTTTACTAGTAAATTTTTTAATTGAATTCTACTGTAGCCATTTGGACTATTCATAACATAAGACGAGTAAAAAAGCAGACCTGACTAGTAAGATAAGAATTGTTACTAGTAGTAATTACAAAAGATACTAGTGTCTAATAAATAAGTACTAGTACCTAATGAATAACAACTAGTATCTATTAAATAAGTACTAGTATCTAATGAATGCTTACTAGTAATATTTAATTAGATACTAGTCACTATTGCAATAATTACTAGTCACAAATTAAAAGATGATATCAAAAACAGAATAACTACCACTACCTGTTCATTTGGAGATATCTTCAACCTCATAAAGAACTAGTGAGAATGTATTTGGAGATATCTTAATTCAAACAGATCATTACATAAACATAAGTACCTCTCAACCGTCCAATCAGAGTCCACATGGCAATACAATACATTAATATGCTGAATTAATTTGATTGTTAAGTAGGGCTAACTGGCTTTGTATGTTAGCCTACCTTGCTAATTGGTTACCATGAAAACACAAGGAAAGATTACAAACCTGTTGTCCAACAAAAGTATATTGACATGTTTTTATTCCAAATTCACTGCATAACATCAGTCGAGCGTTTGAAATAACTTCCTTTTGTGATCTGACATGGTTTCATTAAACAGAATGAAGTAGAAATCATGCCACTTTATATTATTCTATGCAGTGATAAAGCATTTTAAATATACTTTATTCTTATAAAAATACCAGAGATGGCTTGAAGAACACAGATAAAACCTTATATTGTCGCAATCATTGTTTATTTTCTTCATGTTTCATCAGTAAAAGGTCTATCTGCATGTTATTCAGCTACTTTGCTACATAAACAGCTAAAGCTGAATGTCTTCTTTGTCCATATAAGGGATTTCCTGGAACTTCATCAGTGAGAAGTCACTTGTGGAGTTTCTGCGCGAGGGCGCCCTCCGGCGACGAGTATGAATGAAAAAGAAATTACATTAATTGAGGACTCGTTATTGCTCACAAAACCCTAATTATAGCAAAAATAAGAACTTTGAGGTGAACATTTGCAAATCCTTATGTTTTTCTCCAGTGTAGAGAAGTATATATATTTTTTCTTTTTCTTGCAGCTATATTTATTATTATATTTATTTTTAAATACTGTTTTGTATATTATAGTGAAATAGTGTTATTACAAAAGTAATATTCCTTATTTATTTTGTTTAATGTTTATATTTAGAAGTAAAAACCATAATCATTATTAGTTATATTGAAACGTAAAAACAACATTTTTGGCCAAATTGTGCAGCCCTACAAGTACAGCAAACCTGGGTCATTCTACAGAAATGTTCACTTTTCTGTCCCTAGATTTTACAGAAATATTACAATTGAAATACATATTAGGGTTACAATTTTTTTTATTTTAAAATGAAATATGTTATTTGAACAATTACACCTTCCTGAGCCATCAATGTGGCATTATTTTTTTAAATTAATTATATAGAATTCCAAGTACCACAAAACTGCTCGTCCCCACAGCCATGTACAGAGGGAAAGTGCTTTATTTTGAGGTCAAAAACAGGATTCTCTACCATTTAAAATACAAAAGTCTATTTATAACTATCAAATATATAATGTAAATGGCATAAAAAAAACTAAATTCCAAACAAATATTATAAAGTATATAATGAAAATAGTGGTCCCCTGGAGTTGTGTCACTGGTGTTACCGCTTAACAAAAGTCTTTTGTTTTGGAATAAAAAATCACTCTAATGACATCACTCGACTTCCTCCTTCCTATTTTCTAAAGATCTATGAAAAAAGGCCCATGTTTAGTCCACCGTTTCTTTTCAGTTATCAGAAATTTTCTCATTTATCTCATGATTTCATATGAAGCTTTTAGTTGACGTCACTGGTATGACCAATTTATTGTTAGGGAATTGTAAAAAAAAAAAAAAAAAAAAAACTATAATAAAAATGGTTTACACTAATTAATTTAGTGAGTATACCATGATTGACAACATGTGGTTTGATACCTTGCAGCAGACATTTTTTAAAATGCATTTTTCATGAAAATTGTCACTGGTGTTACTGTCACTGGTGTTAACTTCCTGTTGGGTAACACCAGTGAAGATCAGTATATCAGGTCGTATGTCAGTGGTGTTACTGTGCTGTGTTGCTATGTTACTGTACTGTTTTTCTGTCACATTAAATAAATAAAACACAATCTACTTATTTCTTGCATTTTCATTATTTTTCCTGTAACTCTGACTACATGTGCTGAAAAAAAAAATTGAGAAATAATATTTCATAAAAACATTTAATATTGCTAAAGAAGGTAACACCAGTGACAAAAAATTATACATGTGGTCTTGAAATAATTGCACAAAAAAAAATTAAGCTGTCATTTATACGTATTCATAAAGTCAAAAGGTATTCTAATAATGTGTGTCTAAGTTTAAATGTTAAAAAAAAGAAATAAATTTTAAGACATCTTGCCATACCAAAAGTGGACGTTTCTGTAGAATGATGTTTTTTTTTTTTATTATTATTATTTTTTTAATTATTTATTTTTGGCTTTTTTCCTAAATAAAGAAAATGTTTGTCTGAAAACATAAGGTTTGGATTTTGTGTGCCTTGTACAGAATATTAATGTAAAAACATTCAGTGTCTGTAGCACCAGTGTGTCTTGTACATAATATTTATGTAAAAACATTCAAAGTCTGTAGCACCAGATGCAAAACAGTTAACGTACAGCCCTGATATGATATTTATTGTTTTTACTGGAGGAAAAGAGGAAAATAATAGATAATACAGTTTTTTCTCAGTTGCTTTGGTGCATTTCTCGAATCGTCCTTAATATTTGCAAAGAAGTATGTGCATTTCTCAATGGATTGCAAAAGCCTGTAACTTACTCAAAATCTTTAGCTAATCTCTCTAAAGTAAGTATTTATGTCAATGAACATATCAGTGCCATAAGAATGAAAAGTCCTTGTGTCACTGTTCACAAACAAAAATTGTTCAAAATGCTTAGTCATGTTGTCAGTATAACAGTGTAATACTGTACACAGTGTAATATAATAATACTGTTATTATTACCTGCTGTAAACTACGGCAACAATTTGGAAGACAGCTACTGTACTGAAATGCAGAAGGCTGCGCTTCTTATGCCACATATCCATTTCAAAAGTACAAATTTACACATTACTGTATGTGGGATATTGATTGAAAGAGACTGTTTCGAAATGTTTGAATTATTGAGGATATGGTCGATATGGACAACATGGTGCACAGTAGTGGACCTTATTTCATCTGATAGCTATGCGTCTCTGTCCTTGGCCTCTTCTGCCTCTTCCTTTGTTTTGCCTCTGTACACTTCCATGCATCCTTACTCCTCTTCTTCCTCTCGTCTGTTGACCCTGATCGTTTTCTGGATGTTCATCCATTGTCAGAATTATATATGCTTTCCAGTTGAAGGTTCATGAGATGCACCTTTGAGCTATTTCAGAGAACTATTTTATAATTGGTTGATCTACATTCTCTTCATTAGTGAAAGTCAAGATTCATTTGCACAATTCATGGCAAATTTACAAAAAGTCTAATAGAAATGTGTAGAAAATATGCTTGACAGTTTATGACAACTAGATCAACAATTTTGCATTTAATGACTAATACGATAAACTAATGACTCGAGGTTTTGAGGGGTAAGACTATTGCACAGAGAACTATAAACCTTTTGAGAAACATAACAATAGCAACTGATAATGTAGGAAACCGCAGACAAATGTACATAATCAGTTGCATGAATGTACCAAAGCAATCGCAACTTGTTCAAAAGAATGAGAAACTGCTTTTATGATGTGCACAAGTGACTAGATGATGTGGAGGTTGACCAAGTAGTTTTGAGAATTTCATACCTGATCTGAGAAATGCATCAAAGCCACTGAGAAAAAATGTAAAAATTGGTGTCTTATCTCCATCCTGCCACTAGAGGTCACTCGATGACAAACAAACACTTAGGCTACTGTTTACGAAATTACAGTCTTTGCAAAACTGACAAAAATATGTTTTCTATGTGCTTGTGTACAAATGATTGTTTATTTTCTATGTGGTTTCCTAAAAAAAAGTACATCCATCTCCTTGTTTCCGTTTCCTGTCTAATCTCTCTCCTATATGTTGCTGGTTCATTAATATTCAACATACGATTAGCATACTGGGCAGAAATGCAAATTTAAAAAGTACTAGTATCTATTAAGTTCAGGATATATCTGGTCTAAAAAGTTACTAGTAACTAAAAAATAAGAACTAGTTCTATTTTTTCGTAACAAGAAGTGTATAATTAAATACTAGTCACTTCTGGAATAAGAACTAGTATCTAATGAATAAGTACTAGCAACTTTACAAAAGACACTAGTACCTAAAGAATAAACACTAGTACCTAAAAATAAGCACTAGTAGCTAAAGAATAAGCAGTAATAACTAATGAATAAGTACTAGTACTTAATGGAAAAGATACTAGTATCTAAAAAATAAGTACTAGTAGCATGAAAACAGATACTAGTACGGTTCATAGATTAAAAGTTAAAACGGCTTGCCATACAAATACATTAAATTTGAGCCTTTATAGACATAGTGTTTCTTGCGTAAACACTACACGTAAAAACTACACGTTTTTATTGGCGGACTTCCCCTGCTAAATTCGCATTCCAGGGGCTAAATATCACGTTATTGAGGTCGCTTCAACACGCGGACATGGCAACATTGCTGCTGTGGAATTTCAGTTCATTCAGTCCAGATAGAGGGGGTGGAGTTATGAGGTTTTACTGACAGTTTGAAAGGATTCAACAAGATTTTAGTCACAAGCTCTATTCAATACATTTTATAAATACTAAATATTTATAAAACAGACAAACAGACGTAAAGGGTGATTAATAGCATTGATTTATGGAAGAAAAAAAACACCACAACCAAAAAAGGGCACATTGGAGTGTAAGGGGAAAAAGGGCATGTGCTCTGCACAGGTTGAGCCCTACCTGTGCACGTGCCTGGCAGACACCCTTACGTTCATAATACAGATTGTATTATGAAATGCATGCTGCTCAAAGTCCAAACTGACTTTATAATTCTATAGAAGAAATTTTTTAAAAGCCATAATTTGTATTCCCACAAAACACAGAACTGAACACTTCATAACTTGACTGTTCACACCAAAAAAGAAAAATATCGCTAACTATATTTCACACCAACACTTGATAACTTTGTGTTTATTACAAGTGTGCCCTGCTTTCTCTATCATTGTTATAGCTGTGATGTGAACTTCCCTATGCACATAGAATTAGAAAGATTATTAAAACTTAATACTTATTGTTATAGTAATTGTCATTGTTGTGAACAAATAAACATACTTGTATTTTATTAAACACTATCCCCCGGTTTCACAGACAAGGTTTAAGCTTAGTCCCAGACTAAAATGTAATTCTGAGCTGTTTCATCTGAAATAAACTTGCACTGACTGATCTTAAAACCTATCAGTGCCTTTGTTTTGTCTCAAGATGCACACCAGTAATGGTTTTTCTAAGGCATGTTAATAAAAATTACTTAAATGTCCTAATTGAACTACGGCCTAATCCTGTTTTAGTCTAAGCCCTGTCTGTGAAACCAGGCCTAAGTATTTAATAATAAAACTATGTATAAAACTATGTATTTAATAATTAATAAATAAATAAAAAATTCCCACGTCAACAGCCATATCACCCTGCAGCCCAAAACTTGTTGCCCACTGAAGCAAAGCAGTGTTGAGCCTGGTCAGTACCTGGATGGGAGACCTCCTCAGAAAACAAGGCTGGTGCTGGAAGAGGTGTTAGTGAGGCCAGCAGGGGGTGCTCACCCTGTGGTCTGTGTGGGTCCTAACGCCCCAGTATAGTGACGGGGACACTATACTGTAAAAAGCACTGTCCTTTGGATGAGACGTTAAACCGAGGTCCTGACTCTCTGTGGCCATTAAAAATCCCGGGGTGTAACCCTGGCATCCTGGCCAAATTTGCCCATTGGCCTCTTACCATCATGGTCTCCTAATCATCCCCATACACTGATTTGCTTCATTACTCTGTCTCCTCTCCACCAATAAGCTGGTGTGTGGTGGGCGTTCTGGCGCAGTATGGCTGCCATCGCATCATCCAGGTGGATGAGGAGAGTCCCCCCTTCCATGTAAAGCACTTTGAGTACCCAGAAAAGCGCTATATAAATGTAACAAATTATTTATTTTTATTATTATTTAATATTATGCTAATATGTTCCTTGACAGTTTCCAGACTGATGGATTGATACTGGCGATGACATGTACAGTACAAATATAGGAATATTTTGAAACTAGTACAAAAAACTACATTATAAATGCCTATATTCAGAGGCATGCTTGAAACATTGCTCTCAATACACACATGCAACATAATGTTATTGACATATTACTCCAGTCATGAGTCACATTCTCTTACAAATAGGCGTTAATCCATAATCCCATTGTGCATAAACTGGATCCAAAACTCACCTTAAAGCGCTATCAGTGCTTTTGCGTTACGTGTTTCTTCAGAAGAATTTAGAAATGCACTGAAATTAAAATATCTGACCAAAAAATACACTGGGTGGAAACTGAAACTAAAAACCATGCACTGTTGTTTCATAAATCTGCTTAAATACTTGAAAAGTATTTTATAGTAAACGTAATTTCGTAATAATTTACACGTCCATTCAAAAGTTTGGGGTTGTGAATGTTTTTTTGAAAGACGTCTCTTATGCCCAAGACTGCATTTTCATGCAAAGCATTTATTAGAAAACTTTTGTAACATTATCGGTGTCTTAACCAGTGATGGGAATAACGGCGTTAAAAATAAATGGCGTTACTAACGGCGTTATTTTTTCAGTAACGAGTAATCAAACAAATTACTGTTTCCCCCGTTACAACGCCGTTACCGTTACTGACAATAAAATATGGCGTTATTATAATTTATTATAATATTACTATAATTGTATTTTTTTGTATTTGTTGTATTTTCCTGTCAAAATAACGGAGTTCCTTTGGAATTCTTCAGCTTTTAAGAACTGCCGGGTTCTCTGGTGGTGGGGGGAACTAATGCGCAAACGACAATCTCATTGGCTGGCGCTCACCTATTATCATCCCTGTTTTGATTTCAGCAAATCAATTCGAGCGAACGCAGACTATGTGATTAATATTCATGAACCCAGCAGCTCATTAATCCTCAGTGCATTTTATATTGTTATTAGTAGTAGAATTCGTAGTAGTTTTGTTATCTTATCAAATTTTTCCCCCTTTTTTTTTTATAGAAACACTAAATGACAAAACATCTTAAGCACCACCACCAGTCCCAAGTTCAGTCAACATGACAAATATGCATTCATACTTGGTTATTCTAATTACTAAAGTTCTATCATCATATAATGCTAAATTATCATAATATCATATTATAATCCTTGACTGACTGATGCTAAGTGTCAGTAGATAAACAGTGTAGATTAATGTACAATGTTTTATAATAATAATTTATTCTATTTAGAGTCCGTTTCATGAATTTAACATATTTAATATTGGGGGTATCCAAGTTATTTGACATTTGAACATTTTTTTTAAAACAAGTAACGCAATAGTTACTTTCCCTGGTAATTAGTTACTTTTATAATGATGTAACTCAGTTTCTAACTCAGTTACTATTTGTGAGAAGTAACTAGTAACTATAATTAATTACTTTTTTAAAGTAATGTGCCCAACACTGGTCTTTACTGATAATTTTGATCAATTTAAAGTGTCCTTAAAAAATAAAAAAAATAAAAAAAGTAAATAAAAATCTTACTGACCCCAAAACTTAAAAAATTATAGGCATTAAAAAGATTTTCACCCCAAATAAACTTAGCATACAAAAGCAAAAAATAAAAATAAAAATAATGCCACATGGTACATCATACAATACTAACTGTAGCTACTGTATTAATGGTACTCCACGTAACATTCTTCCAACATCCTCCACACTCTCACTAATGTAAAACTATTATTTTCAGACAATTCCTATAGTCCTATAAAGGCCTAGAATCAATTTTCCTTATCTGGCAGTGTTCTGTAAATGCTTGGCTGCTGTAATTCCATCACTGTTACTGTAGTAGGTACAGTAAAATCATCTGTTGGCTTTATACGTGGATGCATCTCGTGGGTCGCTGCTTGGGTTACTCCAGTCATCAGCCTCAGGACCTGTCTGATAATGTCGCCATGCTGACTTATTGAAGACTGGAAGACGCTCAAAAGACTCACTAGAGACAGCCTAGAGAGAGTGGGAAGAAAACCATTTCTAGTCGAAGCTAATGGTATTACTCACTCTCATCTAAGTGTCTCACAGACAAAAACATCAATGCAGATACCTTAAGATGAATTACTGCATCTGTCCCGAAGCCTTCAATCGAGTACAGGCTCAAGTCTCCTTGAAAGTAGCGTGCATAGAGTCTAGAAATTGGCAGTCCGTAGCCAAAACCAGCCTGCAGAGACAATATAAACAGGTTGAATCTACGTATACAAACAGATTTATGCTGTCTGAAGGGTAGTTACCAGTGGGACAGCAGTTTGTGAAGGATCCAGACGTGGTGTTGGAGCAGTGGAATACATGTAATTGAAGAGACGATCAATCTTTCGTAAGGGGACACCACCACCTTTGTCACTAATCTAGACAGACACACAAACATCAAATTAAGAAAGTTCAAGGTGTTACTATGAGCTTTTGAAGTCACAATAATTATTAATGTTTTTTTGCTAAATAGTCTTGTGTGGAACCTTTATTGAGAGATCCTCTTTTCCCAGAGTAACCATTGCTGTCACTGGAGGAAGCCCCTCACTGCTGTTTTCATAGAGCTCCACTGTTGCCCGCATGGAATTCTGCACATGTACACATAATATAGTAACTTACCCAGAAGATGTATAGTAAGTAAAAGGAATAAAATAGCTGACAGAAGTCCACCTAAAACATCATTTGAGAAACAGTTCATTGTGTTCCACTTTAAAGATCACCTAAAAATGTGAAAAAAGTTTTGGTGACACTTTTGGTTAAATTCGTTAAAAGAATAGTTCATCCAAAAATGAAAATTTTGTCATCATTTTACTCACCCTCATATCATTCCAAACCTGTATATATTTTCATTTTTGGGTGAACTATCCATTTAGCTTCAGATACAATGAACTACCAATGAAAAATACTTTTGTAGCATTTACTATTATTTGACGGTAATTTCTACATATACTAATATTTGTATTTAAATAATAAATTAATTAACATAAGTTATGTTATGTATTAAGAATGATTATCATGTATTAAGAATGATCATCACTGTTATTTTAGTATCATTTAGTTACTATTACAGTTTTTAATAATAATTTGAATTTGTTTTTATTTTTATGTTTCTGTTTTAATTTTAATTAAAAATACAGTAATTTTTTGTGTTTGTCATTTACATTTGTTTTTAAATGTCTATATAGTTTTTATTCACTTTATTTCTGTTTTAATTTTAGTTATTTTAGTAGATAAAGTTGGCATAAAATAAAAAAATGTCTTTGCAACTAGCTGAAATTAATTTTTTATTATTATTTTAATATTTTATTTCAGCTAACATTTATTTATTTCAAGCAACAATTTTTTATATTTTAGTATGGTTAATTTTAGTTTTAGTTTACTAACAATCCTGATGATTATTAATTATATTCATACTGGCCTTCTTTTGATGAAAGTACACCTTGAAAAAGTTGTGAGTACAAAATGTTTGAATAAATAATTTAGTTTTTTTAGTTTCCTTCTAATGTATAATAATTAAACAACAATTAACTATGAATAATTGTTTATTTATAAATTAGCATTAACCTAGATTATTAAATACTATAAAAATGTGTTGTTTAATTTCTTCATTGTTTGTATCTGATGCATAAATTAATGCTCACGAATTGACCCTTATTGTAAAGTGTTACCCGGCTTTCTCTCTCCTTTTAAATTAGCCAACTGTCTATTTTTCTTGCCTTGAAGAGCTCAAACAGCATGTGGAAAAGATGAGAGGGCACATAGACCACCTGTATAGGCTTCTTTGGAGCTTTGGCTAGCAGACAGAGTGAAACAAGATAGAAAGGCACAGATTGATTAAAAGAAAGTATAATTTTGATATGTTATTAAGAACAATAAAACAGATAACAGTCTCACAGTTTAATTCCTCGATCTTCAGTTCAGGAGCTGTCATGTAGTACTGCTCACAGAGCATCTTTGCTGTTTCATATGCATCTGAGGTAAGAGATCAGAATCTTCAGAACCATGTTTATTTTATGTATCTGTGCATTATAAGTATCTTTATCTCACCTCTCACCACCTCAGCCACGTTGCACGCTGGGTCTATGCTTCCGATGTGTTTTGGTTGTGCAAGACAAGCGGCGTCACCAAACAGAAGAGCTGCAACAGAATGGAGAGCTGCTTAGACTCCAGTTCTAAATGATATAAAGACATTCCTTCCGTCAGATTTAATTCCTTAACATTTATCCAACATGAATGTGATGTCACCCACTGTGCTGGTTGATGAGCATGCGGAAAGAAATGCGGTTGGTGTAGAAGCGGTCAAGAAAGTACTGCACATTGCTGCTGATGAAGGGGTCAAAACCAAACTTCTCTTTGTATTCAATGACACCCTGGGCCATAGTGGGCACCACGTCATTGTGCCTGTTCCGAATCTTAATCAGGATCTCTAGGAAGCTGAAGCCCACAATAATAAGTTGTTTTGGGGTAAAATAGCATGTGGGTAAAAGTAATAGAGCAAACATACATTTTCTGTACAAATTCACATGTATAAGGGGACAGTTCACCCAAAAACGAAAATTGGTTGAAAATGTACTAACCCTCAGTCCATTCAAGAAACACGCAGCTCTTCGCTTAACAAGATGTTAACTGATGGACTGGAGTCATGAGGATTACTTGTGGATTATTGTGATGCTTTTATCAGCTGTTTGAACTCTAATTATGACGGCACCCATTCACAGCAGAGGATCTCAGTGGTGAGCAAGTCACGCAATACTAGATTTCGGATCTGTTCCTGTCATGAATCTGGTTCATGGACTTCCATCCGCTAGCCACCAGAGATCGCTATTCTATTACATTGACTTTCACACCACACAGACTGTTTCACATCACCTTGGACTACATTTCCCAGCAGCCATTTCACTATCACACGCTCACACCTGAGACCAATCACACAATCACACACCCTACATAAGCCTTGGACTTCCTCGTTCTAATCGCCGAGTATTGTTCTGAATTTATTACTCTCCTAGTTTTAGCGGCGATACGGAACCCGTTTCTTGTTTTCTAACCTGTGTTCCCTGGATTTACCCTTGTCTCGCTGTTCAAACTCTGTTTATGCCTCGCCTGGATTATTGCTCATGTTTCTGGATTACCCCTATAGTCAAGCCCTCTGGATAACGTTTGCTGTCGACTGACTCACGCCTGGTTTTGGATTATTCTTGTATCTCGTCTGTGCCATACCTGTTTTCTGGTGTTTTGACCCTGCCTGTGTTTTTGACCACGTCTCTGTATAATAAAGCTTGCAAATGGATCCGCACGTCTCTCGTCTTGTTCGCCCCGTTACAGTTCCGATGAGGAAACAAATTAATCTACATCTTGGAGGGCCTGAGGGAAAGCAAATTTTCTTTTTTGGGTGAATTATTTCTTTAATGCTCATCCCTTTAAGCAAAATAAAAGAAAATTATTTTAGACTTTCCCTGGCAAGGTTGCAGACTCACTCATTAAGGGTGCGGGGATCCTCTGGACTTCTTGTCTCGTACTCTAACAGCTCTTCAAAGCTCTGGCTGTACCTGATACCACAGAAAGATATGTATTAAAAATGTTACAAAATATTAAAGTTTTGTATTATATAACATAAAAAACATTACTCTTTTAAACTTTAACTTCCGTTTTGACTATGGCAATTCTGTTATTCCTCTTAGAATCACTAGGTGGCGAATGCAAATCAATGTTTAAATCCAAGCACTGCAAATGACATTCAACAGCATGTTGGGATTAGCATTCTGATTAGTGCTGTATGTTTACTATTTTATCAGTTTACAGTATGTATACTTTGCACAGTATCAAAGGCTATAGAAAGGGACTTTGACAGTAAGCACTAAACATCTAGATACAGTGGTGGCCAAAATTATTAGAACACCAGTATTTACAACAGCTAAAAATGGTTTTAAGTCAGTTATTTATATATTTTGCTGTAGTGTGTCTGATCTGATCTCATCCTCATCCAGTCTGTCTGGAATGACATGAAGAAACAGAACAAACTGAGACTGAATGATGATGAGATCAAATCTCTGTGTGGAGCACTGGCTGTTGTCAGACTCCTTGTGCAAACAAAAATCTCACTGGATTATTACATTTATAGGCTTAAAACCATTTTTAGCTGGTGAAAATACTAGTGTTCTAATAATTTTGGCCACCACCGTAACTGACTACATTGAATTATTATTATTATTTTATTTTATTTATTTATTTTTTTTTTAGCTTTGGATGCTAAGTACTTCACAACTGTGTTGCATACGACAATTTGTCAATTATGGAATAATCAAGACAAGCCACCCTTATTTAAATAGTGCTTTGTACAATACAGATTGTTTAAAAGCAGCTTCACTGTGGTAAACAGAAAAGTGACAATCAATGATGTTAAACTTCATCAAATATGAGGCAAATCCAAATTCTGCTATAAAGCAGCTCTCACAAGACAATAGTGTCACTATTCATCTCAAATCAGTTCAGTGTTGGTTCAGATCAGTTCAATAATTGTAAAGTCCATCAATAGCGAAACAATTTTAATTAAATGTAGACAGTCTGTCACTGTCATTACTCAGCTCTTGTCAGTTCAATGTTGAATAAATTCAATTAAAAAACAATATTGCAATTAATATTGCAAAATTCATAAATTAAGAAGAAATTCAATTTAGCTATAAAGCAGCATACCAAAGGCATAGTCATTATTCAGCTCAATTCAGTTCAAGTTTTGTTCTAGTTTTATGTTAAGTTTTGTTTTGTTTAGTGTCAGTGTAGTGTCATGGATAATATTACTGAATATTAAGTGTCTTTTGAACCCCAACTACACAGAACAAAGGTGACAGTGGCAATGAGCCTAAACTCCATCAGGTGACACAAACTGGAGAAAAAAAAAAAAAGAGAGACTGCAGGACTCAAGCTCCATTCTACATTTACATTCTGCTACATGACACTTCTTTGAATGCACACATTTCTTCAAAACAATCACTCTGAGCCCTTTACACTAAACCCAGTCACTGTTCACTCACAGCTCACACTCATCATCACACCTGCTTTCCTCACCAGGACTCGACCAGTTTGACAGACGGCTGGCTCTGAAGATTGGCGGGCAACAAGGTGACTTCCCTCATCGTATTGGCCAACCTCACTGCCAGTTCTTTCCTCAGAAACATGTAGGAGGTTTTTTCACATGCATTTTCCCTGCCTGGTTAAACAAGAGGCAAGAACAAGTTATTCTTTGTTTTTTTTCCGATGTTGAGCTTGTTGAGTCTATGTATGCTTGAGTATGCACTTCTACAGCAGAATTGTTGACTATTGTATACTGCAAAAGATTAGAAAGACACAACGAAGTCATTATAAATATAATTAGCAAATAGATAATGACCATGGCTTACAATTATCAATCAAGGGCACTAAAAAGGAATGTTACACCTCAAACATTATATATTATACACACTACTAGTCAAAATTATTATCATTTTCCATAATTTTTAATAATAATGAAGTCATTACCAGTGAAATAACACAAATGGGGAATTAGGCTATGTAGTGACAAAAAATCTTAATGTAACAGTTATGCACCCACTAACCATTCATGAAAAAAGTTTTTTTTTTTTTAAATAAATGTATGTGGATATATTACAATTATATAGGCTATTTAAATATTTAGCTATTTAATAGGTAATTCAGGTTATATACCGTATTGACCCGAATATTTTGTTTTTGTTTTTTTTTATTGGAAATACATCTGAAAAAACGCGGTCGTCTTATATTCAGGGTCTAGACATTGACATGTCAATAATACACCCACAACAATAGGTGGCGCCAAACCCGCATAAAACGAGTATGCCATGAAATATGTAATGTAATGTGTGTTGTAAAATCGCGAGTGGAAACAAAAGAAAAAGAAAAGCTTACAGCGGCATGAGTCGTGACTGTCATGTTAGCCTGATGAGAACAAACTTCCTCTGTAAGTGATTTTAAAACATAAGACAGTACCCAGATTTGAAGACTACAATATAATCGTCTTATAATCAGGGTCGTCTTATATTCGGGTCAATATATACAGTGCCCTCCAAAAGTATTGGAACAGTAAAGACAAAATTGCTCTGTTGGCTGTGGAGTCAATTTGCAAATATGATTAAAAGATGAATATGAGACAAAACTACAGAATGTCACATTTTATTATTAGCCGTTTCAACACATACACGTTTTACCAAATAAAAAGAACAGCACTTTTAGAGTTCATCCCACTCATTGATGTGAGCATAAGTATTGGGACAGTTGAACATAAGGCAGATATAAAAGATTAAAAGCAATTATTTAGTTGCAGATCCCTTGCGCACAATCACAGTAGTGAGTCTGTGACCCATAGTCATCACCAGACTCTTGGTCTCATCCTTTTAAATACTTTTCCCAGCCTTTAATGCAGCCAATTCCAATTGTTGCTTGTTTTGGAGAGTTTCTGCCTTTACTCTCCTCTTCAGCTGGTGAAATTCATGTTCAATCAGATTTAAAGCTGGAGATTGACTTAGGCAATCTAAGACTTTCCATTTCTTTGCCCTTATAAATTCCTTGACTGAACTGATGGGGTGTTTTGGGTCATTGTCCTGATGCAATATGAAGCACTTCCCAATGAATCTGGTGGCATTTTCTTGAATATTGGTAGGCAAGATGGTTTTGTACCCTTCCAAATTCATTCTGCTACTGTCATCATACATTAAGTCATCAGTAAAGTTGAGAGGGCCTGTTCCAGAGACAGCCATACATGCACACGCCATGACACACCTCCACCATGCTTTACAGATGAAGCTGTATGCTTGGGATCTTTTGCAGTTCCCTTTTTTTCTCCACATTTTTGCTTTCCCATCACTTAGATAAAGGTTCATCTTTGTCTCATCGGTCCATAAACACAGTTCCAAAACACTTCTGGCTCACCTTTGTGCTTTTTTGCAAACTCTAATCTTGCCTTTCTATTTTTGGTGCTGGTCAGAGGTTTGCATCTTGCTGTGTAGCATCTGTAATTCTGTGTCAAAGTCTCCTGAGGACAGTAGATTGTCAGAGCATCACCCCAGCTTTCTGGAAGTTGTAGGTGATTTTACAGACACGTCTTTCAT
The DNA here is from genome assembly GCA_039654775.1 of Spinibarbus caldwelli. Taxonomy (NCBI): domain Eukaryota; kingdom Metazoa; phylum Chordata; class Actinopteri; order Cypriniformes; family Cyprinidae; genus Spinibarbus; species Spinibarbus caldwelli. Next base: position 19,067,996 of record CM077258.1, read on the forward strand.
GGTTCATTTTCACAGCTTTTATGATTTGTCTGTCATCGAATACTGTTGTTTTCTCAGCCGATCAGGTAGTTGTTGGTTGCTGGTGTCGCTGGTGGTTTCCAAACTCTTGATTTCTCCATGCCCTTTGTTTTTGCTAGAGCTCTAATTGACTTCCTCTTTTCTTTTAGCATCCAAATTGCTTGCTTTTCTCTCAAAGTCAGCTCCTTCATCTTCATCTTGGTTTGTGTGTGTCATCATCGAATGCAAGATTCAGAATGCAGAAGTAATGGATATAACTGATACGACACATTCCCTGCTTTTAATATCTGAAGAATTAATGCAACAGGACCAGTGATGGGAATAACGGCGTTACAAATAAACGGCGTTACTAACGGCGTTATTTTTTTCAGTAACGAATAATCAAATAAATTACTGTTTCCCCCGTTACAACGCCGTTACCGTTACTGACAATAAAATACGGCGTTACTATAATTTATTATAATATTATTATAATTTTATTTTTCAATTCAACTGAATGAATGCGCAGTGTAGCTGTATTTGATGTACCGTAAACACTAGTGTGAAGGCGCACTACTCGCCGTCGCTTTGTCTCACACGCGCAAAGAAAGATACAGAGCAAGAGTCTTTCATAACATGCAGAATTGACGCGCTACATGTAAAAGATATTCTTTGTTGTATTTTCCTGTCAAAATAACGGAGTTCCTTTGGAATTCTTCAGCTTTTAAGAACTGCCGGGTTCTCTGGTAGTGGGCGGAGCTAATACGCAAACGACAATCTCATTGGCTGGCGCTCACCTATTATCATCCGTCTTGATTTCAGCAAATCAATTCGAGCGAACGCAGACTACGTGATTAATATTCATGAACCCAGCAGTTTATTAATCCTTAGCGCGTTTTATATTGTTATTAGTAGTAGAATTCGTAGTAGTTTTATGTTATTAAGTTTTCCCCCTTTTTTTTATAGAAACACTAAATGACAAACAACATCTTAAGCACCACCACCAGTCCCAAGTTCAGTCAACATGACAAATATGCATTTATACTTGGTTATTCTAATTACTAAAGTTCTATCATCATATAATGCTAAATTATCATAATATTATATTATAATGCTTGACTGACTGATGCTAAGTGTCAGTAGATAAATAGTGTAGATTAACGTACAATGTTTTATAATAATAATTTATTCTATTTAGTGTCCATTTCATTAATTTAACATATTTAATATTGGGGGCATCCAAGTTATTTGACATTTGAACATTTTTTATTTTTTTTTAAAGTAACGCAATAGTTACTTTCCCTGGTAATTAGTTACTTTTATAATGATGTAACTCAGTTACTAACTCAGTTACTATTTGTGAGAAGTAACTAGTAACTATAATTAATTACTTTTTTAAAGTAATGTGCCCAACACTGAACAGGACACAGCTGATCACTTAGAAAGACCTGTGAGGCAACTGTTCCAATACTTATGCTCACATCAGATAGAGGGATGAAACTCTAAAAGTGCTGAACTTCTTAGCTGGTAAAACATCTATGTGTTGAATCACCCAGTAATAAAATGTGACATTCTGTAGTTTTGTCTCATATTCATCTTTTAATCATATTTGTAAATGTCTTGACTCCACAGCCAACAGAGCAATTTTGTCTTTACTGTTCCAATACTTTCTGGGAGGGCACTGTATATATATTTTTTTATCTTAAACTGTTGACTGGTACTCTATGTTGAACATTATGTATAACAGAACGACACATGGGACTTGTTTGAGTTACATAAGTTGTGTAATAATGCATTTATTTATACCAAAAGCACTCATTATCCTTTGCAAAACTGGACCAGGTTCATTAAGTTATGACAGAGGGTGATATGTAATGGAGAGTCTATTTTTATTCAGTTGATGGCAGTTCTGTGCCAACAGAGCTTTAGCTTTCACTTGACCTTAACATTCAAGGTTGATATATCAATAGACATGTTTATTTAATCACGAAGAATACGTGGTGAGAAAAATGTTCAACATAAGACACAGCAGAAATCACTGAGGGCGGGTTCAGCACGAGAAAATCGTACATGAATAAAATAACTTCTTTTGCATCGGTAGCGGTTCTTCTTCACAATATTTCATTACTCACCAAAATCCAGAAATTGCTTGATTGACATCGGTGAGGGCGAGAACCTTGAATAATATTGGATTTTGTGCATGACATCTTTCAGTAAGTAGTTAAACAGTTTCATTATTAGGAAATAAGTCTATCAACGACCATACAGCTCGAGTACAGCGCTCACTCCCGACTTGAGATGGACTGAACGTCGTATTTCACTCATGCAACACTTCGATTCATTTCGCTTCTATAGCGACAGAGTTGTTTTTGCGCTTGCTGTTAAACTGAATCTTGTGATCCTCATCACGTGACATGACAGCGCGTGCTATCACTTGCAGGGTCGATTACACTGGTTGCCAGATTAGGGATGGAATGTAATATACTGCTAAGTACCTGCTTAAAACTTGTATTTTATGCAAACTATTATACGGTGTTCAACAGTCTATGCAATAGCCATTAATAGGTGATCAATTAATAAAAAGAAATCTTATGTACTTAGTGACCTTGGATTTGAGTTGAAAATAAGGCAACACACAAACAATCAGTAGAGCCTGCAGTTGTTAGAAACAGACATTGCTTACAGTGCTGTACATCTATACCACAGCATGTACTTAATTTATGCTCATCATTTTTCAACATTTTTGAGAACATTTTACAAAGCTGCAAGTTCACTTTATAAACCAACCTGTGATCTATTGAACATAAAAATAAACATTCAAAATAACATTTTCTGCAGAATAAATAGGCTATTCTATTCAGTTACCAAATTAACATATATCACAGAGAATTATTAGTTAATAGTACTAGGAGTTACTAATAAAGGAAACGTTCTGTATTGTAATGCAAGTCATATTTGTAGTCATGTTTACTCCAGAGCCTGCTAACGTCATGCCTGCTACCCGTCACGGCTGTCACCAAAATTTCCCCTATAGTACCTAAGCTCCTGAGGATGCGAAGCTTGGGGCAGAACTGAAAAGACAGATTGCTGGTGTAATAGACTCACCACTGATGTCAGTGTGAGCGGCAGGCATCCTGGTGACGTCAGTGCTCTTAAGCCCAGCCATCTTAGAAGTCCTGCCACCCTCTGCTGCCCTTCCTGTAATGGTGGTCACCATTTTGAGCGTGTGGGCTGCATACTGCACCTCAGAGTCCTCTTCTATCCATGAGTCTGCCCCAGAGGCCTCTCCTGTCCACGAGTCTCCCCCAGAGGACTGTCTTGTTCATGAGTCCGCTACAGAACCTCCAGAGGTGGCGGCTTCCGCTGCAGAACCTCCTGAGGTGGCGGCTTCCGCTGCAGAACCTCCTGAGGTGGCGGCTTCCGCTGCAGAACCTCCAGAGGTGGTGGCTTCCGCTGCAGAACCTCCCGAGGCAGAGGCGTCCACTTCTGAACTCTTTGCCTGTCCTATCACGGCCAAGGAGGCCATTCATGAACTCACAGTCTGTCCTGTCATGGCCAAGGAGGCCGTTCATGAACTTATGTTGCCCCATGTCACTGCCAAGGAAACCAAGTATAAACTTTCAGTCCTGCCTGTCGTGGCCATGGAGGCCTCCTTTGAACCCCTTGTCTTGCCTGTTATGGCCATGGAGGCCACCTTTGAACTCTCTGCTTGTCACGTTACTGTGAAGGAGGCTGTTTATGCTCAGCCATGGTTTTCTGCTCCACTGTGGTGGTCACCAGCTCTACCTGCTCCACCGTGGTGGCCCCCCTGCACTGTCGGCTCCACCCTGGCTCTCTGCTCTGCTGGCTCTACCTCTGTTCCACAGCCCAGGTGCCCCACCGCTCCACAGTCAGCCACTGTTTCATGGTCCAGGTCCTGCATGGTTTCACAGTCTGTCACTGCTGCACGGCCCAGGTCCCCCTCTGCTCCATTGGCTACCATTGCCTCATGGCCCAGGTTCACCACTGCTCCACAGCCAAATTCTGCCATTGGCTCATAGTCCAGCCCCACCATTGCTCCATGGCTCCATGGCCCATGGTCTGATAACTGAGGCTGTTTAGGTTTTTGGGGATTAAAAAAAAGAAGTGAATTTTTATCATTGTAGGGTGGTTGTGTCCACACACTGCTAAGACACATTTATATGCAAATTAACATATTTTGCATCCAATGTCTCCTTTAAAATTAAAATATTATAATCTTAGTTCAAGTGATGAAGGATTTCGAAGTCTGACAGCAATCAGTGTTGAATACTACTGTAAGGTTAACCCTGTCTGGTTTACATGTTTGAAAATGATTAACAGTTGAAAACATTAGAAATTTAGAAAAGTAATCAAAAAGTAATCAAATGTAATCAGTTACATTACTTTATTAAAGTAATTGAACAGTTACACTACTTATTACATTTTAAGTAGGGTAACTTGTAATCTGTAACCTATTACATTTCCAAAGTAACCTTCCCAACACTGGTGTTAACTACAGCTACTCACAAATCAGGCAATCAGCTGGACCTTATTTACACATGACACTGCTCCACCTCGGATCACTTCCTACTTACTCTTAACCTCAACACCTCAACATGGTTCCTGATAGTCCAGGTGATATGTGCAAAATTTGAGGTGATATGTTCACTTTTTCGTAAAAGTATGAAACTTGGTACACTTGTATAGGTTGGGGCCCTGACCATTTTCAGAAATGGAGCCATCTCAAAAACACCTCGTGGTTGCCATGGTGACCGTTTTACTTTCCGCTATAACCAAATTATGTATTTTGTCTCATATCTCCTGAACCAAACATCATAACACATAAAAGGTGATGTCTACCCCATGTTCTGATGGTCAAGGATTACAATGATACCATATACAACAACATAAACTGTTCAGCTGAAGAGTTAATGGTGAAATCAGCAATGTGAGAAGGAAAACACAGTATCTGAGTACCACAGTATCACAGCATTTACAATAGCCCATATTATGGCTATTAATCTTTTCTTTATTTGATAATTAACTAATTTTTTTTATTCAATAATACAATAAAAGATTGTTTTCAAGAATACGATCATATATTTCAATGATATAATCATCTTAGGTAAGTGTATTTTTCCTTACTTCTCAGGTAGGCGGTAGTGTGTTTCCGATACATTCTTGTTCTCTCTCAACAACGCTCTAACATCAAATGCAGATGGCAACGCAATCTTGCTAACCTGCGTTCTATCTGTACCTCTTCTATTGCACCTCTCTCTTTTTCTGTGGGTCTTTTGAATTGTCAGTCAGCTGTCAACAAACATCATTCCAGCCATGGCTTCTCAGTCTACTCTTAGTATCTTGGGCTTGACTGAGACCTGGATTTGTCCCAAAGACACTACAACCCCTGCTGTTATCTCTAACAACTTCCCTTTCTCTCACACCCCCATCAGTTTGGAAGGGTACTGGTCTTCTCAATTATAACAAATGGAAATACTCAACCTCAACACCAAACGGCTTACCACCACAAGCACTAACAAATCAGGCAACCAGCTCGACTTAATTTACACACGCAATAATCACAGACAACATTTTGGTAAAACCTCTCACTACCTGCGTGACTACCTGCATGTCACCGATTCCAAAGGTTAGGGATAGTCCCGCCTTCTAAATGAAAGAGCGAATCGTTGATTGGTAAAGTCATTGCTTCGCTGCAGTCGCCGTTAGAAGCTCCAGTTTATGTTCCACTTTAACCACTTTAACTTTTACACTTTATGTTCCACTTTAACCTCTTGTCTAGACCTTAGGTCTTCAACCCTGCTCCTGGGGACCCACTATCCTGCAAAGTTTATTTCCAACCCTGGCCTGTGACATTTTTGAAGCGATCCTGAAGACCTTGATTAGCTGGTTCAGGTGTGTTTGATTAGGGTTGGAGCTGAACTCTGCAGGACAGAGGGTCGCCAGGAGCAGGGTTGAACCCCTATGGTCTAGAACAGTAGTTTTCAAACCTGTCCTGGAGGCACCCCTGCCCTGCACATTTTGTATGTCTCCCTTATCAGACACACCCAATTCAAGTCTTGCAGTCTCTACTAACGAGCTGATGAGTTGAACCAGGTGTGTTAGATGAGGGAGATATACAAAATGTGCAGTGCTGGGGGTCCTCCGGGACAGGTTTGAAAACCCCTGGTCTAGACAATATCTGTCTAAACAGGCCAGTGCATACTACCCCTTCTAACCTAAAAAGTTGCCCCATGTATCATCACCTTTACTGTATTTAGCTGAGCAGTCGTTTGGGTGGCTCACCAATGTACTAGATTTCTCTAATACAAAAAAAATAAATAAATAAATAATAAGTAGGCTTGATCAAATTTTTTGTGGGGAGAGGAATTTATTTAAGATGGTAGTTCTTCAGTAGCAATGTTAGCATGTCTTGCTTCAGACAGTCTTAACCCTTGTAAGACTCTTAGCTTCTCCCAAAGTCTGTGGGATAGAATTTTATACCTGAAGACAAAGGGCTACAGACAACAGATGCTGTTAGGACCTCCCGCTGGATATCCAGAAATCTACAAGACGTTCCTGAGGAATTCTGTTCCTTTGTTATTCTAATGGGATGGATCAGTTGCAGGGCTCGCAAAATCGCTAGCCCGACGTCCCGGGGCTATTGTGTTTTCCAGTCGGGCTACCAAAATGTATCACTGCCCTGCCCGACGGGCTACCTTAAATACAGGGCTCCCACGGGTCCTTAAAAACTCTTCAATTTAGTTGTATCAAACTTAAGGCCATAAAATATATTTAAATACGTTAAATGGTATAAGAAATGTCTCAACTATAATTTATAAAGGTCTTACAGTTGGGGACGGAAAGACAAAAATGGCGATACAGCTGGATTAAACTTCGAAAGGCAATGATGCAACTGAATAAATATGAGCCCTGCACATTTCAAGTCAAAACGCGGCGCAGATGTCTTTATGTGAATGTATCTGAAGGGAACCGACTGTCCTCAGAAATGTGTCCTTGGCATTTTTATTTCATCTTACCTATAATGCCTGATAAAGCAGCGTTTATGAGCGCGGACTGCGCTGCTTTGTGTACAGCCGCTAACAGGGAATTTCCCTGAGGGAAACCGCTATATTAGGCCGCTCCTAAAGCGCCACCTCGTGGCAGAGAATGAATTTGCATTTCCAATAAGCCTTTCTTGCCGTTTATGGTCAATCAATGCAAATATCGACCCATATTTTTACACAGCGAACACATCGAGTTGTAAATGAGAAAGAAGTTAATGTGCCTTCTAAAAATCCAAACAATTAAGACAGTAATATTTATTCCTTTTAAATTAATATAATAATTTATATGCTTGATTTTATCCCTTTTCATAAAAATGGTCTAAAGGCTGAAATGCTGTTGTATAAGATTTTTGTTTTTGTGAAAACCTGTATCTGAACTGTAAATCATGTCATTTTTATGGCTTAATACTGTATGTTACCATAGACGTTGTCCACAGTGTTACCAACTAATTTTCAGAGAAAGTTGCTAGAAGAAGGTCAATTTGTTGCTAAAAGTTGCTAAATGACATTGTGATGTCACTGCGTGATGATGTCATTGCATAATCACGGCGCAAAATTGTGTCACAACATCAAAATTGTGACACAAGTATGGCGGAAGAGCACGTCACAGCACTTCGACCTCGGCGCAGTAATATCATCATGCACCGAGGTCGAAGTGCTGCGACGTGCTCTTCCGCCATACATTATAGTTATCATTTTTTATCCGCTTTCAAAATCGCCACGTTTTATTTTGTGTCACCATACTTACTCGTGTAACTACTCATGTAACCGTCTTTAAATAGGGAAAACATGGAAGTGTTTGGTGGCTTCTAAATTCATCCCTGTTTGGATCCTAAGGAATGAATTGTACTAAGCTAAATGCTAGCATAGTTGCGCCGTGCGCTAGAGCGATTAAGTGCACGCAGTGAGACGGGAGAGGTACCAGCTCATTTAAGTTGAGAGAAGAACATATTAGAATATGGAAAAACGGTGGCGTTTTCCTTTAAGGTCTATAGATGATATTATATAATATATGAAGTAAACTGCAAAAATAAAACAATATTATTAAGTTAAACAAAATCTGTTACATGATCTCCCAGAATTATAAAGATATACCCCTATTCTCTCTGAGTTACGAATTTACTTCAAGTTCAACTGAAGCAGCTTTAGAATAGGAAGAGAATATTGTTTGGACCTCAAACCTATACTATGGTGTATTTAAAGGAATAGGAGAAAGCAACATAATGGATAAACAACTCTTATTTTATTCAGAACATACACAGTAACATGCAGCTTTTCACTTCACAAGACATTATTTGATGGACTTGTGGGTTATTGTGGTGTTTTTATCATCTGTTTGGACTCTGATGGCACCCGTTCATTGCAGAGGATCCATGTGAGCAAGTGATGTAATGCTACATTTCACTAAATCTGTTTCTATGGAAAACAAAATCATCTACATTTTGAATGGCCTGAGTATTATTCACTTAAACTTCTCTAATGTTCCCATTTTACTGCATACGATGTTTGCAATCACCCACCTATTCACTGTCAACAGCTATCTAAAGAGACAGAAAGAAAGACAGATATCTCAAATAAACCAAGAAGCTTATTTAATCTAAGTGCTCACTGAAATTTTAATTTGGCAAACACCACCTTATACAAATACAATACACATACAAAATAAATACTGTATAATATAATTTCATTCAGGTGCAATATTGTTGTATTATTAAATACTATATAAAAGAAATCAAGAAAAAGTTGTTGTTGAAGTTATAGGGCAATTACAATACAATTACAAACAACCCTTCTCACAATAAGCAAGGTTTCACAATATCTCCATCTACAGGATGAATCACAAATTGCTGTAAAGTTAAAGTAAAACCGCAAAGAGTGTCATATTCCCCTCCATTTTTAAGAAATTGTTTGTGAAAATGCAGCTTTATTTTTCACTTTATTTTATTTTGACAGATCTTATTTTAGCAAGTAGCTAACACAATAAAAAAAATGAAAGCTTGTCAACAATAAAGTAGGCTACATACATACAAATATTCACGGATGTTTGTCAACCACAACAGATCTCAAGTTCATAAAACCAGTTTTGCCTGTCTCTCACATTTATGAGACAGCCCAGGCATGTTGTACATATGGATACTTGTTATGCCACATTATATTGTACAGTGAAGCAGAAAGAAAAAGAAAGCAATGCTTTTCGGGTTTGGCTCTTTGAGTGGGTTATTATCTGGCCAGTGTGGGAATATATGAATTTGTTGACCGGCGGGTGGCTTACAGCTATTTGTGGAAACCAAGCCTAATGTTACATGTTAATCAGCTAAGAAGCTCAGCACACTACAACTGCAGGCTCTCAATCTCACCAGGATAAAAACACTGAACTAGCACTCTGTTCTATACAAGACCAAACATTTCCTGTGAAAACAGAGAGAAAGGTCTAATAACTTGGAGCACACTGATTCCATTTATAACATGGGCGGTTTGGGAATACACTGTTTTTTCATGAATAGATTAATTGCTTAGAGCTTCTTCTTTTTTGGGGGGCTAAGCCTTCTATCTATTTTGACATTCCATGACAATGACGATTCTATAATAACTCATGCAGCGCAGTTACTACTGAAGAATACAGCTCACCTCCAAAAGTTGGTACTTGTTTTGTCCCCGCCCAGTTGGTTGTGAAAGCCACGCCTTACTCTAGTGATGTGAAGTCTTAATCATTCCCACGAATCGGTTCTTTTGAACCGGTTCAAAATAGTAAATCATGTGTCTCTCCCTGCGTCCCAATGTGCATACTATCCACCCTATCGGCCCTAAATAATATTGAAAATTACTAATATCACATAGAATTTAGGATGGATAGTATGCACACTGGGACTCAGGCTCTGACATCCCGGCGTTGCACACTACAAAACTTCCCAATAAAGCCACCAGCAGGCGCATACACATTTTATTTTAATATTATTGCGTTTAATAAGTTTATTAGCAAGTTTATTTGGCCTATAATTTCATGTGTAGCATACCACTCTGCTGAAAAAAACAATAGACACCATCACAAAATTCGTAATGATTTTACTGGTTATAATGGGACTTGTGTTACAGTTTTAATGGAAACTGTAATGGACCCTGTGGGTCTCTACTGGTAATTGGTCACCTTCTATTGGTGGCTTGTTAAAACCAATAAATCCTAATGGAATATGTCCCAAAACACACTACAGAAAACCATTTTAAATGGTTTTAAGGGTTAAAAGTTGATGGTTTGTAATATTTGTAACGGTATTTGTAATGGACACCATTAGAATTTTCTGTGATGGGTCTATTTTTTATTTATTATTATTATTATTATTATTTTGCTATAGACATGCATCATAAATCAAAAACTGTTTTAAATTTTATGTGAATGCTAACGCATTTTAGCATGTAAAAAAAAAACTTTTTTAAAACCTTAAAAATTAAAAACTGTATGCCTACTGATAAAACTGTCACACAATCTAGTTGTAGGCTATATTTCACTGGAATGTTTAATATTTATTGCATATCACTGTCATTTCAAAAGGAATCAACGTAATCTGGAATTTCGCGGGCCAAATATTTTAAGCCTTATATCTATAAATTATTGGCAATAGACAATGGACTGCGGAATATTGTTAATGTGACCGCACCATAACATTTCCCACTAATCCGCAATTAAAGTAGTTTACTTCTTGCTTCATCATCACATCTCATTACCTCATAGCTGATTTAAGATCCGCTCGGACCGATTCAGTCCAATTTGTTCAGACCGATTCAACTGATTCAGCCAAAAGATCCGATTCAAAGGAACGATATGTTCACGAATCGAACATCGCTACTACACTTGCGTTAACGGCCGCTGTGCTGTTTGGATTGCAGTAGGAGAGTGGATAGAGAGAGAGGATAGAGAGGGAGGGAGAGATGAAAATCACTGCCCGGCCACACGACAGACGCGCCACGCATGAAGAACTTTAACGGGCCGAGGCGACGCTGAAGGGCTGTCATATCTCGGGTGGTTACGGAGAGCGGCCATGGTGTAGTTTAGAGAGCTACCTGCAAAATTTCTCCCGTGTTTTCCACGAAGTGAAGGTGGTGAAAACTACCCGCCGCCATTTTTTTGGAAGTGACTGACTGGGAGTGAAGAGTTAGCTGTAAACTGGCCACAGCTGATTTAGTTTATATTCCCTGTGAGTCATCACCTTCAACACTGTCAGCTCGGACGGCCTGGATACTGTAAATACACCGACTCTTTTTCTCCAACATACGAGCTGCCGAATATCCAAAGGAATAAACAAGAAGTGATTTTGTTTACACATTTCTCCTGAATTCTCACTAACTGTTCCTCCCAGGATAGCTGGTGTGGGCTAAGTTAGCCACATTAGCACGCTGAGGTTTTCTCCTGGAGTCCGCTCAAACCTGGCCTGGTGGACGGGTGAGTTCAACTACACCCTCAAACGAGCCGTTTATCTCTTCTTGTCAGGACCTTACCGATGTCTCGCTGCGGTTGTGTCATTGTTTTCTCGTCGTAGGAAGTTTGCTAATATTCCACTATCTGCTCCGCTAATATGTGGCTAATATTGCTCAGTTGTGTTTGGTCTACAACTTTTGGCGGTGTTTAATCGTGTGAAACAGACAGACTACACACTTAAAACGTTTTTTTCTTTCTCGAATAGCTGTTGTCACTAATGTTTGAGAGATTTGCTGCTTGGTAGATAACGTTAGGTAAGCGTAGTTTTGTTTGTGCCAGCATGCAGGATTGACAAACATGGTTTAGGGTGATGTTGGTTTATATACTGGTAAAATTACTTTGACATTCATGTGTGTCGAATGGATCGCTAGTGTTTATGTAACTAGCAAAATGTTTAAACTTGGCAAAGTTGTTCCCTGCTTTAAAGGATTAAACCAAGAGGTGAGGGAAAACATTGTGATTTTGTTTCTGAATAAAGTGAATTGTTCTTAATATGTCAGTAAAAACATCAACTAACCACAGTTTTTACGACAACGTCCAGTGTCGCATATTATTGCAATGACACTCCCTCCCAGTTTCACTGCACTGTTTTCAACAGCAGGCTTTGTTAACCAAATAAAAACAAGCATTTTAGGGCCTAGTAATTGTGACCTTCCTCATTATATAAATTAACTACCCACAGCTCTGTTATGACAAGTAATCAGCTGATTAAAGCCCTGGTTTATCGAGCTGGGTATTCCCTTGTTGTGAGCTGCGTTCAGTGACGCGCGCCGCATTCCTCATCTGACGTTGCGTAACACACACTGGACTGGCCAGCAGCCCTTGTACTCTTCTCCATACCTATTTAAAGCATCATTCACGATAGTCACCTGGCCTAGGGGCAATACAGTTCACTTATTAGCGTAGTTATCGCTATTTAATAGATCACTTTCAAACAGCATCGTCTCATTGCTGAAAGAAGCTCAGCCTGAATATTGATCGCCTGTTTGAGACTGCGCTGCTCTTCCCATTCTTTGTCATTGTGGATCTATCGGTGTGTATACGAGATTCGATTCGCTTATATGGAGTTTGGCAACCATTTGCATGTTAAAATGTCTTCAGATCCATTTGCCATACTGATTGAATGATGATGTTTTGTAGTAGTATCTTTTGTTTAACAAGGAGCACATGTGCTTGTTTTTCTATCTGGTTGCAAGCCTTTCTAATATACATACTCTTACTGCTTAAGCTGTGAATTGAATGCCTAGTTTTTGTTTTGTTTTGATTTTTGTTTTTCCAGTGATGTGAATATTTTGGGGACAAATTTTGTGTGCCTAAAATTGACTTTATTCCTCTGTTGTGTGCCTTTTATAGTGAAGTGACAAAAGGGTGTGATTCATTTTGGTGTAATTTTACACCTTCATTTTGGGAGCAGTTATTAGATATTTTACACTTTATAGCCCAAGTCAAATTTTAATATTTTGTTTGATTCGTACATGAAGCACTGCATATGAACTGCATCCTGCTTTTTTATCTTTTATTATATTGTATAGTGAGACACAGTGGTGGTCATTTATTGATAAATGTAATCAGTTAGGCTTTCAGGCACATATTTTCAACCTACTGTAGGATAAATTATAATGATTAATAATGATATTCAATAATATTTTAATGGGTTGCATTGCTGTAGGCTACCAGCCAATCTAGTTCTTGCAAAGGAATGAGCAAGCAACAGCAATTACTTCTCTAGATCATCCATTATAAATCACTTTTTGTTTGAACTCCTGTTCATCAGTTCTCTTTTTTCATTGCCCTTGATTGCAAATTTTAAATGTTGATGAGGTCTGTAATGGCCTCTTTTTCAGCATTGTATTATCTTGATGATGTACTGTATGCTATTCCTTTTGCCGTTTAATATTATGACAGTTACTGTGATACTTGCAGTGTTGAGCAGACTCATTTTCAGTTATTTATCTTGGTAATAAAAACAGAAGTCACCCTACTTTGGCTAATATTTCCGAGATTAATAGTCACTCAAGATCACAAATATTTTACTTCAAGTCTGCATAATGCTAGTCTATATCAGCCTATGTTTGCAGCACTGTTTTTTTTGTACACAGAACTAATGGGACTGGGAGCATGACAGTCATAAATGACCTTGCTGTGATTCGATTTACTGTATCTAACCATTTTGTGTTGAATGTACATAAATAAACGTCCTTATATGGCGCGCGCAGCATATTTAAAACAATCTCACACAGGCTATACTGAAATGCTATGGGTGGGGTGTAACAAATGCATTTATCTAGCCTCAGATCTTAAATCTACCATAGTATTTTATGTCATCAGCAATGAGTTTGTTGTTTACCAACAACAAACTGCATACAATTAACTGTACTGTATGAAGAAGTCACCAGTGATTGCTTGGATTAGATTATCCATTCAAGACTGTTTATATGACACAAATATTTTTGGGATCGAAAGATCCATCCACTGATATGCTCTTCATGATAGAATCCATCATCTAAACTTTTATTTTATTATTATTGAATTGTGCTGGTCTAATTATATTAGCCAGCTTACACTTTCCATTTTTTTTTTTTTTTAAAGAGTCAACTCTGAATCCATTCTTGAGTTTTTATCTAAAACAAACTTTAAAAATTCTATATAGGTTTTTAAATGGCTCTTTTATGACATTTGAACCTGTTATTCACTATGAAAATAGCCAAGGAAGCTGGTATGGCATTAAAACCCCAACCAACAAGCTGTCTAGCAGGTGGGAACTTGATTAGTGTGTGAAATTGTCACCTTTAGAGAATCAAACTGGAAATCTGCATCTCCTGTCATGTGAACAGTTTTAACAGCAGAGATTTTGATCAATACAGGAGGCTTCCAGTGAAGGACAGTCATGCTTTTTTGCACAGACAAGCTGGAAAGAACACGTCTGGTGTTGTCTGGTATCGTTTTGACTCTTGAAAACAGCTTCAATGTGACATTACCAGATGAGAAAATCTTTTCTTTATCCAATAAACGACAAAGGGATTTTACAACATTGTCTGTCTGTAAAGATTTTTTAATGTGAATTTTATTGAAATCACCAATATATTCAGTTGTACATGACAATACAGACAGACTTCTGCAAGTGATCCTTGTCATTCCTGGTTAAAGGGATAGTTCACCCCAAAATAAAAAAAAATATTTAGGGTAAACGCACCTAAGCTCACCAAAATCTACATTGAGACATTTTTAGTGCACAAGAAATTGTTTTCAGTGCAAAAAGTTATGTTAAAATAAAATATTAATCTCTCACACAAAAATATTTAATTTTATTTTAAATGACAAAAGAATTTCAATTAAGATGCACATCATTAAATGCAAAAAGTCTGGCTGTGCTTAATGGGTACATTTTTGTACTCTTTAAGCACACCCCTCTTCCCATTAAGCTCACATCATGCTTTTAAAAATTCTTGTTTATTTTAAACAACCTTTTTAAAGAATAATTGAAAAATATTTTTTGAAGGTACAAAGTCAATAACAAAAAAAAAAAAAAAAAAAAAAACAGAACACTAAACCCAAGCAACAAGGTATTCAATTTGATCAGTTATATATTCATAATGAGTGTCATTTAAGCACGTTGCAACATCTATACTAGTCTGCGTTTAGCTAAGTAGCACATTCAAAAATCAAATAAAACAAACCAATAAAACATTTCATTCATGGGGATGAACACAGAAACTAGCCTCATTATGAAGCCTCTTATTAAATGGATGTCAACTAATCTATATAAGGCTGGAGTACACTGAACGATTTTTGCCCCGATTTTCCACCAATTCACAGTCTGGAGAAGTTGATGCAAGTTGGCAAAGGTCAGAGCCAGTCTGTAGATTTGAGTTGACAGAATCCATAGAAAATCGATTAAAGTGACAACCATCACTTAATATTTAAAGCCTGTTTATGAAGTATTTACATAGACGTTCAATGTGGAAGAGCTTAAAGAGAGCACACTGAGCTTAATTGGAGCAGCAACAATTTTTAATAAATTTCATGTAATATTTATTAAAATGACAAGATTTAGCAAAATAAATAATCTAGGTCATGTATTAAGTTCATACGTATTTTATTATGAACAACTGTTATTAGCAATATTTATGAAATTATACTTTTTCTTATTGATGTCACACTGAAACTGTGATTTTCATAGTAGTGCACCCTTTAAGCTCACCTTAAAAATAATATGAAATCTTTAAAAATTACAGCAGTATAAAACCACAGACCAGCAATTAACTGTAAATTTATAATATTATGGATTTAAAAGTACAAGCCAGTAATGCCTGTGAAGTAATATGCTAGCGTAGCACACAATCTTATACAGCTAGTCAGCTAACTGTGTTCTGTAGCACTTGCGCTATGTTGCTAAAACTGTCTTTTGGATCTAACTGTAATTATTTCCCACATCCAAGTTCCAGGTTATAATAGGCAAAAGTCTGAACATTAATCTCTTAATTTTACAGTAAGTAGTGAAACTTACCCAAAATAAAGGCTTAAACATCTAGAAAAATGCACATTTAAAGGGCTCCTCTTTTAGTGAAAGTTTTCAGGCAGCTTTCAAAATGGCCGCCAGACAGTGTGAACACACGGAGACCATATCTCAGTGTGCAATGATCTGATTGACTTGAAATTACAGGAGGTATATAGCAACAAACACATCAATTGCTTTAGACATCAAGTATGATAATACATTATTTTTTCTTTTTATAATCTGAGCTCAAATATGGAAGTGTGCATAATGGGTACGTGAGCTTAATAGGTACGTTTACCCTATTATTATATCCTCACCCTCAAGTTGTTCCAAACTCATGTTTCATATGCTGCTAAGTTATTTTGTGGAACAAAAAAACTGAAAATTTAAAGAATGTACATGTTCCTCCTCATTATATGACTATGGCTGTCAAATGGCTGGCATCGTTGAATCTAAACAAACATTATTGGAGATTAATTTAAGCCATTGTGTTGCTTCAAAAATATGAATGTACTGCACAAGTTGTATGAACTTTGCTTTTGGAGCTGGTCATGTCAGTCATGGTCACTAAACTGTCATTGATTGAAAATAGCTGTTTCTGCAGCATTTTTCCTACATGACATGAGGAAGGATGTTTGGAATCACCTGAGTGGGAGTAAATAATGAACTGTTCCTTTAAGGAAAAAATCTAAGCATGTATAAGATGAGTTGGAATACCATAGATAGTTAAAATACCTCTGAGAGTTGAATGCCAATGGTACACACAGGAATGCCACAAAATTAACTTGAAAACTCTGCTTGATTTCACCTTTTGTTTGACTCTGGAGTTTTTTTTTTTTTTTTTTTTCAGCAAAATTCCGTATTCTTTGTTTTAGTTGGTTTCCAAACAGCACAGCAGAAAACTTTGTTAGTTATGAAATACTCCCTTTTAAATGATTTCATAACTTGCTGGAACAAACAGATGAACACTGATTGTGTCATTCAGCAGTTCATTCATTTACACTCCCTGGAAATGTGATGTTTTTCAATCAGGAGTTCTTTTTGTGTCTGTAACTCAAGGTAGGCTAGATGTGATAGATAATCTCTTTGCGGCTATTGAAGTGTTTAATTTATGCATGTCCTGTTCGTGCTGTCTGAAAGAATGTCAGTATGCTTGCAATCATTTGGCACTAACATGACCTCAGAGTAAATGATATGCTCCAAAAAAAATGTTTCTGTCCTAGTTTGTTGTTTTTACAATTGGCCGAAAGGATTTATAAAAGATATTCTTTATGTCTGCCTTCCCCTGCCTGTGTGTTATTGAGAAAGTAACAGTGTGCTATGTGACAGCGAATTAATCGTAGTGTGAATTCCTCACAGAGGTTAAGACCTGGCAAATCTAAACTTTTAATCACACTGCTTATTGGAGATTAAGGCCCAACAGCTCGCGCTCACTCATTTTTTTCAAGAATGTTGAAGGGAATTCTCACAGAGACTAACTGGAGAGATCATGGCCAAGTTCCTGTCTGTGTGTCACACTGGAGTTACTAGTCTGTTTCTCAGACTGTCTTGCTGAGCTTCTGTCGCTTACAGGCCTGAAGCGCAACAAAATGTTGCTTATGCGAGACCCAGGCCCTAGTTAAGAAGGGGCATGGACTGCTAGTTAACCACAGTTAATATATACATTTGTTTCCTTGCATGCCTACAGTGCTCAGCTTTACTGAATGCAGTTAGTTTACTGCCACCCAGCATGCCATGCAACCCACAGAGTTTTTTACGATATATTGTGCTGCTGCTTATGACCTTCTTTAGTTACTATAATTTTCACTTCCATTTAGATCTCATCTGAAAAGCAATTCTCCAAATTACCCAGTGCTTAAGTATAGTTTGTTATAGACAGTATCTATAAAAAGATAAACCAGTAATTATAATTCTAATGTAAGCAGTTTGGGAAGTTGGATTGCAAACATACAGTGTGAAGATCAATATTGTACATTAGAAATATTCTCTGGTGCATAACAGCATTCCCCATAGCCTAATGAATGCTGAGCTGTTTCTGTTTGGTCCCAGAGGAGCATCAGTAGTGAGTAATTCAGCAATTTTTCTCAGAGGCTACATGTTTTCTGTGTGGAATAGGTTGATAGTGTTTGATATTTCTGAAGGAAGTTTTTCATGAATCGAATCAGTCAATGAAGTCAACACAGTTAATTAAGCTTACTCAGCCTTGTGAGGCAAGATTGTGCCCTGTGGGGTTTGTTGGTCTGATCTGAAAAAAAGTCAGTACTGTACATGAAAAGCTTGGGATTTATGTGAAATATTGACTTTTTGCTTTCAGCCAATTGCAACATGATAAAGTGTGCTTTTATGCTGAAATACTTTCTCTTATGAGGTTAACTGTAACTGTAATTTGTAGGATGAATCCTCCCCCAACACAAACCACCCAAAATTTTCCTGATCTGCCTGACACAGCAACCTTTGACTCAGATGGAGGGATAATTTGGAAATCCTATAGTCTTGGTCCATATCTTGGGATGAGAATGTCTGCAGAGTAGAGATGGGTGATATGGGCTTAAAAATATATCACAACAATTTCTGGTATTTATTGTGATAACGATATCAATGACGATAATTCAGGGAATCTTATGCATTCACCAAAAGACGAAAAAAAAATAAATCCTGTTTCTTTAGAGAAAAGCTTTATCTTTCCTATTTTTACCCAAAATTGGGTGAGCAATACTGAGTACACACGTAATGTTTAATTCATACTGGAAGCCGGAGGGCGCCCTTGCGCAGAAACTGCGCTTTTAGTGGTTGACCGATATATCGGCCGTAGGGCTGCAACTAACGATTATTTTGATAATCGATTAGTTGGTCGATTCTTTTTTCGATTAATCGGATAAACTACTTTCTTTTCTTTTATTGACAAAAAAAAAAAAAAACACTTCCACATTCTGCCCAATGTTCTTCAAACAAACATGCCAACTGAATGCTATGAAAACATACAGTGCTAAACAATTTATTAGACCACCTGTCATAATAAAGAGAAAACAAATATTTTAGGAATTTGTCAAAGAATTGTTTAAATCTAAAACTGTTATTGTCATTTATTTGGCATATAACAAACTGAAACAACTAAATAGTATTTATTCACATAATAATAAAAAAATGGCCTGCCTTTCATAACAGCATGCATTCTTGCTGGCATTGTTTTTTGACTGTAACTGGGTATCTGAAAAAATCTTTCATAGATCTTTCATTCTTTCATAGATAACAGCAATAATTGTATTATAGCATTAGAAATAGCCTACTCTTATTAAGAGCTTATGAATATTGGAGGACTAACCAATACAGATAGCTAAAAAATGATTTTAGTAAACACCAATACTGTTAGTTTAGAGCAGCAGTGGCACAGACCTTACATTATTTGTTATAAACCTTAAATACATTTGTTTTAATAAATTTAAGCACTGTAGGCCTATATTTTAAATCTCTACATCAAAAATTAAGATAATAGAGTATAAAAACACAAACTCAGTGTTAACCAACAGGTAAGAGTAATGTTCTGCAGGAACACGTGTTCACTTTTTGATCACAGTCACGTTTACTGTAATTTCTTTATCCTGTAAAAGGCGGCTATGAAGCATCTGATATTTATATTCAGACAATTACACGCGGTTATCCCTTTACAGTTCCTACTCTTGTAAAATACGTGCACTACTTGTTGACATTTAAACCTTAATTTAACTTCAACAACAAATATTTCAGCACAGTGAATGTTTTTGCGCTGAATATGAATCTCTCTGACGCGCGTTCACGCGCCCGCCGCGCTGGCGCTCATTCAGTAAAGATTTAAACTTAACACAGACTGTCAGGACGGAACTTTATGCAAAATGCTCCTGTGAATTTGTGACATTTACAGATAAGGATATGACCGTAAACTGGACGTTTTTGTGCTGAGGACGCACACGCATCTGTCAAAGCGCCTGACAGGGCAAGCCATTACACTAATGCATTAACTTAAAGCTAAAATAAAGAATTCTCATGTTTTGTGCAGCTTGGGTCACGTACTTCTCCCACAGCATCTCATTGTGTTTCCTACACTATTTTTAGATGCATTTTGGCCATAGAAATGCGTTATTCAGTGCTGTAATTTGACGCGACCGGCTGAAGTTGGACGTGCACTGTGGGCAGACTCGACTAATCGATAATGAGAATCGTTGTCGATGATTTTCATTATCGATTATAATCGATTTTATCGATTAGTTGTTGCAGCCCTAATCGGCCGATATCTGGCATTTATCAAATATCAGCATCGGCTGATAAGTTTTTCTGTTTGGCCGATCCCTTTCGAGGAGGGACTTTTATTTTGACGGCGCTGAGAACGGCAGCGCCTGAGCACATAGTGCTCCCATTCTCCCTCTTGTTTACTGTCGTCGTTAACAGTTCTGTCTAATACGGATAGAAGTCTGTCTAATAATCAGATAGAACTGTTAAACAAAGGAATTAAAAGGTATACAAAAACTATTATAACAATTGCTTTTATATTATTAGTAATAGAAAGGCAAACATTATAATACTTGCTCGTTTGCCTTCAGAATTCAGCTAATGCGCATTTATATAATTTAAACAAATCTTTGAATGACTAATGAACATTTAATTTCACAAACCTTGCAGACTAGTCGAATCCAGTTGTGAGATCTTGTGAAGTGTGCATTTGTATCCTACATGTTCGCATGTTCTCTGCGTGATGCCCTTTTGAATTGAATGCGGACAGTAGGAGAGTTCAGCTTCACTGGAGACGTGCGATCGACAAACTTTAAACTCGTGATTTTAAATTATGCTGCGCTTTGTCATTTTCACTGTGTGCTGTATGTAAAATGAGTGTTACCTTGGCTTTATTTGAAAAAATATGATTCCCAATGCACACAAACATCCCAGAGTGCCCTGTTGGTTACAGTGTTTACTTCCTTTTAATTATATTTTTATTAAATATTTATTTATTTGTGAAAAATACTTTGTCAACTAAAGTATAATTGTTTATTTTACACATTTATTTTTTTAATCCATTTTCAAATTATTTAAAATTTCTTAAATATTAATTAAAATAAATAAAATTATATTGGCTTTATATCGGCCATCAGCCACCCTGCTTTCCAAGATATCGGCATCGGCTGTCTAAAAACCAGTATCGGTCGACCACTAAAACTCCACATATGCATCGCAGAAGGTAGGCTATTAGCACTGATGACGCTCCAGGAAATCTCTAATATGGACAAAGGTATCCAGTTATCGCTGTTGCTGAATAAAACGCAGATAAAGAAATTTTAAAGGGGTGGTTGACTGTTTAGTTTTTTTTTTAGGCTTGATTGTGCTTATGGGGTGCAGTCTAACAGGTGTTAATGCTTTGTTTAAAAAAAATAAATAAATAAAATAATAATTTACCTTTATTCCGCTCTGTCCCTTCTCTTATAAAGGCGCTGATCATTTCCTGCTTTTACAACCCTCTACATTGCGAGTAAATCACTCGCATATGCGACTAATCTTCACTCTGGGCAACTAAATGATGTCTAATATTAGCCAATGGCTAATAAATTCTTAGATTTTACTCGCCAGTGTGTGAGTTGGAGGCTGAGTATAAGTTTAGCACAGATATATTTTCACTCGCCAAACACTCTGACTGAGCGCTTCAGAGTTTCACTCTCCATCTAGCAATCTATGATATTTTTCATTTCTCAATGGATCTCAATGGATGCGTAGCGCACCTGTATTTGACGTACCGTAAACTCTAGTGTGAAGGCACATGAATCGCTGTCGCTTTCTCTCACACGTGCAAAGTGAGAGAGAGAGAGCGCGAGTGAGAGAGTCTTACATAACATGTAGAATTGATGCCCTACATGTAAACAATATTCTTTGTTGTATTTTCCTGACAGAATAACGGAGTTCCTTTTGGAATTCTTCAGCTTTTAAGAACTGCCGGGTTCTCTGGTAGTGGGCGGAACTAATGCACAAACAACAATCTCATTGGCTAGCCCTCACCTATTATCGTCCCTGTATTGATTTCAGCAAATCAGTTCGAGCGAACGCGCACAACCTGATTAATATACATGAATTCAGCAGTTCGTTAATCCTTGGTGTGTTTTATATTGTTCTTATTAGTAGAATTTGTATAATATTATTATTATTATTATTATTATTATTATTATTATTATTATTATCTTATCAGTTGTCACGGATCTGGAAGTTTTGTGTGTGTTTTTCTCCCCACGTGCTCCCCGTGACCCAGTTTCCCCTTGTGTGATTGTTCATTGATTCAGGTGTGTCTTGTCTTTTCCCTCGTTAAGTTCTGTATTTAAAGAGTTGTCTGCCCAGTGTTTCCTTGTCTGGTGTTGAAGGTCTATGTTGTGATACATATGTGTTCCTGCCTGCTCTGTGTTCCCCTTTGGATGCTGATTAAAACACTGCTGTTAGAGTTTACTCCTCGTCTCCTCGTTCCTCGTGCCTCTCCGTAGCAAACCCTGACATCAGTATTATTGTTAGTTTTTTCCAATTTTTTACAGGAACACTGAATGACCAAAAAAAAAAGCACCACCACCAATCCTAAGTTGTTAAAATAACTAATTTGCATTCATACATGGTTAGCAAGTTTTAATTCTAATGACTAAACTTCTATTATTAAATAATACTTGATTATCATATTATAATGCTTGACTGACTGATGTTAAGAGTGTATTTTCTGATATTTAAAAAGCTGTGCCATCTTACAGACGTGTGTGTGTATGTGTATATATATATATATATATATATATATATATATATATATATTTAATTAATTAATTAGTTAGTTAGTTAGTTAGTTAGCTATAGCTTACATGACGTTAAGCGCTTCGGGTGTAGAGCCTGGTTTTGTAGAACTTGCGGACGCGTCGAGTATAAATCAGCCTTTACTCGCAGCGTCAGGACGAACGCGAAAGTGCACGGAGCGCAACGGAGGATTTGGTTTTCAAGTTAAAGTAAAAGACCGCTTCTTAAACCAAAGAAGGTGAACATGTTGGCATTCTTGTGGAAGAAAAAAAAACATTTAAAACCTGTCAGTAACATCCAGTTTAGTTTTACTTTTCTTTTTGTTTTCATTTTGAAAAGTCTTTTATCTTTGCTGTTTACCTCACGTCTCTCTAAAGTGAAAGTGAAAGCACACGAAGCCCGGGTTATAACACAGCAAAAGAGGATCTCCCATCCACAAAATTTAAATCACAAATAATGATGTTGAAAAAGAATGTGTTGAATGTTGAACACTTTCGTTACCATATAACTATAAACTATGATAAAAGCTCATCAGCATGCATTGATTAATCCCGTTGTAGGAGAAAAAAAAAAAGCGACCAAATTATGTGCTCGTGCGACCAACTGAGAAAGTTAGTCGCAAAAGAGCGACCAGTGGGAAGAATGAGTCCTGCCTGTGGAGAAATAATAAGCAAAATATTTTAATTTTGGTTAGTTTTTAACAAGAACTTATTTGTTAGAATTAAATAAACAATAATGAAGGTTTTTTGACAGTACATTGAAGCTTTGAAAATAACTATAAATAAACTATATATCAATCGCTGGATTTTTCCCCCCAGAAAGATGCAGTGTTAACCTTAACATTTTATTTTAAGATTTAACATTTGTAGATGGTCTAAACCAAAAGAGTTGTAAAAATTCTGAAAATCTTTTAGAGCTTATGGTTTGTTTAAAAAAATATAACACATTAATGAATAAATCTGTATATATAAAATATATTTTTTCAATGTAGCTATAGCTTCTGACCTTTAAATCAAAACATACTCATTATTTTATGACATCAATTACTGCTTTATTTAATCACAAACACAGTCTAAATGTTATTTGTATAGGCTGTTTTACTTTGATTTAATTAGAAGTAGGCCTACAGCGCCCCTACTGATTAAAACTCCTTGCTGAGCAGGCATTAGGACCCGGGGGAGGCTGCCGCTGGCGCCGCTGCACGTGCCATTACTGTTTATCACACACTGAACGCGTCATTCTGTACGTGCTTTCACAGATTGACTGTTTTGGATCGCTGCATTTAATCTAATCATCTTTCAGACAAAACTTTGCTTCAAGAATGAGCTACACTGCTGAAGTGATCTAATCACTAGCACACCCTGAGCACATGTGAGTTAACGTATTCGTCTTATCGGCAAGACATATCGGCATAATTTTTCATATCGGACCGATGCCGATATTTACATTTAAAGCCATAATCGGCCGATTCTGATATCGGTCCGATAATATCGTGCATCCCTATATATGGGTCAATGACCTGACGCCTAAATTTTCTGTCCGATTGCATTTTTTCAGATATAAATTGGCTTAAATGCATAATAAAAATGCCATGTATGAACTCACTTTAACTTTTCAAAAATCATTAGTTATTTGTAATTTTTTCTGTTATTCAAAGTGTCAAAATATCATGTGGTGCAACCGTCTGGCCATAACTTTTTTTTTTTTTTTTGAAAATACCCTGAATTTATTCAGATTAATTTTCTGCACTATTTGGCATGATTTCCAAAGTGTTTTGTAATCCTGTATAAAATTGCAAAGCATTTGTATTTATATTTCCATCATAATATACAAACAAACTTTGTTCTGATTGATTTCCATTTTATGAAATATCATGTGGTGCGACCATCAAGAAACTACCATTTTGGAACTTTTATGTTGAAATCCATTCAAAGATAGGACTTTGCATCATATACCAATTTGCCAAAGACCAATGGAAGCATCAAGCAGGTTTGTAAGTCTCTTTCAAATTTGGAAAAAAGAACCTTTTTAAGGGCTGGTATGTAGTTACCACATTTGGATATCATGTGGTAGGACCTCAAAAAACAATGAATTATAAGTTATTTCTGCAATTATTTATTTTCATTATAAATTTCATAGTGACCTTTTGTGGGAAGCTAGCTTGTTTTGTTTAGGTAACCAATTCTGTGCTTGTAAATTTTGACTGAATTTGAAAATATCATGTGGTGCGACCAAATATCACGTGGTGCGACCACTGCAGAGTGTTTTCCATTATAGATATATGTCCCAGATTGGCAGTTTGTGCTTTTATATTCAATTGATGGTTTATATACATAAAATACTTTTATTTTAGTATAATTTGGAATTTTTATGCAATTTGGGTCATTTCAGACGGTTTGTTTAATCTTTGTACAATATGAGAAAAAATGCAAAAAAATTTAAATAGTAGTTTGGTAATTATGCATTTATTAGTAATTTATTATTTATTAATAACTATTTTAATCTCTTTTACCAGATTATACTGCCAAGCAAAGTAAAATAAACGCTCACCATAGGCAGCATGTTAATTCTGACCCTGCAGTCTAGCATAAACTCCAGATGCCATTTTCTACTATAAGAAAGCTGTTCATGTTGTCATCTCAGAACCTGAGCCAGCAACCTTCCCCTACTCTAAATTGACCTTTCGCAAAGGCCCACCCCCCTTAGTTACTGTTGCTATATTCGACAAACCATGGCACTTTTATGCCATGCATCATGTTCTCACACATTGAAAAATACATCACGGAGCAAAGAGGACACTGACAATGCGCCGACAGACAAGACAGAGCTGGTTAGTTTTATATGAAACAAAGTCTCAGTGTTCAAATTTTCTTTTTTTTTTTTTTTTGTTAAAAAAGAAATTCAAATAACACATACTGTTTTGTGGCTCTTTAACATGTCGTGACAGATCGCGGCACATGAACCGTTTATCTCTTCGTCTTTGTTAGTCATAGCACGAAATAAACATGAATGAACATCAGAAGGTATCTCGTTTCAACCATGAAAAGATGTCAATACACACCATTTTTCAAGTTCAAGTCCACTGACAGTAATCTACTGTCCTGTCTGGTTTGTTTGTCAACGTTATAATATGTCAGACTGCCTGTTAATCAAACTCCCGGGGAAAGGGTCAATTGAGCAGCCAATATTAGTCTAAGTACAGAAATAACTGGGGCTAAAGAAATGCTTGCAGTTAATGCCACGTGCTAAACTTTTCACACGTCTCTTTAAATAGATTTTTAATGATATAAGGTCTTTGTGTCATTTGGAGCGACCACTCATCATGTGGTGCGACCAATAATAGCAATAACTGCATTAAAATAAAAATAAAATATCTAATTTCTGTGGTTGAAATATGAATCATTGCTACAGTATGCTTAAGCGAATGGTATTTTAAAAACATTTTTATCAGTTTTATGCAATTTGCAGGAAAAATAAGTCTGTTAACTACATTTAAGAAGGCAACTCTGAAATTATAGAACAAAAATAAGAGATCATTTACAAAAACTCAAATTAAATGCAAATACTTTGTTTCTAAACACTTTAGTTACTGAGAACATTTTAAAAAAATGTTAAGGAAATTATTTAATTTTAATATAAATCATGGTCGCACCACATGACATTTTTTTAAGGCTACGGCCAATTCATCTAGATGAAAAAACACTAAAATCACTTAATTTTAATTTTTAATATGAATTTGTGTACACATTCTTATTTTTTGTATTTTAAAATTGGCCTGTCGAAAATCCTTATACATCAATGACATATATATGTATATATATGTATGTGTATCTAAATAAATGTGTGGTAAGTACTGCCGCTCCATAGTATAAACACGGACGTGCGATCGGCAATCTCGAAAGTGAAAGTGAAACTAAAAAGTGATTGTGCATTCAAAAGCAGTTGCAATGCATAATAGCGGCTCCCTGATTCCCGTAATTTTATATACAGTATGATGATCACCCAATGATAAAACTGAGAGGGAAAGAAATATACATTTTCCTCCCATCTCGTATTTATTCTCCGCAGTTAGTCAATGTCATGGATGTAAGGGCAGAGCAAGTTTAAATATCTTTCTAGTCTAAATTTCCATCTTGTAATCCCGCTGTTTTGGGTATTTAAAAAAAATATATATATATTTGTAATAGAGCAGACACTGACTGTTGTTCATGTATTTATTGCCTCATTTGGCTAGACGCCAGACACTGAAAACACTGCGCGCTTTAGTATGTGTGTAGTAAACGAAACTGCGTGTCTGTGCATTCATTCATAACGAGACACACAGGATTCATATTTAAATGGTATTTTTGCAGCTTAATATTTACAGATACTAGTTCATATCACGATTTGATTTAAGTGTAATGACCTACTTTTGATTTATTCATCCAAACTTTGACAAATTCAATGACATTGCGCGTTATACAGTAAATTCTGTTTTTATAACTAGATTCCGCAATTCCATTCGCGTTTTCCGCATCGCAGAAATCATAAAGCCCTGATCGCACCGCGACGCTCGCATCTGGTGTAGACACGGTGTGAGTTTTTTAATGGGTTATGTTATAGCCCTGCTTGTTTTTTTTTAATGTTTTTATGAAATCTCTGTATTGCTCATACCATCGTATTATTTACTGCCATGCGAGCCACAAATTAAAGCTTGGCAAGCTGGGATCACAAAACCCTACCTAAACTCTAATATGGCAAACGCGCGGGAGGAGGGCTGAGCCCATTCGGGACTACGGGAGCCCAGAGGGTAGCGTCGGCGGATGTTAAAGAGAAAACCGATTTTCATTCAAACAAATCGACGTAAACTACACATTCGAGTTAATCGATAAAATCGATTTATTGCCCAGCCCTAGTTTATCTGTGTTCTTCAAGCAATCTTGGGTATTTTTATAAGGATAAAGTATATTTATAATGCAGTGCTAACTGACATAGCATTTATCACTGTATATAATACTATAAAATAGTATGATTTCTGCCTCATTCTGTGATATGAAACCAGGTCTGATCACAAAATGTTATTTCAAACACTTGACTTGTTAAGTTACTATGGAGAAAAAGCGTGTCAATAATTGGTATCTTTGTTGGACAACAAGTTTGTACACATGCAAAAACTGTAGTACATTTATTCATCACACAGACTGATTTTTTTTGTTGCACTGTACATCCCTAACCAAACATGTTCCAGATTGTCGAAGTAGCTCATCCTTTAGCAATATACTCCTCCTCAATTTCACATCTGCCTTCTGCCATGTCGCTCTGCACTGTCGCACACAGAAATATGTCAAAAACTAGACTTTATCGTTATTATTGCAGGATGTCTAATTCTTATCGTGGGGAGAATTTTTACTTGTATATGGCAAACGATAAGATATCACCCATCTCTACTGCAGAGAGTATCCTCTTTTGACTGCCAGCAAACAACTTCCCAGACCACCCTAGCAATCACATAACAACCATTAGAAACACCTTAGAAACTGTATAGCAACCACCCACAACAACATCCTGGCATTGTGGCGATTACACTTGTATGGGCAAGCACAGCTAATGACCACAGTACACGACTTATAAAATCATTTCATTCATTATAGAATGAAAACAGCAAAAGGTCTGCGTAGACTTTAACTTGAGCGCTGTGTTTTTAGAATGCTGAAAACCAATAAAAAAGCAGTGCATTGAATTCAAAAACACATTCTGTAGGAACGGCCCTCAACATTGTCTTCCAAAAATATATAAATGTAGTGGTCTGTCTGAGCACCTTTCTTCGAGAAGACCAACAAAAATACCAGCATGTCATGGCGTTGAGCATTTGGTAGTCGCTCTCCAAGGCCTGTCTTGTGACTCAAGCTTCCTTTCTTAATCACATGTCAAAGGAACACGTTTAAGGGCTAAATATGTTGTTTACTCACAGATGCTTTGACTAATGCAGTCACCATGGAGTGATAAAGGACTGTGAAAAGGCCAGTGGTTGTAATTGACCACACAATGGACTTTATGAAGTGTATTGATTTTAAACAGCTACATATTAGGTGTCAGCACAGGGTGCAATGTAGGGCTGCAACGATTAATCGACATTATCGACAATGTCGACAATAGAAAATTGTCAACAAATATTTTTGTTGTCGAGTAGTCGTTTGATCTCATATGACCTAATGTAAGAGCCTGCAATAATGCAATTTGTCCAGTGTGGCGCTGTAGCGCAAGAGTGTAATTCAGCCCTCCTGGATGCAATTCAAGAGAAGAACACACAGCGCTTCAGAGCAAATGCAGACGAACAAACCTGAAGCTGCTGAGCGGCGTTTGGATGAATATGTAAATATATGCGGTGCGCTTTCCTCTCAATAACGAAATAAACACAACAAAAACTGACAGCGGAGTGAAAGCAGCAGTTAAAAACGCATCTGATTACAGCGATGTGGATGTTTGCACGAGCTCTGCAGTAAAGTCCAGTCAAGTTTATTTATATAGTACTTTTTGCAATAGCCTTAAATCAAGCAGCTTTACAGTATTAAACATGAAAAACCAGAGTCAGTGTCGATTTCGGTTAGAATTACAACTTGATTTTCTGTTATAAAGCAGCTCTCCAGTGTGGAGCTAGATAGTGATATAATATTTTTATTAGAGGGAAAAAAATATTATTTCATTAAAGTGATTGTTTGGTTTGCAAAGATCAAAGCTTGATCTAGCTCAGGACTGTTTTGATTATCATAACCCTATAAGGTATTTTAAGAGAGATTATTTTGTGAATAAAATAGTTTATCCAAAAATAAAACGTCTTATCACCTTTATTTTGTTTCTTATCCATACGACTTACAAAAGGAGATGTTAGGCAGAATTATGTGTCATTCAGTTACTTTTTCATATAGCTAATTACATGGTGAATGAGAGAGTTTCTCTGTCATCTATTTTGTGTGCCAAATATATATAGTTGCATAAATTAATTGTATAATAATTGTAATTACATAATGACTTTCAAAAGCTGAAGTGATTACCGTTATTTGTTAGAATATGCATAACTCAACATTTTAACTAATTGCAAAAGTTGAATAATCAGTCAATGTCTACTTATGAAGCGCCACGTAGGATTTAAATCAAACTTTGCTTATCAATACATACATAAAACATGTACACCTATAAATTACTCACATATACATGTATACTATTATTGGATGTTCAATATATATATATATATATATATATATATATATATATATATATATATATATGAAATACACGTGCACACTAATATGAAATCCATACCAATACATCTTATGTTAGTAATGAATGCATATACACTTGTGAATAACTCGCTTATACATATAAACTTGACGCATGCATACACCTATAGACACTCGCTTATACATATAAACTCGATCCATGCATATACACCCACAACACATGCACATACATATAAACTCGCTGCATGCAGACACACCTATACATACTCGCATATACATATAAACTTGATCCATGCATATACACCTATAAACACTCGCACATACATATAAACTCGATGCGCGCATACACACCCATAAAACACTCGCGCAAACATACAAAATAAAATTCACAAACGTATACAGTTCTGATAAGAAAGACGCATGCTTTAGTTGTGTATATAGGTATATGCAAGTGATTTCATATGGATTTCATATCGCAGCCCTAGTGCGATGCCCAATCTTGTACCCATTCCACACCTTTTCACCCGAAAAATGGGTTGTGCACCTGAAAAATTTGCTGGTCTTGACCAGGAACATAAAACATCTCAGGCTTCTATGGGTGGTATAATGTTAAAGTTTTTAATGTAACAACAATTGACATGCACAAATTTAAATGAGATATTTTTTATTATAATCAACAAGGCTGTTTGCACTGGAAATATGTGATGCAACACAGTAAGCAGCAGCTCTAGCTGAATGAAGTACTGCATTTTATTTATAATTGATGTCTGACACTTACATCAAAAGCAGCTTGTCATGGCATAAAGACTCATAACCTCCCTAGTCATACAGATAAGCATGCCACAAGTGTTATGTCGGAACATAGTTATGTCATCGCTTTGGCTCTCAAGTCAGTGGAAATTCCATTTGAATGGAAAAGGGGTAACCTACCCACAATTGGTCTTTCATTCATCCAACTAATCAGCTCTAATGGTTTT
Source organism: Spinibarbus caldwelli (assembly GCA_039654775.1). Classification (NCBI taxonomy): domain Eukaryota; kingdom Metazoa; phylum Chordata; class Actinopteri; order Cypriniformes; family Cyprinidae; genus Spinibarbus; species Spinibarbus caldwelli. Next base: position 19,099,000 of record CM077258.1, read on the forward strand.
GCGAATACGCCCAGAGTTTGACTATTAGTCAACCCATTGCTTCAGTTCTCTCCAAACCTGAATGAGCCTGAAGAGGTGATAAGAATGCAGCAGAGCAGGTCAATGTGAAAGCTGGGAGCTCATCAGCTGTTGTACTGACACTGACATTACTGTAGTTACAGCCTGTAAACAAAGGTTAGGCCACAGGTCATTGTGTAGAATCAGTATCTGAAGATAAAACAGTTTTTATGGCTTCTTGGTTTGTTCCTGTTCAGGAACCACAGAAACTCATTTATCTTATTTTATATTGGCAACTCTGTGTTCCACCTACAAGTTTGTAATAGGAAAATAGGGAACTGGGCAGGTAACCGAAAGGTTGCAAGTTCAAAGCCTCAAATGTTACACACATATGATAATATTGTACATAATCCAGCACCAATAATGCCCCATTCACACGGGGCGTCGGCGTCAACGCCTCTCGTTTACTTTGAATGGAGTGACGTCAAGCGTTGCCGAACTGAATTGTGGGTCCGTCGCGTCGCTTCACTGGCGTTGCTTGTGGCAGAAGTTGAAAACTTTTCAACTTTTCAAGCGCCAACGCAGGCGTCAGCCAATCAGACTGCCTTATGCAAATACCCTAGCGCAGACGCTAGCCAATCCCGTTCATGCAACACCAGAAAAGTAATGTGATTGACTGTTGTCACTATGACGGTCGCGTCAGCACCAAGCTTTAGACATACCCTCCGTCAAGCATTGACGCCGACGCCCCATGTGAATAGGGCGTAACAATCTTATTGACAGTCCAACATAGTAGATGGGGGTATCCACCTTATTTTGCAACTTCAGATTCATTAGCTGGGTTTCCATCCAAAGTTGGGAATTGAGTATACCGCAGAACTGGTATACTGCATTAAACATTTGCGAATAAGCAACGTTTCCATCCAGTGAGTCAAAGAGAACAAAATCATCACTTCCTGATAAACTGGCAATATCACTAAGAAAAGTAGGAGAAGCCACTGAATATAATATTTTCATTTATAATAAATTACTTGCGCTACAAAGCGAGCAGACGAAACACAATAAATGCGGTCATTGCTTTCGGGGGTGGATGCCTGCTGTTTAGAACACAGTCATGTAAGACAGTTCTGGGAAGCAATTATACAGAAATACTTTGACAGCAAACTTTGCTCGGCCATTTCAAAATGATCATAACAACATTTCAGATGCTGTGCAATAGTGTTGGGCTCAATTTTCATATCGTCCTATCGTCAGCCTGTGAGATTGCTGATACACAATATTATCGTGCTAATTTCTTTAATTATTTATTTACTTAGTTTCATTGCCAGAAAGTGAACCAACTCCAGCGTAAGGCTAAAAGCAGCCTAATGTTTTAAATATAACTGAATTTGTATTTAATAATGATAAATTAATAGAAACATCGTAAGTTACTAATTATAATGCTTACATTTCCTCAGTTATTAAAAAAGTAGCTAACATCACAGAAAATGAGCAAAGAACATTATATTACCAAAGAACATCATCACAAGCTCAGTCTAGCGTGAGTTTATGCACTTTAAAAATCTCTCCCATTATTAGTAAGACTGTCTACACTGTATGATGAATAAATCTCTTATACTTACATCGTACGTACATCTGCACTTGTATATGATGAGAGAATTCACGAATCAGAATTCAGTCAGCGAGTGCACACGCAGAACAGAACAGAACTCTGCTGTTTCAGCAATAACACATCTGAATGCCTCTGATTGGCCATTGCATTCATAACCTCAGCATAATACTGTGTGATTGGTTATAACGTGCAACACTGTAAAACACGTAAAAATAAATATAATGCAACAAATAATCCCTTATATAAATTAGATATTATTATTATTATTATTATTATTATTATTATTATTATTATTATTATTATTATTATTATCAGGCTAGTAATACTAAAAATAATAATAATCATCATCATCATCATCATCTTGCTGTCGTCAAAGGCATCAGCCACAGGCGATATCTCTGACTATCTTTGATACACAATAGAGGTCGACCGATAGTGGATTTTACCAATACGATAGCTAGGTTGGACCACACTGGCCGATACCGATTAATCAACCGATAGTTTTTAAAATGGGTACTGAAAGAAAACTAGTGCTTTACTATTTAAAAAAAAAAGCAGTAACAGTACTGAACCATACTATGTAAATGAATAAAAATATTAATATTATTTTATTATATTGATCATTAAAGTTATTTCATAGTTTGCTAATGTTAAAAGAAGAAACTTTAAAATTTAAAAATGTAGCCTAGTAGCTAATAGTGAATGTTGAAATGAACACACTCTAACAAGGAACAATACTTCTACAGTTTTCATTAATGCTACGAATGGACTCTTATTGTTAAGCATTACCATTTAATTTCAACAGTCATGCTTAAAGATGGCCATCTTTAAATATCTACACAAGGCCATAGCATTAAAATTACATACATATGGATATTGTATGTGTACTCACACTTTATTTGCTTCTATTTTTTAACACTTGATAATTATCTAATAATAATAATAAAACAAGAAAAATAAAAAAAAAATCACACACCGGGCAAAAGCGCTGCGTCTAGAACTCAGAGCTATCACACACACACACACACACACACACACACACACACACACACACAAAACACCAGACGCTTTGCGTTCAATTCAAGTGGCGGTCTAAAACAGTTTATTTAATCACCAAACGGACAGAAGTTTGCTTTAATAATGAATAATGTGGCATAAATGAGTTTGAAGTTCGGTGTTTAAAAAAACAGCAAGCGGAAAGAAAAAGCGCGATCTATTACAGCTCTCTATATGAAGCATACAGACTTTATTAGAGCCACAGAAAGACAAAGGTTTTGCTGAAAAATGCACAATACATAATTTATAGCCTAGGGTGAAGTCATTATGTACATTCACAACGATTTGGGACAAATGTAATGTAATTTTATTAGAAAACTATGTGAATGGCGCTCTGTTCCGAGCAGGATTTTCTGTCGGCTATTTAAATGCGTGTCTGGAGTTTCCCTCTCTGTGCGGCGCGCAGTGTCACGTGTCAAAATAAACAACATGTGCTGTCCGTGATTTCCGCCTCTAGAGGCCGCTCTCATACTGTGTAATGCCAGCGGACCCTTCTCGGCAACTCCAGCAACGGACGCGAACCGGAAAACTATCGGCATGGATTTTTTACCGATAACCGATAGTTGCAGCAATCAACTATCGGTGCCGTCGACCTCTAATACACAATACTATGTCTATCGGCACAACCCTACTGTGTAACAAGATCGGTCCATCATTTGCATGAACTGTTTTTCGCACAAGTCAAAAACCACCTCAAACAAGCATATAAACTTTTTTGTGAATTAAGGTATTTTCTTTCAAAATTCGAAAGAAAATACAGTTACTACTATACTAAAATACAACTACAGTATAAACCAGTGTTTAATTTTTTTTAATTATGACAATACATTAAAATATAAGAAATATTAGTTTGAAATATTAAGTGGCATAACAAGCTGATTTGTATAGCTAAAAACAGCTGGATGTGGATGACACCGAAAGCTTCACACATTTAAGTTACAAAGGGATGCTCCGACTCTAAAAAATAAATAAATAAATAAATTTAAAAAAGGTACCCGAGAACAGTTAGCTCAACAGTGTGCGAATGTTTTGGATTCTGTGAACATTAATGTCAAGCCCACTATAATACTGTAGTTAAATTATGATATAGTGACAGCCCTATTACATATGTTGACACATTTATTTGTTCCCTCTCAGGTCTCTGTGCGTATACTGCCTCCCTCTGGCAGATGAGTAACCAGCGGGGCCTTACGTGTCGCAGTCGCACGGCCAGATAGTCCCCTGCGAGCGCGGCGTGTCCTCCGGCTCGCAGCATGCCCTCCACCAGCCGGGCAGGGAGCCTGAAGGACCCCGAGATCGCAGAGCTGTTCTTTAAGGAGGACCCTGAGAAGCTCTTCACAGACCTCCGTGAGATCGGTCATGGCAGCTTCGGCGCAGTGTATTTTGTATGTATCAAATGTTGCAGTGTGTAGAATAAGATTCATTATTTTGATGCATGCTACAGAACATAATGAGAGGTTTGGGAAACTAAATTCAGAAATCTGATGTGAATCTTGCTCAGGCACGGGATGTGCGGACCACAGAGGTGGTGGCCATCAAGAAGATGTCCTACAGTGGGAAACAGTCTAATGAGGTCAGTTTTCCTACATTCCACAGTCATTACATACAGTCATGCAACAGTTTGGTTGTGGATTCAGCTTTTCCTTCTGAGGGTGGGCAGAGTGATTGCATTATATTACTCTTGTCCCATGGACTTGATTTATTCACATTCACAACTGTGGCTTGGCTCTTAAATAGTGACTTGGCACAGTAAATTTGAGCAAATTAAAGTCAATTGCTGAAGTCATATTAAGTCTTGTGTAACACCCCAGATTGAAGTGAAGGACCACGACCATTCATACTTTAGCTGGTGGCAGCGTTTCCTTTGTAATTTCAGATTAGCAGTAATCGGATTACATGTAATCTCTACAAAGAATGCTTCAGAAGCTTTTAGGACTGACTTTCCTTCTCAGGACCTGTACTAGTAAGCCAGTATGTCCAGTCTGCTCACGTCAGCAGTGGATGCAGTGATCTGGTGGAAAATAGGAAATTCATTTTAGTCTTTTCTAGCTCATTTGAAGGAAGACTGTTTGATTTAATGCTGTTGTCTTTACTTAGAAATGGCAGGATATCATTAAGGAAGTCAAGTTCCTCCAGAGAATACAACACCCAAACAGCATAGAGTATAAAGGATGCTACCTGCGGGAACACACGGCATGGGTATGATCTCTCTCTTTCTTTTCTAAATTCTTCATTCTCACTCTCCCTCTTTGGCATAACATGGTAATGAGTATATAAGCACAATAACTATTTCATCTCTGTGAAAATAAGCTATATGAAACAAATCGTAGTGTAAGAATTATTTTTTACTAATTTTAAATCTAGGTATGACCAAGTTGTTTTTACAAGGTGTCTTTTAGGTCATACAAGATTTGCACATGGATATTTATTAAAAGGTGAAGAATTACCATCGTGCCTTACTTGCCAAACTAAAATGACTGTGAAGCATATTTTATTGGATTGTACTGATTTTAAAGTAAATAGACAACGGTTTTATTCAGAGGTGTGTTTAACTGATTTATTTAAAAATGTATCACCTAAATGTATTTTTAGAATTTTTGTCTAGTGTACATCTGAAATGTCTTTTATAACCTTTTGTTAATTGTATGCTTTGTATAATTTATTCAGAGATCGCCATGAAAATAGCTTTGATGCTGGCATGGCGTTAAAAAGTGAATAAATAAATAAATATTTTCATTTAGTAATTTCATAATTTATAATTAGTAATTTCACAACTTTTTTCCTCTCTTCAGCTTGTCATGGAGTACTGTTTGGGCTCTGCCTCTGACCTCCTTGAAGGTAAGACACTAAACATTTACTTTCATTTGGAAGCATTATAAATATTTCATCCAAAATATGGGTTTTACTTATTTACCTTCAAACTTTAGTTATGATCAAAGCAAAGCTTTATTATTTAGGTGAATTATTTTTAAATAGTAGAATAGGGCACTAGCAACACTAGGTTATGGGTTTGATTCCCATGGAATGCATGAACTGACAAAATGAGTTTTTTGAATGCAGTGTGCATCACTTTAGATGAAAGTGTCTGTCAAATGCATTAATGTAACTAATTGATTATCAGTTTGAAGAACATTCACCTTTATCCTTTTTGCTTAGTCCACAAGAAGCCCCTTCAGGAAATTGAGATTGCAGCAATTACCCATGGTGCTTTGCAGGGTCTTGCGTACCTTCATTCCCATAACATGATTCACAGGTTTGTGGGTTTTTTTGATGATCTTGCAAAGTGAGCACTTGTTCATTAAGTGGTGTTAGAAATTAAGAACCAGTTCCACTGGAACCAAATGATTTTCATGACACTGGTTCTGCTAACTGTTTTTGAACGTTTGCATTCTTGTGACAGAACACCTTGAATACTCTGACAAGGTCTCCTGCACCTTTATTCATTTGCGGCACAGTGTAGTGTCAAAGGAAGTTGTTTTAGCTTTAGTTGTAAGGTTGCAAAATTTAAATGAATTAAATGCAGAAGACAACAAACATACAGGCCACTATATTCCAATTCAACAAAATAAAGCTTTTATGAGCCAATTCCTTTTATTGAATTCAAAAAGACTTATAATTACAAAGTGACACAGATATTTAAAGGGTTACTCCACCCCAAAATGAAAATTTTGTCATTGAGCATTTACCCCCATGTTGTTCCAAACCCGTAAAAGCTTTGTTCGTCTTCGGGACACAATTTAAGATATTTTGGATGAAAACCGGGAGGTTTGTGACTGTCCCATTGACTGCCAAGTAAATAACACTGTCAATGACCAGAAAAGTATGAAAGACATCATCAGAATAGTCCATCTGCCATCAGTGGTTCAATCTGAATGTTATGCCGTGTGGTGCGGCTGACACAGAACAGCATACGCTTGTTGAATAAAGTCGTTATTTTTGTTTTCTTTGCATACAAAAAGTATTCTCGTCACTTCATAACATTCAGATTGAACCACTGATGGCAGATGGACTATTTTGATGATATCTTTCATACTTTTCTGGGCCTTGACAGTGTTATTTACTTGGCAGTCAATGGGACAGTCACAAGCTTCCCGGCTTTCATCCAAAATATCTTAAATTGTGTTCCGAAGACAAACTAAGCTTTTACAGGTTTGGAACGACATGGGGGTAAGTGATTAAAGACAAAATTTTCATTTTGGGGTGGAGTAACCCTTTAACAATTCTTCAGACACTGCCTATGGAATCGAGGAAAACTACGTCTATTTTTGACTGCTGTGTATGTCATTTTCTTCACTCAGGGATATCAAAGCTGGGAACATCCTGCTGACCGAGCCTGGACAAGTCAAACTGGCAGATTTTGGTTCTGCCTCCATCGCCTCTCCAGCCAACTCTTTTGTGGGGACACCATATTGGTGAGCACACTGGTTATCTCTGAGTAATAATGATTCCATTCACAGCTTGGTTACTAACATGGCCACCTCCTCTCAGGATGGCCCCTGAAGTAATTTTAGCCATGGACGAGGGACAGTATGATGGAAAGGTTGACATCTGGTCTCTTGGGATCACCTGCATAGAACTAGGTGACAGAGAAGTTCTGCTCATTTTAAAATGAATTGTGCATCTTTCACATTGTGAAAGTCAGTCTTACTTTTGCTTCTCCCTTTTGCTGTAGCGGAAAGGAAACCTCCTCTGTTTAACATGAATGCGATGAGTGCCTTATACCACATAGCGCAGAATGAGAGCCCTATGCTGCAATCAAGTGAATGGTGAGTCCACTAATATATACACAAATATAGCAGTTTGCATTACGGCTAGGTAGTAAATCAAAAATTGGGGTGATTATTTTTGTGTATTTTCTTTGCCTATTTTTCATTTGAATAGCAAGTATACAAGAATTAAGAAAGTTTTAATAAATTTTCTGATTCAAAGGCATAGTTTACCCAAAAATGAAAACTCTGTCATTAAAGGGATAGTTCACCCAAAAATTAAAATTCTGTCATTAATTACCCTCATGTCGTTCCAAACCTGTAAAACCTTCGTTCATCTTCAGAACACAAATTAAGATATTTTTGATTAAAACCAAGAGCTTTCAGACCCAGCAGGACCATGCGCATGCGTTGTTTACATGAACCGGAAGCCAGCGCATGCGTTGTGATACTCTCTCCACAATGGCGGCTCGCACTGCAGACAGCATGAGGAGGAGAAGAATTGTTGAATAAAGTCGTTATTTTTGTTTTCTTTGTGCACAAAAAGTATTCTCGTAGTTTCGTAAAATTACGGTTGAATTGGTAATGTCACATGGACTATTTTACCGATGTCTTTGCTACGTTTCTGGACCTGGGAACATTGCAGTTGTGTTGCTGTCTATGGAGGGTCTGAAATCTCTCGAATTTAATCAAATATCTTAATTTGTGTTCCAAAGATGAACGAAGGTCTTACAGGTTTGGAACGACATGAGGGTGAGTAATTGATGACAGAATTTTCAATTTTGGGTGAACTAACCCTTTAATTACTCACTCTCATGTCGTTCCAAACCCGTAAGACCTTCTTTCATCTTCGGAACACAAATTAAGATGATGAGTTTTGATGAAATTCGAGAGCTTTCTGACCCTGCATAGACTGCAACGGAACTACCACGTTTAAGGCACAGAAAGGTAGTAAGGACATTGTTAAAATAGTCCATGTGACATCAGTGGTTCAACCTTAATTTTATGAAGCTACAAAAATACTTTTCGTGTGCAAAGATAACCAAAAGAATGACTATATTCAGTTTCTTTTCTTCAATGACAGTCTTTGATGCACATTTACGACATGGAATTTATTCATTTATTTATTTTGCAAAATGAATTAAAAAGTAATGGAGATTGGTAGGAAGCTATATTTTCTTCAAACTTTGAGGTGTTGCTAATACAACACGTGTGCTTCCTAGACATTTTAATTTAGAGAACATATTTACGTATTATGTTCCTTTAATTTATTGCTTAAATTTTCTTTACTTGATCTTAAAAGGTCTTAAAAATTCTTATTTTTAAGATAATTATTTTAGAACAAATGCATGAAGATATACAGGTGCATCTCAATAAATTAGAATGTCGTGGAAAAGTTCATTTATTTCAGTAATTCAACTCAAATTGTGAAACTCGTGTATTAAATGCACACAGACTGAAGTAGTTTAAGTCTTTGGTTCTTTTAATTGTGATGATTTTGGCTCACATTTAACAAAAACCCACCAATTCACTATCTCAACAAATTAGAATATGGTGACATGCCAATCAGCTAATCAACTCAAAACACCTGCAAAGGTTTCCTGAGCCTTTAAAATAGTCTCTCAATTTGGTTCACTAGGCTACACAATCATGGGGAAGACTGCTGATCTGACAGTTGTCCAGAAGACAATCATTGACACCCTTCACAAGGAGGGTAAGCCATAAACATTCATTGCCAAAGAAGCTGGCTGTTCACAGAGTGCTGTATCCAAGCATGTTAACAGAAAGTTGAGTGGAAGGAAAAAGTGTGGAAGAAAAAGATGCACAACCAACCGAGAGAACTGCAGCCTTATGAGGATTGTCAAGCAAAATCGATTCAAGAATTTGGGTGAACTTCACAAGGAATGGTCTGAGGCTGGGGTCAAGGCTTCAAGAGCCACCACACACAGACGTGTCAAGGAATTTGGCTACAGATGTCGTATTCCTCTTGTTAAGTCACTCCTGAACCACAGACAACGTCAGAGGCGTCTTACCTGGGCTAAGGAGAAGAACTGGACTGTTGCCCAGTGGTCCAAAGTCCTCTTTTCAGATGAGAGCAAGTTTTGTATTTCATTTGGAAACCAAAGTCCTGGAGGAAGGGTGGAGAAGCTCATAGCCCAAGTTGCTTGAAGTCCAGTGTTAAGTTTCAACAGTCTTTGATGATTTGGGGTGCAATGTCATCTGCTGGTGTTGGTCCATTGTGTTTTTTGAAAACCAAAGTCACTGCACCCGTTTACCAAGAAATTTTGGAGCACTTCATGCTTCCTTCTGCTGACCAGCTTTTTAAAGATGCTGATTTCATTTTCCAGCAGGATTTGGCACCTGCCCACACTGACAAAAGCACCAAAAGTTGGTTAAATGACCATGGTGTTGGTGTGCTTGACTGGCCAGCAAACTCACCAGACCTGAACCCCATAGAGAATCTATGGGGTATTGTCAAGAGGAAAATGAGAAACAAGAGACCAAAAAATGCAGATGAGCTGAAGGCCACTGTCAAAGAAACCTGGTCTTCCATACCACCTCAGCAGTGCCACAAACTGATCACCTCCATGCCACGCCGAATTGAGGCAGTAAAGCAAAAGGAGCCCCTACCAAGTATTGAGTACATATACAGTAAATGAACATACTTTCCAGAAGGCCAACAATTCACTAAAAATGTTTTTTTTATTGGTTCATTTTATTACTTCAGTCTGTGTGCACTGAATTTATTTAATACACGAGTTTCACAATTTGAGTTGAATTACTGAAATAAATGAACTTTTCCACGACAGTCTAATTTATTGAGATGCACCTGTATATTAATTCTGAAAAATATTGAGCGGTATCTGCATTAATGAGCAGTCATTAGTTGATTTACATGCTGTCATTTTCTTTCCTCAGGACGGATTATTTTAGAAATTTTGTTGACTCTTGCCTTCAGAAAATCCCCCAAGACAGACCACACTCTGAGGATCTGTTGCAGGTGTTTACTTTGCACTGAATTATCAACACATTTAAATAACCTTTTTGTTTGTTAGTCATAATATAATAATCCACCTGAATATTTACAACTACCTTATATTCTGCACTCTTTACTTAAACCATAGCATGCCTTCGTCCTGCGAGAGAGGCCAGAATCTGTTCTGATAGACTTAATTTTGCGGACAAAAGATGCGGTCCGAGAGCTGGACAACCTGCAGTACCGCAAGATGAAGAAGATTCTCTTTCAGGAGGCACACAATGGGCCGACCACTGAGACCCAGGAGGGAGATGAGGTCAGATCTCAAGTCTTACCTATTTCTTTTTTTTTTAATATTGGCTAATATATAAAGTGGGGTTCAAAATCAGTGCTTTCAAAATGTCAGATTTAAAATTGGACATTTTTGGAAGAATGTTTATTCACAAGATACTTTGTTCACAAGAGTACAGGATACTCTTTGGGTCATTCTCAAATCTTGGTGGATAACATGAACATCAGGTTTTACACAAACTTCTGAAGTTTATGCAGATTGAGTGCTGCTGTCAAACAAAAACAAATACTGTGAAATTTATGTACATATTTCCACAAAAAAAAAAAAAAAAATGCTGATTATATAATTTGTAATATAAAACTCTGTCTTTTGGAGCCCACTGTGTTTTTTTGGGTTTTTTTTCAAAATAGAAAAGTTTATTTCACTATAATTATCATTGGTCTCTGAACTTTTTTGTTTGTTTTTGTTTTTTGTTTTTTTGTATGTGTGTTTAGGAGCCAGAGCATGGTCCTGGTCGCACGGGCACAGTGAGCAGTGTGGGCAGTAATCAGTCCATTCCCAGCATGTCGATCAGCGCAAGCTCTCAGAGCAGCTCAGTGAACAGCATTCCCGACGCAGCTGATGACAAGAGTGACCTTGACCTGGAGAAAGACCATACTGTTATGTCTAATAGTTCGGTCATACACCTGAAGCCTGTACGTTCACACACCTCTTGATAAAACATCTTCGAAATCTTCATGCCTTCCTGCATAACCCAAATCAGAGAGTCTTTAAACTAAGTAACTGTGAACATTGAACTTCATGATACCTAATATATGTTTCCTGCTTTTGTGTCCATCAGGAAGAAGAGGAGGTTTACCCTGAGAATCCTGAAACGCGTCCTCGTCCCTCAGAAGCCCAGGCAGCACCCGCACAGCCCCCGCAACGCAAACACCATCGCAACCGCGAGCACTTTGCCACCATCCGCACAGCCTCTCTGGTGAGCCAGTGGACCTGTAGTGAAATGGTTCACAACTCTACAGACGCGTTAAAACTACATTACTCATTTATAATCGATGAACCATGACATTGGTTGCTTTCGGTGTAGACACGGTGTAAACTGAATGGCATCACAATAATTTTTTGTTCATTCTCAGTAATGTTCAAAATTCGCAAGATGTCTCTTGATTATTTTTATTTCCTCTTCTTCACTTTCCTTCCATTTCCTTGTGTTCCTCCTTTTCCTTCTTTCAGGTGACACGCCAGATGCAGGAACATGAGCAGGACTCTGAGCTGAGGGAGCAGATGTCCGGTTACAAGCGCATGAGACGGCAGCACCAGAAGCACCTTATGGCCCTGGAGAACAAACTGAAAGCGGAGATGGATGAACACAGGCTGAGACTGGACAAAGAACTGGAGGCCCAGAGGAACAGCTTTGCTGCTGAGATGGAGAAACTTGTGAAGAAAAACCAAGCATCCATAGAAAAAGATGTAAGTGTGCGCAAGACATATCACACGATCTATTTAGCACAATCATTTGTTGGGCAGCACAAAGATGCGTAAAGTAATGTGGAAGTTCATCTGAAAAATGCTTTTGAATTGGGAATTCCCCTCTTCCTTTATGCCACGGCCCTCAATTCCAGTGAAGACAAATCTTGATATTACGTCATAAAATGACATTGTAGAGAATGATGTGCTTTCTATTTTTCTACTATTTTAATTTTTTTTTTTTTTTTTGTGTCATTTTCATGAATGTTATATCTTAAAGGCCAAGTCATTTGCAAATGATGAGAAGAAATTCCAACAGCACATTCAAGCACAGCAAAAGAAAGAGCTTAGTAGCTTCCTGGAGTCACAGAAACGAGAGTACAAGCTAAGAAAGGAACAACTGAAAGAGGTAAACACACATATTCAAGCATGGCTTTTTACCCATATATGAATTTGCCAATTGTGTGTTTCATCTTTGCATAATTCCACCTAAACTGACCTTCGAATATAGATATAAATGTCATTTATATCTATTGTTCAGCCATTTGACAGTTACACAGTCATACAAATGGACAATATCCATTCTAGAGGATGAGAGAAAACATTGTTACTAAGTTGATTCAAAATGATTAAAGCACAAAGTAAAATGTAGTTTAGTAAAAATCTTGTTAAAAATTGATATTCAGTTTTTATTAATTTGTTTATTAATTTAAAGCCTCCCTGCAGACACAAATTTAACTCATCTTTGATAATCAAAATTACGTATTTAAACATTTTTCCCATGAAAAAAAAAATCTGCATTATTCAAATTCTGAAAGGTTTATAGCCTAGAAAGAATGCGACAAGCACTCCCCTTGTGATCACTAAAAAGTTTATTGCTCATCTTAGTTTATCGCAATCTAACAAAGTTTGTTTACAATCAGTGAAGCCTTCCTCAATGCACAGTGAAACCCTTATTTACGTTGCGCCTCTGATTGGTCACTGCATTTGTCAGATATGTCTGTGATTGACTACATTGCTCAGCACTGCAAAAACACATTGTAAATAGAAGCTTTTGACTAGGGGCTTGTAAAATGATGGTGGCTGAACAAAGTTGAATTTTGAGTTGACAAAACCAAACCAATCCAATCTGGCTTTGTTGGTACCATTACGTTGATCATCAACTTTCTATGTCAACTCGGGCTTTGATCCTGAGTTTATGGAGCATGTGCACATGAAAGTGTGACATCAGTAATGAACAGCCAATCACACACCTTGAAACTCTGTTTCACTTCTCGCGAGTGAGTCAGTGGGATTCCCTGCCAGAGATTAAAAGATTGAAAAATATTAATAATTTAAACACATTTATACAGCGATGATGAAAAGAGCTGTCCACGAAAGAGGACAACTTAAAGAAAACATCTCGCCATATCAGTGCAAGTGAAAGTTGTGAAGTTAGTTTATATAGTTAAAACTGTGTAAATATATAGGTATAAAGAGACTGAAATATAAGCTCATAAGAAGTCATGTTTAAAGTTTTAAACATTCTGAAGCTTATTTATATTGAATATCTGTATATATTTATATTAATATAAAATAAAATTTTAATAGTAATTATTAAACTCAAATGGCTTGTGTAATGGTTTAAGTGTATAATAATTATATAAATTACATAATATAATTATAATAAATAATCATCATTAAAACCCAGGCAATTTTATCTTTTAAAATGTTTTACTATGTAGTGCCCTTAATTTTGGAGCAAGAGAAACTGGGGGAGTGACTTTGTGTCACAGATGTGTCACTTTTCTTGAAGCTGATTGGTCAAATTTCGATTTGAGATCTCTAAACAAGAACATAACCTGTCCGGAAGCCGGTTAGCCGTGGAGCGTTAAGTTACTGTGGTGATAAACACTAAAAGCCAAACCACTTTCAAGGTGCCTAAGAACCAGAGTAGGCGCAAACTAAACTGAAATTTACCTGGCAAGCCAGCAAAACCGGCTTCTTGGTAAAGGGCCCCAGATATGAAAAGCCCCATCTCACAAGTTGACGCAATTAGTTACATGTTTGTGACGGTAGGAAATGGGCGGTTTACAATAATGTTTTTGAGACCATCTTTGGGACTACAGTTTTAAAGAGAAAATCCTCAGCAGTGGTGTTGACTGATGAATTTGCACATGGTTTAACCAGAGAGACGTGTAAGCAATTTCAAAAACACCACAGGGGGTCTTTAAAAATGTTTTCATATATAACAAATATATAAATACAATATGTAGCTACATTTTGCCTTTTATTACTTAAACATTTTAAAGCAAGAAAAATGTCTGTATTTCACTTTACAATCCATTGATGTTTCCCATGCTGCGTGTAGGAGCTAAATGAGAACCAGTCCACCCCTAAGAAAGAGAAGCAGGAGTGGCTTTCGAAGCAGAAGGAGAACTTTCAGCACTACCAGGCAGAGGAGGAAGCCAACCTGCTCCGTCGGCAGCGGCAGTACCTGGAGCTGGAATGTCGTCGCTTTAAACGGCGAATCCTCATTGCGAAACACAATGTAGAGCAAGACCTTGTACGCGAGGTAACGTCACTTTTCCTCAAAGACATAACTAATGACTAGGATTTTAATGGTATACAGACATGACGGTTCGGTACGTACCTCGGTTTTGACACCACGGTTCGGTATCGGTTCAGTACAGCGGGGGGTGGGGGGGGGATAGGAACTAAAAAAAAAAAGAAAAAAAAAGCTTTTATTTATTTATTTTTAGCAAAAAGTTGTTTACAGAACAAATTGCTCTTTCTTTAAATAAATTTAATTATAAGTTGTTTACAGAACAAATTGCTCTTTCTTTAAATAAATTTAATTATAATAAAATTTTCCTAGCGATAAAACTCTACCTCAGCTTATGCTCTAAACTAGGAATGTGCATCTCCATAACTGAGGCCGATGCGATACGCATCTTGATGCATAGCCAACGATACGATACATGTGAAGCAGCTAGCGATGAGATATGATTCACCCCTATTACGATGCAGTGTGATCCGATTTCGATTCGATTCAACACAATGTGATTCGATGCAATACGACGCAATGGAAAAAATATGATCGCTTTTATTTCTTTGGTTCAGACAGACAGCAAATCATAAATTAACTTATGTGTCTTCTGACTTCTAACGCCTTGAGGCCTGTTTCATAAAACAAGTTTACCAAATAGGCCAGGCTTATTTCAGTTAGTCTGACTCACTGTCAAATGATTTGGTCACTGTGCCAACTTATGCTGGAAAGCTAACCTGGTCCAGGGCAGGCTAACTGTCAGGCTAAGCTGAACTGCTCTAACACTGAACAATAGGAATGCAATGATATTACCACTGACTCTCTCTCATATTCTATCATAGCCATGCATCCTTTCTCTCTGGTTTTATGACAGCTGTACCTTTTATAGTTAGAACAGATTGCGTTAGAACATTACAATCTAACATTACTCTTTAAAGCATTAAAATCACTAAACTAAAAGTTAAAATCACTAAATTAAAACTACATTTTAACTGCTATAAGAAATACTCAACTCATCTAAGCTTAGTAATTAGGACTGCATTAGCTTACATTTTATTTACCCATTACAATAGTCCCTTTACAGTTACTGCTATCATAAAAAATACACCTATATGTAGGTTTAAAATTCTACAAAAGGCACATTTAATGTCCAACAACGAATATTTTCGAGCAGCAGAGCTCGTTCACTCGCCCACTCCTGACAGCAAAACGGATATATTTGCATGACTTTCTAACATTTACAGATGAAAAATATACTTGTGACATATCAGTTATGCACTGAGGAAAAAAACAATGTCTCAAATGCATTAAACAGCACAGATATATTCGCTGTTTGCCATGGTGGATCGATTCGATCCATGATCGACATTAAGGGCTGCTTACGAATAAGCGTGCGCAAATTAGTGAGATTGTGTGAATTTACATTGTTGTTTATGGAACCGCTTTAGGCCCGATTGATTTGTTAGGTTATTTCAAGTCAGGTTTTGGACTTTAATCCCCGCTTTTCCTCAGGTCTCCGTAGTGTTGTTGTGATGTGTCATATTCACACACAGCGGTGATGAGAGAACGCGCTCGAGAAACAGTTTTGAGAGGAGAAATCAATCTATGTATAAAATATTGGTCACAGATTATTGGTCACTTTCTAAATAATAAAAGTATAGTGCATCCACTAGTAATTATATATAAATAAATTGGTTTTTACCGATGCAAATATGTTAGAAACGATGCATCGCGATATAAATGCCAACTTGTAGCCGATGCACACTTTTTTTAAATGGCTGCATCGCATCGTAACTTTTTTTTGATGATGCACCGAGCAAATCGGGGAATCTTCCCATCCCTACTCTAAACTATTGGGAGCCTTTTTACTATAGGGTTGCAATTAATAACAGAGCCCAAACTTAAATTCAATTAATGTTTATTTTTATATATAATAAGCAACATTTAACTTAAAAAAAAAAATCTGTGCAAACATGTAAATTGCACATAATGCAGTTTTTAAATTAACTTCTAAATTTAGAAAAATTCTATTTGTTGTTGAAATATATTCATTTGCACAGTGGCTGCATAACTTGTTTCATAACAGGTTTATTTAAACATACATTAAATAATTAAGACATCACTAACAGGTAATGTAAACTATAATAAGTATATAGTCTAATATTTCGTGAAATGCTCTTCTCTAGACTTCATTTCTCTAGCGAACTAATGCGCTGTGGACACTGATGACTTGCCTGAGGTAAATGAAATGCTACGTGACATTTTGTTTACAAGCTGTTTTATTGACGTCTTTCCATGGTTGAAATACTGATTGAGCAATTACATGAGGCATGAGATGTTCATTCATGTTTATTTTTATTTTCAAAGAAAACAAATATATTGAGAGAGATTTTCTTGATCCAGGAGCTAAATAAGCGCCAAACGCAGAAAGATCTGGAACATGCCATGCTGCTCCGCCATCATGAGTCCATGCAAGAGCTGGAGGTGAGACAGCTAGGCACCATCCAGAAGATGCGTACCGAGCTGATCCGCTTACAGCATCAGACAGAACTCACCAACCAGCTAGAGTACAACAAACGCAGAGAGCGAGAGCTACGCCGCAAACACGTCATGGAGGTCCGGCAACAGCCCAAGAGCCTTAAGGTGTGTAGCCTATGCTTGATTTTGTAATGTACACTAGCTAGTACATATACTAGTTGTGTAGTCAGTAAGTCTTTTCTCCTCTTTAGTCTAAAGAGCTGCAGATCAAGAAACAGTTCCAGGACACATGTAAAATCCAGACACGGCAGTATAAGGCCCTGCGCAACCACCTTCTGGAGACCACACCCAAGTCTGACCACAAGGCTGTGCTGAAGAGACTGAAGGAGGAGCAGACCCGGAAATTAGCCATCCTTGCTGAGCAGTACGACCATTCCATCAATGACATGCTCTCCACACAAGCTGTGAGTGACCTGCCATGTTCAGTGTAGGCATATGTATATGTCTTCCTATAAAGCCATCGAAGAGTTTGAACCATTCACGAAGTTCTTAAAGAGTTGATGCAGTTACTTTACAGTATTCAGGTGTGGGATAAGTAATCTATGAGGCGAAAAACTGTTCTCCTAATTTAAATGTGGATAATGTGGCATTCACCTTCTTGTGATTTTAACACACTAATTCTAAATGTAACTACACCTCCCATCTTGCTCCTCAGCTGCGATTGGATGAGGCACAGGAGGCCGAATGTCAGGTGCTAAAAATGCAGCTGCAGCAGGAGCTGGAGTTGCTAAATGCTTATCAGAGCAAGATCAAGATGCAGACGGATGCACAGCACGATCGTGAGAGGAAAGAACTGGAGCAGAGGGTTTCGCTGAGGAGGGCTCTTCTTGAGCAGAAGGTATGTTATCTGATACAAACCTCAGCAGCCCACTACTAGAAACCACGGGAGGAGGCATATTGTTTTAAAGAGTTTCAGAGTTTTTGACATTCCAGAATAAGAATTAAAGGTATATCTCACACAAATATGAAAGTTCTGTCATTTATGCTCTATTTAACTCGTTTAACTTCTTTTCAGCGAAATGTGAACTTGTAAAGCATTTCCAAATTATTGAAGGATATTTAGCCTAATTTCACATCCAAAATTCAGAAAAGACACATCATATTCTCTTAATGAATGCACAAGAACAAGTGTTTTGCCATTATGTTGACCCTAAAATTTTGAATTTGGACGCAGTATTGGAAAAATGTGTAGATTCCACAAAAATGTGCATGCAGATTCAGAATGACTCAAGAGTGAATAAATTAGCAGTTTAAGTTTGACAAGTATTTTGACTAAAGGCTGGAATATACTACACAACTTTCAAAACCTGAACACTACGCATCGTACACTTGCTGAATTTCTAAACGATTAGAGAGGAAAAACTGGGCATCATACGCTAAACGAGCGATCACACGCTACCAGACTTTCAAGTAGTCCTGAACACAATCTCATGCAGAACTGCCTTGTTGCTAGGTGACAAATAAAAATAATGTTGTGAAATCAGCTCAAAATATTGATCTCCTCCAACTAGACGGAATCATAGTCTGAAGAAAAAATCAGAGTCTGTGCCCATTATACTCTATGCAATTTTCTGTCAAATTTGTCAACTCTGACTGTCCAGTATCTGCAAACTAGTGTTGTGGAAAATGTCTGTTTCACTCGTCACAGAGTTCCAATGTCAAAGATCAGACTTTATTGCAGCATTTAACAAAGCTGAGATGCCTGCAGAACATCTGACAATCCCAGTCGCAGCTTCTACTTTTATACAGTTCATAACCAATGATTCATCTTTAAACTCTTGCTACAATTATTTTGCTATCCTGTTGTTTTCTTTTTAAGGGTGAAGCACGTACTACCAACATATGTTACATTGTATCAATGTTTGGTGCAGTGTGTTTAGCTTGCACCATAAACTGGAAAGAAAATATCAGACAGTGTTAGAGAGGCCCAGAGAAGCCTAAATCAAGCCTAAAGTTTCCTGGTTTTATTCATGTAGTTCCCAGGATATTCTTCAATCATATCTTATATATCTAATAAAAATATACCATAGTAGCTCTGAATTTAATCAACTAACATTGACTCTTCCATACCTCAAGTCTTGGCAAAAATCTGGTTGTGTGGTTTATTCTAGCCTTAACCAAAACTACAGTATCTTTGAAAAGGTAATGTCTTCAACGGGAATGTTACCTGATTCTATTTTGGTTTTTGGTTAGATTGAAGAGGAGATGGTTACCCTGCAAAACGAGCGCTCAGAGCGAATCCGCAGTCTATTAGAGAAGCAGGCCCGGGAGATCGAGGCGTTTGACTCTGAAAGCATGCGTCTGGGCTTCAGCAACATGGTGCTCTCCAGCCTGGCCTCATCCGACGGCCACAGCCATAGCTTTCCAGGGGCCCAGAGTAGCTGGGGCTCCCAGCACGGTGCAGGCTCTCAGGGGCCACACTGGGGAGGGCACCATAGCGGCAGCCAGCATGGCCACCACCATCACCCAAGCCGCAGTGACTCTATCCAGCAGCCTTGGGGTCACGGCCTGCCTTCAGGGGGGCCACCTCCCTGGGGGCTCCATGTGTCTGGGGGCAGTCAGCGCTCGAGCGGGGGAAGTGGTGGGCTACGGAACAGTCCCCAGGCGGTACGGCGGGCCACCTCAGGGGGCCGCAGTGAGCAGGGGATGAGCAGGAGTGCCAGCATCGCCTCTCAGATTTCCAATGGCTCGCACTTGTCCTACACGTAAGACCACCCGCTGCTCTCCCACAACACCCATCTTAACCCAAAATGCCATAGGGGAAGGGACAAAGGGGCACCGTGGTCTTTTTTTCTTTCACACCCATTCCTTTATTTCTAATCCTCTAATTACATATTTTATACACATGGTAAGCACAAAATGCATCCATTGTAGTTCAAGTTCTAAGAATGTCAGCCAGATGGGCACTTAAAACATTCTGGCCAGTTGTATCAAACTTCAGCTAGAATCCAGAATGTCATTTTCACAATGATGTGAAAAAGTTTTGAATTCAGAGAAAATGCACTGCATTTTAGAGTGTGTTAATCTGATTTGAAAATGTTAGTTAGGGTGAGAATGAATATATGAATGCTGTGCATTACCTCTCACAGGTGAGATTGTAAGTCTTTATGCAGTGGGTTTTATCATGGTCTTATTAACAGCTGGTTTCCGTGGTATAGAGCGGGAGATGAATGCATATCATTTTCTCAGAAACATTGATTCATAAGAAAACAATTGCATAAATATATATAAATAGAAGGTATAAAGGTTAGGTAGCAGAATGTGAAAGAATCAAGCTTTACAATGCACTTGATTTTATCTAGCTTAGTATTTTATAAACAAGAAGCACTCATTTTAATGTGTTACTAAACAGTATGCTATTTTTCTTTTAACTATGAAAACATACTGTGAAATTCCAAGATTTTATTAGAATTATTTTGATTGAATTTTTTTTTTAATGTTGCCATTGCCATCCTTCCACAGGTCCAAATAACCAAAGACTGCGTGGAGAGCAGGATGCCATTTTGCTTTTAAAACTTTGAAAACATAGCCTAAAATTCTGATAGTAAGTGTATGAATGTGTTCGATTGCTATAGGCCAAAAGGACACAAGTTATAAGGTAGGTGATCGATATGATATGATTATATTAATGTGGAGGTACTTTGATGGTCTTGAAAGGTAGGGGTGTCTTGAACTGAAAATGTAGAATGACACTTAAAAACATTTTTTGCTATGTGAATGTACGTGAGTGTTAAAGCATGTTGGCACAGTAAAACTTCACTCCTGAATAACATTATGGCAGAAGCCGTTTAAGTATATTAATGTTCGTTTTAGCCTTTTGATTTAGTGATGCCAAAGTTAACAGTCGCAGCTATGCAAAAGGATAATAGCCTGTCACATTCATGTCTTTCACTAAGCTTAACATCACAGAAAAGCACTTTACCATCCTTTTCTACTCTTAGTTGCTCACTACAATCATATACAAGCAGATCTCCTGGTCCTTGGGTGCCCCCTCCTCCCTTTTCTCAGGCTGGGTTTGACAAGAGTGTGTTGTGTGGATATTAGGGGTGGGGAGGTCTGGGTTGGGTAGGCTTGAGACCACTGAATGTTTTTGCTGGGCGGGTGGGTGCCGCTGCTGTCGTCCCTGCAATGCCTTTGTTTCTTCCATGCCCACCCCAGAGCTCCAGCGACTGCCACCCACCCTCCAACTAAACACTTATCACAGCATGTAGAAAAAAGTGATTTAAAAATGCAATGAAAAAAGGTCAGATAGCATATAAAACATTGTGGTGGAAGGGTATACAGCCAGGAGACAGCTTTAAGTGAGATGTATAGGAAAATGTGTGTATATTGTAAATTTAGAAATTTAAATACATGGAAATCAATATAAAGACCCAAGTTAAAACTAGACTAAAATTTAATTGCTTGAATGTGAAGATAAAAGAAAAAATAACTTGGTTTTTAATATTATTTAAAAAGAGAAAAAATTATATATATACACAAAACATATTCTCAGAGGTGTCAAGCAAAGCCAAAAAAAAAAAAAAAAAAAAGATTTCCCCTGCAATTACACTCATACAGAGGATGTCACTTTCCATAGTCCTCTCTTTGCTTCTTGCTCTCCTTGCTTTCAAAGGTATGAATTACCATATTCACTAGTGCCAGTACTTATGTTCTGTTATCTGTGAACCAGCAGTGAACTTTCATTTTCTAAAAGATAAAAGGCATAGGTTTTCTTTTGTTTTGTTTGAGAAAAAAAAGTCTTTATAACTGCCGTCATGCTTATTTCAGAATGGCTTCAAAAACATTTTTCCAGGAAAATAAATTCCAGTTTGTAATATCAATGCTATCTAAAATAACTATCAACTATGAACACTATTTTGGCACACTTCTGGTATATGCATGGGATTGCAGGTTTCATGAAGTTGCCTATCTCGGTCTGACTAACTAAATCCAACTGAGCCAATGCAGAGCCAATCCTAAATATTTGGGCCAAATGTAACAAATTAACATGAGATTATTGACCCAGGTAAATGATGTATAACATGCCAATCATTTAATCACATTCAGTACTCTAATGGAATCACTGGACCAGATGAACAGCCATAGACTCAAAATGTGAGTTTACACTCGCAAAGAGGGTCATGCAGTATTTTCCAAAGCTGAGAGGTGTGCCCTGTTATAAGAGAGCAGATTTCTTTAGCTCATAGCATCCTTGTTTTAATGACCCTTTTGACAAGTGTGAAAACAACAGGATGAATAATAATCAAAGAAGGTGGTACATCTCTGTACAGTGTGTTTACCAGTATTTCAACCTTTTTCTTTTGATGGTCGTTGTCTCGTTTTCCTGCTTCAACATTACCATAGCAGTCCATATATAACCTGTATTAAAATGTATAGATTGTGAAAAACTGAATGTTGGAGAGATTACAAAAATTGTTATGGCTATTCATAACAAAACACTTACAAGTGAATTAAAATATACAAAAATTATGAAAACCTAAGGGGACAAATGTAATGTTTTGTTTGTAATTACTCCTTTTGTTGGCAGAGGGCTACTGGACAAACAAATCAACTGTAATAAAGTAATTTTAGTAAATTTTGGTTGTGTCATTTGTATACTTTAATACATTTGTCTGCTTTTAAAATCTAGGTGCAGTAAGTGTAAACTTTCCTGAACATCCTTTTCATGAGGATTTTTTATTGATTCCTTTTGAATATGGTGCTTTTGAATTCAGATAATGAGTCCAAAATTTTGACAGAGCTCTCTATCTTTTGAGGGGAAAACTGTCTTGCACATAGAGAGTTTGACCAACTTGTTCCATCTTCATTTGTACAAAAATTTGGCTAAATATAGCATCTAATGCTATAGGCTAAGCTGTCAACATAATTAAGCCCCTTGCCAGTCAGTAGATGTCCCTTTTGTCTATCAACATGGTCTTTCCATTTTGTTCCCTTTATCTTCCATGGTGTCTTCCTTACTCATTTCTGCAAAACTGTGGTTTCCTAACTAAGGGCACCTCATATTTCTTAAACGTACTGATAGGAAGTTTAGCACTGCCAATCTGCTATGACCTTATGGTACTACCTGCTTCTCTCACTCAGCGTGTATAGGATCTATTCCAAGTAAAATCCTCCTGTTCCTCTTCAAATGTGAATTTGTCAGAGGGAGTTGAGATTTGCCATCTTCGGATGGGCCTTTCATTCCGGAGCAAGGTTGTTGTTCTTCTGGACAGCACAGCACTGGCGCTATGCTTCAGACTCTGGCTGCCACATTGTGTAATAACACCTTTGAAGCCTTTCTTGTCCTCTACCCTGAAGAAATCAGCAACTACCCTAAAGTATTCCAGCACCACAGAATGACTCCAGGAAGTAGTACCTCCATGACCATCCTCATGCATAAAGCTCCAGTATCCTCCCTGTTGCGTCACAGCCAGCAGGAAGTAAGGGCTATTATGAAAAAGTCCCTCAGGTACAGTGGAGAGAGGTGGAAGAAGAGGGTCATCTTGGCTACACAAACAGAGCACTGGCACTGCCACTTCGTCTGCATCTCGTAAAGGTTCATTCCTCTCCCAGTAACTTGGCCAGTCAGGCTTCACTGATAATCTTAAATTGTCCTTTCCAACATTGTCCGTGGAGTCTGACATTATTTGCTCCGACTGCTTAGGAGCACAGAACATGAGCTCTTCCATATCTCGCAAGGAGTTGCAATGTAGAATTTTTGCTACATCCATCACAGAGCTCAAAGCAGTGGCGTACCTGTGGAAAGGGTCAAATGTATAAATTCAAAGAGCTTGAAATCCTAGTTGCTTTTTTCAGGTGGTAGTTTTGCGTTGTGGCATCTTGTGATGCCCTATCTTGGATTGCAGTTCTTGTATTTTCCCATTCACAAGATTGTTGACTCAAAAATGAAAATCTGGTTATCATTTACTCACCCTCATGTCATTCCAAGCCACAGACATTCTTTTGTGAAATACTATAATGCTGCCTATATACTATACAACTCAATGTAGCCTGCGAAATATCTCTCGGGCATCAGGGACACATTGGCACTTTCAGGTCCTGTCTTTGAAAAGCAACACATAGTGATTGTTACTCATGTAAAGGAACACAGAACCATCTGCGATTGGAATATCGGGACTAAAATTGTGTAGTTGGCAGCATAAAAGAACAGAGATGGATTGATGCTGTTAACCTTCAAAAATGGCTAAAAAGCACCAAAAAAGTCTATGTTGCTTGTGTGCCAAGTGATGGCAAGATTGAGATTAAGGCTTTTAAGTGCAAACTGTCAATTTTAGCACAGTTTAGCACAGGACACAAGTTGCATAATCTAATTTAAATGTGGTTTCTTTCATTTGTCACTTTTGGGTGAACATTTCTTTAACCCAGAGGTCTCCAGACTCTGTCCTGGAGGGCCTGTGTCCTGCAGAGTTTAGCTCCAACTTGCCTCAACACACCTGCCTGGAAGTTTCAAGTATACCTAGCAAGACCTTGATTAGCTAATTCAGGTGTGTTTGATTTAGGGTTGGAGCTAAACTCTGCAGGACACCGGCCCTGCAGGACCAAGTTTGGTGACCCCTGCTTTAACCCAAGGGTGTCCGATCCTGCTCCTGGAGGGCCACTGACCTGTGGAGTTTAGCTCCAACCTCCAATTAAACACACCTGAACCAGCAAATCAAGGTCTTCCTAGGCATACTAGAAACATCAAGGCAGGTGTGTTGAGGTAAGTTGGAGCGCAATCTGCAGGACAGTGGCACTCCAGGACCGAATTTGGACACCCCTGCTTTAACCTGTACTTCTATAGCAGTAGAGTCTGCAATCCATAACACTTTAGCATAGATCAGTCAACATATGTGAGGAATTTTCTATGTTTATTTGTAACTTGAGGTAGATGAGGGCTATCCAGTGATAGAGCCAAGGCAGCTCATACTCAAACCAAAGTTGTTCATGAAACACAGGAGAGATGCAAGCAGCGGCAGGTAGGATGAAGAGCCACATTCCCCTAGATAGGACAGCAGTAACCCTGATCCCGAGCCCTCACATACTGCAAGCAAAGTTGAGGATGATGACTCCGCAAGTACGCTACTGCTTGCGAAGGTCAGAAGTATTTCCAAACTCCTGGTAGTGTGGAGTAGTCAGTGGCCAACCACTATGGCCACATCGATGGAAAACCACTGGATAGAAACCCTGTTGCAAAGACTTGTAGCACAACATGAGCAAGTGTGGTGTTACTCTGCCTAGGGCGTTGGGAACTATAACAACAATAGCAGGATTACTTTTGGCTTGAGCTTGTTGGTCTGTCAGACTCACAGCCCAATCCAGGGCCATAATACCCCCATCCTTTAGGAGAAGGTTATCCCGTGTAAAGTGGACTCCTCCTTGCAGTTCAGCACCTTTCTTTGTGGGCCACATGAGATTGGTAATTATCTGAAAATGAGGGTCGGCCTGAGGCCATCTTTCCAGAGGATGCTGAGCCAAAGTATAGCAGGGTTTCTTCAGGTGGCTGGCAAGGGCCGTGAGTTTAAAGGTCAGTCTGACTTCTGCCTGGTATTATTCTGTGGATCCTGATACTGTAAAGCATGGCAGTTTCAAGAGTCTACAGGCCATAATCCACATACAGCGACCCAACTGCTGAACAGTACTATCTGCAAGATGACGGATCCAGTTCCATCGACGCAATATCGTAACCAGGACCAGCAGCAAAGAAGGTAACAGGCAGAGGAATAAATCCCACATTGGTCTCAAATCTGTAATCTATAGGTCTCACCAATGGCACAAGTAACCTACCTTAACACTGAGGTTGGTGGCCAATGGTTTTCTCAAGTGAGCAAGTGGAAAAACTCAAAAGGTCTTTAAACCAAATGATCTGTTCTGCTCTCACTAGCATGTCAGCCTAAATGGACTTGTACCTCCTCCCCTACCCAAAGCAAACATTGTTGCTCCCTCTCTTTCAGAAATCATTAACAATACTTTAATCCACAGACTGTTGTTAGCTGCAGGAAGCAGTCCAATAGAAGTCCAATATCAGTCTAATGGAACTAATGGAGGTTTTGCCAGCTGAAAGTCTAAGATTCAAGCACTTCTTTCCTTTACTGCCTTCAGAATACACTTCAAGTACTACAGAGGTGGAAAGCATTGAAAAGTGACCATTAACAGCTCGCCATCTAAATAGGTAAGAGACCTTGAGGATATTGCACCCAAATCAGTACCTTTTGTTCCTGGGTTGTTTATATAATAAAAATGTGCTAGCTGTATGGTCCCATAACTAAAAACTGAACAGAGATACTGTCTGCTATACGTCTAGAAATAAATGATCAAGCTGCAGAGAGAGTAATTAACCATGGTGGATGTGTCGTGTGTGTCCATGCATTTTTATGATCAAGTGACTATGCATGCAACAATGGCAACATTATTTTTTTTTTGTACAAAAAGTTTTATTCAAACCATAATACTGACAAATTATCCTCTGCATAAACAAAACAATATCTTTGGTTTTGATATTTTGCTGTTTTTCATGTTTTTTAGAATAATATTTACATTTTTAAGTGTTAAACAGAAGCCACATGAGTTTTAATTGTGTTGGTCAAAGCTGGAAATGCAGAGGTGTGTAAAGTGAGAGGTTAGTAGCAATTTAAGAGTCAATAATGCAAGCACTCTTACAAAGAGAGACAAATGGAGATATGTTGTCTATGCAAACATCCTTTGCTCATTAGATTTACATTTGATATCCTTATATAAAGATTTTCCCAGGAGCCACCTGCATCTGCCTTAAGGAATTGTTCACCCAAAGATGAAAATTCTGTTCTCATTTATCTACATATATTTTAATCTTATCTAGAATGTTCAGGCTGTTTTTTCATGCATTGAAAGTGTGTTTTGATGCTGTCAAGGTTCAAGTTTAAAAAAGGTGAGAAACAAAAAACGTATACAAAAAAAGTATAGGTAACACTTTATTTTAAGGTGTCCTTGTTAAATGTACTTGCTATTATAATAACTTATAATAACAATAAATTATGCATAATTACATGCAAGTGACCCTAATCTTAACCCTAACCATATTCTAAGTACATGTAGTTAATTAATATTACACAGTACTTAATTGTATAATTACACTGTAACAAGGACACCTTAAAATAAAGTGTAACCAAAGTATAATACTAATACACAAACCAACACACACATACACTACATGTGTATGTAAGATGTTTAAATATGTGAAATCTTTTGCACAAGAACCCACAATCTTCCATGTCGCTGATGGCATGATGCATTTTGTGATGCCATGTTTGTTCCCCACAAAAAGTTACTGTAAGTCTTCAGAACATTTGGAATATAGCGCATGAGTTACACGGACCACTTTTATGTTACTTTTCAGTGCTTTTTTGTCATTTTTGGAGCTCCACAGCCCGAGTAATCACTCACATTCATTGTATGGAAAAGAGCAGCTTGGACATTTAGCAACAACTTTTAAATTTTACCAAAAAATAAACTTAATAGTTTGGAACAATATGAGGGTCAGCATAACAAGAGTACATCATTTTTGGGTGAACTATTCCACTATGATAAAATGGCAATAAGTGATGTGCAGAACTCTCAAGCTGGGAATACACTACACGATTTTAGGCCCTATTTTTCTGGAGATCACCAACAAGAAGATTTTTCTGGAGGTCAGCCTTAAATCTAAGGCAAATCGATGCTTGTTTACTTGAGTGTCTATCGTATAGTGTGAGGTCATATAGGGGAGAAAGACACAATCTGAGAAAAGTACTGATGCCCGAGAAGTTATTAGCAGACTAAATATCTGGGCCTGTCTGCGACTGTGAAATCTTGCAGTGCAAAATATTTTACGGGAAATTACATTAGCGACGACCTACAGGCAATGAGAGGAGAACAACATATAGCTCAAGGGAAATATTGAGAATCATCTTCTCAACCAATCTCTTCTCCATATTCGTCGTCTTTTTTTGTTTGTTTGTTTTCTGTTTTTGTAGATCGCAAACTTCTTGTGGATCACCAGTTTGATTTAAAGGAATTCCAGTTCCATGACAGAATTCCATTCATGCATGATATTATGTGAGATCCTGTATCATTTTTCACAAATGTGTTTTGTAAACGAGATATGGGGATTCTTCCTAGTGAAATTGTTTAATGTGACCCACAGTCACCGATCTGTTGTTATGTGCAAAGTACAGCAACTTCATGCTGCCCCAAAAAGTTAGCGTAGTGTGAAAAGAACAGCACTCCGATTATTTCAAAATCGTGTAGTGTATTGGCAGCATTACTGAGCTCGATACTGTCCTGACATATCATAGTCATGCCATAGATGTTGCTTGTCCAGAGCTGACCAAATAAGAGCTACATATGCTACCATCTGATCCCAAGTCCTGGTCTTTACAATGAGGTATGTTTACACAGAGACTACCAAAGACACTGTGACTGTTAACCACTACAGAAAGCTGCAGCTACATTTCTTCTGTCATTCTTTGTCAGCATTGAAGGGTAAAAAGCAGTAAGTACATTAAAGGATTTGTAAATCCTAAAATGAAGGTGGTTTTGCCTACCTTTTGCATAGCTGACATAAATTCTTCCTGATATGATTCCTTAAGCATTTAAGGAATATAGCTAATATTGTGTACTACTACACAATATTAACAATTTTTCTACAAAGCATCAGGGCGAGCATTAAAAGTGCCTTTACCAAATTAAATCTCCTAATGATCCGAAATGTAACTACTGTATAGGTGACTTATTCACATTTAGAAAAAGCCTGTGAAGTCAAGTGGCGGCACAGCCAGTTGAACTGGAGTTACGGTGTTGATAAAAGCTGGGGTGAGTTGAGGTGGCTTGGCCTATCTGTGCTCATACTTTAGTTGTGAGGGGTTAGCAGTGAATTGGGCAGTGTGCACAGGATGAGTTAGCTTTATTCAGACTGTGCCATTAGTGTACTTAGAGAGCTTATTCTCTAAGTCACAGATTCGTTTCTCCTGAGAAAGAACTGTGGCCTTCAGATTTTGGATCTCCTCAACAAGCTTCTCCAACAACTGAGGCTAGAGTTTGAAAGAGATTGAGAAAAAGCAAAGGAGAAGATGGCAGTTGGAAAGAGGAAATAGAAGAGAGAAGCAAAGTGACAGTAGAAGGAGGATGAATAGGAGCAAAAAAGAAAAAGAGGGAAAAAAGAAAAAGAGCAAGTCAAGGACAGGCTTAATTTGGAAATGGAAAGAAATGTTTAGCTTCTAGGGATGGGAATCACAAGAAATTGGATGATTCGGATTCAGATTACACTTACATTGTGGTTTCCACAATTCAGTTCTTCAAATTACCAAATTTCAAAGTACCCAAAAAAACTGATCTGATTCATCGTATCAGACATCAAGCTACAGCAAAAAACATTAATTTGCCATAGCTTTATAGATACAAAACCACAGAAAACATTGTTAGGGTATGTTGTTATAATGTTCCAATGTATTTTTATTTATTTATTTTTGTTTGTTTAATTTTAAATGAACCCGATAAAATTCCCAGCCCTATTTGCTTCTTAAGAAATGTCAGAAATGGAGGTGATGAAGGAACAAAGCTATGAAGGAGACATTTTAAGACCAAGGATAAGCAAGACATTCTACTTACGGGCAAACTACTTCCATCTACAGCAGACATGCTTCTACGTGTTGCAGGTCTGGTGTCTAGAACATTCTTCTTGGCCACCTTTAGCTCTCTACTCTTTGGAGGAACATAGCCATCCCTCATGGACACTAATATGGGGTCTGCATCTCGTCCATCCATCCATTCTTCAGGTTCCAGAGCCGGCTCTGGGCCTGCTGTGTCTGGGTACAGATCATCCTGGAACAGGTCCGACTGGCATCATAACAACAGAAAGAGAATTATGTAACTGGATGAACAGATTTTACACACTTCATCATATAATCAACTTTTGGTTTTCAATTCTTCAATTTTGTTGGATTTGTGTTCATACAGGTTCAGGTTTGAAATAACCCTAAACAAAGAATATGTGCTTACCTTTCTGGGTACTGTCATCATAATAGGCTCACACTTTCTTTCATGGAGTTTATATAGTCTATGAGGAATAATAAAGGTTCAGGTTCAAGAATGCTTAACGTGAATGTTTAGAACATCATACACTGATGAATTGTGCACAATAAGGCAAAATAAATAAATAAATAAACAGCCTCAAGTACACTGATTAAAGGTTTGAGATATTTAAGATGTTTCATTTTTTCAAAGCCATCTCTCCAAGGCTGGATTTATTTGATTAAAAATACAATAAAACAGCAAAATTATACAATAATGTTACAATTTCAAATAATTTTAAAATAATTTAATTGTATGTAATTGTAATTTAAATTTAAAAAATTGTAAAATAAATGTAATTTATTTCTGTGATGGCAAAGCAGATTTTTCATTACTCCAGTTTTGAGTGTCACATTATCCTTTAGTAATCATTCTAATATGCTGATTTGGTGCTCAAATAATTATTTTCCACATTGAAAACATTTGTGCTGCTTAATATTTTTGTGGAAACTGTTTTTTTCTTCAGGATTCTTTGATGAATAGAAAGCTTAAAAGAACAGTATTTATTTGAAATAGAAATCTTTTGTAACATTACAAATATCTTTACTGTCACTTTTCATCAATTTATTGTGTCCCTGCTGAATAAAAGTATAAATCACTGACCACAAACCTTTGAATGGTAGTGTAGATGTATGGTATTTCTTTACACAACATTTTAAAGTAGCTAACATATATCTAAATCAACCAGTATAACCATGCAAAACTGACCTGGCAATCTCACACTTGCTGACGTCAACTCCTCTCTTGGGCATGAAGCCCATTCCTCTCTGTGGCTCCTTGCTACTGAATGTGCTGATGTAATGCACATAGGGAGGCTCCTCCGTGATCTCAAAATACCGAACACTGCTGTCACCCTGTGGAGACACAGAAACAACTTTACAGTGCCAGCCTGAGTATGATAACAAATGAAGATGAAACATGGAGTCATACCTTGCCACTGAGATAGACAATGTTAGTGTCTGGATCATAAAAAGGCAACAGAACTCCATTACTTGTGTCCAACTCCAGTAGTGCTATGGGCTCTTCAAAATTAGTCTAAACAATGACAGAAATGAACACCATCAGTGAATTGAAAGAAAACTGTGAAATAAAACTGATCAAAATATAGAAACAGTGAATAGAATAAAATCAATAAAATTAATTATTAATGAGTCTTAAATGCATAAATGAAAATTCTGTCACCATTTAATCACCCTCATATTGTTCCAAACCCATAAAACTTTGGCTAATCGAGTCACAAAGGAAGGTATTTCAGTGAAACCTGAGAGGTTTCTTTCTGTCCACTGAAAGTCCAGGTAACCAATACTTAGAATATCCAAAAAGGTCAAAAAGGCATCATAAAAATAATCATTTTGAAGAGATATGATCACTTTATGTGATGAGCAGATTTCATTTAGACTTCTTTTTACATCTAACCAATGATTGGCACACATACAGTGGGGGAAAAAAATATTTGATCCCCTTGCTGGTTTTGTACGTTTGCCCACTGACAAAGAAATTATCTATCTATAATTTTAATGGTAGGTTTATTTTAACAGTGAGAGACAGAATAACAATAAATAAATAAATCAATAAATAAAATCCAGAAAAACGCATTTCAAAAAAGTTATAAATTGATTTGCATTTTAATGACTGAAATAAGTATTTGACCCCTTGGTAAAACCCTTGTTGGCAATCACAGAGGTCAGACGTTTCTTGTAGTTGGCCACCAGGTTTGCACACATCTCAGGAGGGATTTTGTCCCACTCCTCTTTGCAGATCCTCTCCAAGTCATTAAGGTTTCGAGGCTGACGCATGGCAACTGGAACCTTCAGCTCCCTCCACAGATTTTCTATGGGATTAAGGTCTGGAGACTGGCTAGGCCACTCCAGGACCTTAATGTGCTTCTTCTTGAGCCACTCCTTTGTTGCCTTGGCCGTGTGTTTTGGGTCATTGTCATGCTGGAATACCCATCCACAACCCATTTTCAATGCCCTGGCTGGCTTCAGTGACCTGGCCCTGATGGTACATGGCCCCGTCCATCGTCCCTTTGATGCGGTGCAGTTGTCCTGTCCCCATAGCAGAAAAACACCCCAAAAGCATAATGTTTCCACCTCCATGTTTGACGGTGAGGATGGTGTTCTTGGGGTCATAGGCAGCATTCCTCTTCCTCCAAACACGGGGAGTTAAGTCGATGCCAAAGAGCTCGATTTTGGTCTCATCTGACCACAACACTTTCATCCAGTTCTCCTCTGAATCATTCAGATGTTCATTGGCAAACTTCAGATGAGCCTGTACATGTGCTTTCTTGAGCAGGGGGACCGTGTGGGCGCTGCAGGATTTCAGTCCTTCACGGCGTAGTGTTTTCTTGAATTTTCACCAATTGTTTTCTTGGTGACTATGGTCCCAGCTGCATCCCTTTAAGAGAGTGCTCCTAATCTCAGCTCATGACCTGTATAAAAGACACCTGGGAGCCAGAAATCTTGCTGATTGATAGGGGATCAAATACTTATTTCACTCATTAAAATGCAAATCAATTTATAACTTTTTTGAAATGCGTTTTTCTGGATTCTTTTATTGTTATTCTGTCTCTCACTGTTCAAATAAACCTACCATTAAAATTATAGACTGATTATTTCTTTGTCAGTGGGCAAATGTACAAAATCAGCAGGGGATCAAATAATTGTTTTCCCATAGTCCCAAGTCACATATGGTAAACATGAAAGCTCAAACACGTATGCATTACACAGGAGAACCAATGAGGTTTGTTCTAGCGTGTGACATATACACAAGCTTCCATGTTTACCATGTGATGTGCTAAATGTATGTGTTTATATGTCAATAAAATCGTATAAAGCGAACATATCTCTTCCTAAGACTTGAATTAAACCACTCAGTTTATACAAATTGATTTTACGATGACTTCATAATGTTTTTGGATTTTCTAAGTTTTCGTTACCTGGACCTTCAGTGGAGGGACAAAAAGTTCTCAGGTTTCACTAAAAATATTTTAATTTGAGTCGAAGATTAACCAAAGCAAAATGGGTATGGAATAACATGAAGGTAAGTAAATAAACTATCCTTTTCATTTTGCTCCATTACCGGATCCCACAGGCCAAGCTCTCTCTGGCTCATCCTGGTGAAACCTGTGGTGAAAATGTTGCCCTCTTTGGTAAAAATGGCTCTCATTGGCCGGATACCCTCATGTGGGGACATTCTTTCCTACAGATGAAAAAATGTCCATAATGTTCAAGTTAACCAACATCCCTGAGGTTTTTCTTCTTTTCTCTGCTATAATACTTACCGCCACCACCTCGTTTTTCCGGGGATCACACACTCGAAGGCGACGGTCCTTGCAGGTGGTGCAGAACAGGCTACCGTTGTAGTTCCAGCTGACGTTATAGATGAGATCAGGATGGTCATCCATTGTGATCAAGGGTTCTCCAGTGCCCACATTCCAGATGATGATCAGATTATCACTGCCTGAGACAAAAGCAAACTGAATGGAAACAAAGACTTTCCACTGCTTCTAATTTATTTCCAATGAAATGAAGTAATCTAATTTTTATACACTTTTAATGTAAGAAGTTGGTGTCTATTTTACTGATCTTTACCTGCAGTGAGGAGTATGTTGCGGGCAGTGGGGTGCCATTTAATGATGCCCACGCGTTTTGAGTGACCCTCCAGCACCACAATGGGTTCGCTGATGGGACGAGAGGGAGTGTGGTCAGGAATCTGCCATACCTGAGTAAACAAAATTCTATTAGAGCAATGGTTCTCAAACAGGGGGCCTCAACAAACTTCCGAGGATTTAATATTTTATTATAATTAATTGTAATATTTTTAGATCATCCTGCAATCTGGATGATTTAAACATTTTTATATTTATTAACACAATTATTAAAAATTATTTTAAAAACTCATAAAATAAATATTTTAAAGCCATACATACATGTTCATCTGCTTTAAACTTTAGAATGTGGAAAAATCCTGCACACTAGAACTTCAAGTCTGTGGAAGGTTGATTGACCACAATGTTGCAAATAAAAAATTTTAATGATACTAGTTGTATTTATTGCAAATTCTTTTTGTTAAAAATTTTCTGTAGTAACATAATAGAGTACTTAAACAAGAATAATCTATCAGCCTAGACTGAAAAACAATTTGTGTAAAGACAGTTTTCCAGTAATCTTTGTTTTATTTACAAATTCAAACAATTAAATTAAACTGTCTGGTTACACTTATATATTGGTTTGCAGTACATTGTAGGAACATTCCTTTGGTAACCAGTGAGCACAGCAGCAATGCCAGCACAGATGACAGCTGCAGTTAACCTCCTCTAACAGCAGTGCATACGGTGCATGCCATTCATATTTGTAATATAATGTAATGAAATAGCACTGATAGCATTCATATATTATAATATCTCTATATCGTCTTGCTTAACTTTGGGGAAATGCATCCCATATTTGTTTTCAATATACGGTATTATACTTTCAGCATTTATGCTCACATTTAAAACTTTTGAATGCCACTGCAGTAAGATACAAAATATCAAACCAAGTAACTGCAAGCTTTTGTATACTTCTAGAGCTTTTCTCAGAAGCAACTTTACTTTTCTGAACCACTTTTGATCAGGTTCACACAGGTGTTCTAAAAGGGGTAGTTTTATTTGTCTTAATTTTGAACAATGACATACACTGAAAAAAAAAAATGGTGTAGGATTTACTTTGAAACTGTTTTTGCTTAGAAATTGCTTAGAAATTTCACAGATAATTACAAAAAATGGCAAGTAACATTGAATCAAAAGTAAAACTTCAAAGTAGAAAGACTGAAATAGTATTTTCTTTTTCCAGTGTATTGTTTTATAATTTTAACTTGAAATTCTTTTGTGTTACCTTTAAGATAACTGTAACTTTGATTTTATTTATTTATTTTTATCTAATGTAATGACATTTATACACTTTTAAGTGTGGCTTAGGCGTCCAAATACTTCATGAGGTCACTGTATACAGAAGTGTTTGTGCATGAGGACATGCACATGTTCCAGTGTGTGCTGAAAATGAAATGACTCATCCCTATACACAACTTAGACCCATCTTTCCTTGTCTGTCATTATCACTGGCTTATTTGTGAACAGGTTTCTGGCCAAGAGTGCCTTTCTAACATGTGTCTATAAATACCAGCTCCTGTCCCATGCCCGAACCGTTAACTCCAGTCATCACCCTTCATATTAACACTATTGTCTGTCACCGTGATCTTTCCCTCCAGTGTGAGTAGGTATATATGGAGACATGCTTCATTTGTTTGTAAAAATGCAGCTGAGATGTTTATGAATGTCTGTCATGATGATTACCATGGCAGTGGTGTCTTCAGAGCAGCTGGCCAGGATATTGTCATTGTGAGCACACCAGTCAATGTCCAGAACAGGCCCCGAGTGTCCAATCACTAGAGGGTAGTTTTTGTCCACTCGACCCACCTATGACATATTAAAAAAAGGATATTGTTAAGTATTGAGACACATATAAAGTCAGTATATAAACAACTGACAAACGTTTGGGGTCGGTAAGACTTTTTAATTTTAGTCTCTTTTAATCTTAGTCTGCATTTATTTGATCAAAAATACAGTATAAATATTAGTGCTGGGCAATGATTAATCACGATTAATCGCATCCAAAATAAAAGTTTTTGTGTACATAATATATGTGTGTGTACTGTGTAAAGTTATGATGTATATATAAATACACACACATGCATGTATATATTTAAGAAAAATATGTTGTTTATATATTAAATATATTTATATATTATGTAAATTTTATGAATATAAATATATACATGTAAACATTTTCAAAATATATACTGTATGTGTGTGTCTTTATATATACATAATAAATATATACAGTACACACACATATAATACATTAACAAAAACTTTTATTTTGCCCTAATAAATATATTATAAAATATTACAATTTAAAAATGACTGCTTTCTATTTTAATATATTTTAAACTGTAGTTTATTCCTGTAATGAGAAAGCTGAATTTTCAGTAGCCATTACTCTAGTCTTTAGTGTCACATGATCCTTCAGAAACCATTCAAACATGCTAATTTGATGCTCAAGAAACATTTCTTTATTATTATAAATATTGAAAACAGTTGCTTAATAATTTGTTTTGAAAACCATTATATATATATATATATATATATATATATATATATATATATATATATATATATTTTTTTTTTTTTTTTTTTAACAGTGATAGATGTCATTTTTTGTAATCCAAAAAGTTTTAGCTGCATGCACATTCCTGTCATTCTGTCTGCATAATTGAACCCTTTTTAGAAAACACAGAAAATTATTAAAATATTGACACCCAGGAAGTAACATATTTGGCCCCGTTCTACAGCTTGGCTCATTCAATTTTCTCAAATTTTACAGAAATTGAACGCTATGTTCAACAAGTTTACCAACGTTTAAAAAATATTAAACAAATACTTAGTTTAATTTATGGGAAATAAATATTATCTATAAATATTTATTTAATGTTTAGTGTTACAAAAACACATCAATCCAGGTTTTAAACATGTAGATATATCCCAGGTTGTGTTGCAATGTGAATAACATTGTCAATGTCAATGTTGCAAAATGAATAGAAAATGAAGCAGCTTGTTTAATAATTATTTTGACCTCCTGAGGCTGACGATCAACATTTTCTGTAGGTTAAGCTCTGCCTTTCACTGATATAAAAAATATTTGACTTTTGCAATTTCAAGCTATTTTGTAAAGTCCCTGGCATGTATTTCTAAACTGATGTTATCAAAGCATAATTATTATTTAGGGATTCTGATGTAACTTCTTTTAATGTTATTTTGTTATTCGTGTGGAGCTGGTGTGAGCACGTGTTAGTTCTGTGTTCGGCTGCTCCTCCTCCAGTCACTCCCCTCCTCATTCTCCTGGTGTGTATTTATAACCCTATGATGAGGCGTTGAAAAGGGAGTTTTTCTTTTGGCCTGCTGAGACTGAGCGCAGGGGAGATGGCTAGCTGGGTATTTATAGGGTATCTTTCCAGGCCTGCTGATATATGCTCGTGACTCGGCAGAGGCTACACTAAATGGGCATTAGCTGATGATGGACCCTTAGAGAATCAAGACAAACTCTCAAAAAATAAATAAATAAATAAATAAGATTCAATGGTGTGATATACAGCTGTGGATCAATATATTACGCTTGACTTTGATTCCACAAAGGTCACACATGCATTAGCAGCAACTAAACTACATTTAAAAATCCCCAAAAAAATTACAAAATTATCAAACCAAGTGGCATTTATTTTAAAGAAAGATAGCACACACACTTTTCAAGCAAAATATTACACAAAATAAGTAGCTTACTATTCATAATTCAGTCAAAACTCTGTCTAAAATTTAGACAGCCTTTGGCTGTCAAATGTCTGTTCATATGATAAACTACACCTGTGTGAAAAATCATTAACATTAGGCCCAAAAGAGAGGATTTTCTAAAAAATAAATAAAAAGGAATTGGACAAAAAAAGTGTGGCATTTGTTTGAAATGCTGTTATCTAATGACATTTAGGCATTTTAAGTGTCCAAATGTTTGTATTATTATCAATTTCTTTAATGTATATTTTAATCAATTTGATCATCTTACTGCCCCCAAACTTTTGAATGATAATATATGTATACATTTTGTAAGCTGAATACTTTTAACTGCATATTAGATGTTTACCCAAGAAGTAGTTTTATTTGGCCCCTTTCTATAGCCCAGCTCATTTTATTTTCTCAAATTTTACAGAAATGTAAGGTTGTGTTCATCAAATTCAACATTGTTACCAAAATGTATATATATATATATATATATATATATATATATATATATATATATATATATATATTAATTTATGAGAAATAACTACACATGTAATCTACTCTCTATAATATGTGAAATCACAGTAGAAACTTCGTGGTTGTGCTTAAATTTGTTAATGTCAGTTTAATGATGAGTCTATTATAGTAGTAATTCCACTAGGTAGAAATGTCTAGTAGACTACATATGGGTGCATTCTGAAGAAACCAGCAAATGACAGAAGAAAGAACATATAAACCCATATGATGACATACAAATGATATGATTTTACTGGAGTTTATTAGAAATCTGACGTTGTAAAACATGCTTACAATTTTCATAGTTCTATCAGTATTTGTGATAAAATGTTATAATGGACAAATCAAATGTTATCAAATCAAATCAAATCAATGTTATAATGGAAAAATCATCATATTGGCATACTGATTTCCATTGGTTTGCCGATACTGCAAATGCAAGCTGCTAAGTAACAGATAAGAAGAGATGGCATTGCATGATGGGGATTACATCAACTCAAAATCGCTTACTTATCATCTCTAAACTCAGCTTCGGTATGTCACAGAAGAAGTTTCAGACAACATATGCAAGTTGTGTACCCTGTTTCCATGGGGTTCAAAACTTTGCCTCTATGAGGGTGAAATGGAAGCTCTGTGGGGGATGGGCACCCTTAACATGAGCCACGGCTGAGGCTCTTGAACAAACATACCCATAAATATAGCCCCATGAAGATGAAAGAAAAGACAAAGGCTGTACGGTTGTACAAGTTTTAGTAGTTTTCTCCTCAAGCCACTCACCTTTGAGAGTGGCAGAACAAGAAAGGCCCCACCTCCACTGGACTCCACTATAACTGCCAGAAACTTTGGGTTAACTGCACAGAAGGAACTGTCCCAGGTCACTTTGGAAACCCGGATATCATCATAACTTTGATCCGCTTTGGCCGCTTGCCCAAAAACGTGCCGGAATTTACTCTGGCGCACAATGCTGCGACTCATGGCTGTGAAAAACAGACACACATATTTAATGTGTATTAAATAGCCTAAATAACACATAATATTTAAGAATTATTTGGTGTACACTCTGAAAAGCTGCTTAGTAACCCCTTAAATTAAATGTATATTTGATTGCAACTGGCTTAATGTATAATTCAATTGTAATTATCTATCATTTATTAAAAACATATTTGTTAATGACATTGACAGTAAAATATTGCTTTGCTTTATTAATGTCAGTTAGATATATTATTTTCTGGTATTTATTTCTCCTTAAATAATGGCCTGTTTAAAGTTTTAAAAATACATCTTCATATTAAGATACATTAATACACAGTACCATACATATTATGCATATTGTTATAAATACTAATAACGGCAATTATAATTTGAAAATAATGATGAGGAAATATTATGGTGATAGGTATAACGGTGATAAACATATTAATGTACATTGTAGAGTAATTATATTTCCTTTTAAAATCCTTGTATTTTCCCAGTTGTCATATGAGAGAAAATTATTTGTGGAAGCAACAGATGATTGGCATAAACAAACAGACACACAATCTGCATCATCAACACAAAAGCACCCTAAATGGCTCCTGTTGAACAATAGAGAACACAAGCCATGGCTAGGCAAAAGCTTAAAAACATTTGGCAGATCAGGAGAGTTGTAACTCGGACTGAATGACAACGCTGTCAGTTTAACCAGTTAGAAATGAGCCATAGGGTTGAAATCACTATCATATGTGAGCACCACCTTCCTGAAGTGACAGCAGAAGTTAATATAAAGGACAAAAAAACAATGCTGAGCAAGTAAAAGTTAACTTATGATTTGCAGTCGTGTTAATTAATCATGAGAGGTCTTTGATAAAATTGTTACATGGGAAACTATTACATGCAAATTTTCCTGAAAATACTTTTCAAGACAAATCCTACATATATAGACTTAACATAACAGAACATTGCTATGTAACAAGAACAATGACAACATTATTGGTGCTGCGTTGTGATATGGCTAACAGGTGCTTCAAGTTGGAGCTTACTATATCACACATTTAAAGACAAGAAATATCCATTTTTAATTTTTGTTAATCAGAGCTGGTATCATCTGATTCAGCTAGTTTTTGTTTAATTTGATATGTAGCATACACAGTTGTCTTTGATCTACATGTTAAAATATCATAGATGATCAGACATGTATTGCTTGTTTTTAGAGCTTTTAGTGTATATTTTATTTTTATTGTTTACATATTTCTATGTTTGTTTCCAATTTTGGCTGTTTTAATTAAAATGATTCCAATTTGTTAACTAAAATCGTAGGTGGTGATAATTATGTTAATCAAGCATGTTTGATTAATGTACACAAGTTGAAACATCCATATTTTCTATTAATGTTACAATCAACCCTGGTAGTGAGGAAAACAACAACGTTCTTTGTACTTGCCTCTAATTTACACATGCACAAGTTG
The DNA here is from genome assembly GCA_039654775.1 of Spinibarbus caldwelli. NCBI lineage: Eukaryota > Metazoa > Chordata > Actinopteri > Cypriniformes > Cyprinidae > Spinibarbus > Spinibarbus caldwelli. The sequence goes on from CM077258.1 coordinate 19,139,569, forward strand.
TAGAATTTTAACTAATTCATAGCAGTTAATATATAGTCTGAGACACACACATTCTGGATCCCCACTGCACAAATTTGTGAAATCACAATTAAAAGTTATTATTCATTTTAAGCTGACAAAACCGTGATTGTCACTGATACTACACCACATGGGTAGAGCTGTTAAATCCCCTTCAGAATGCAGTCTCTTTAAACCACACAACAGTTTGTCCCATGTGAGAAGGCCCCCCTCACTGTCTTCAGACACGGTCACTTTCCTAATATAGTCATGCCAAACTGCCCATGTGTCTCCTCCTCTGTCCCCTCCAGACATGATCCTTCCATATTTACAAAGGGACAGAATGAAAATATACCATTGCCAGCGTATGCTATTCTTCTCAATAAGCTCCGCGCACACCTGGCCTTTAATTATAGATATTCCTACAGCAACTCAATGAACGCGCAGAACGTGCTGCACTGATACGTTATGATGATTTCACAGCCTGTTCGTAACAATATCACCAGAACTTTACAAAAACTATACAAAGCGCGTGTCATCACAATGCAGCATTCTATCATGAGGAACTGCGTAACTGTCAGTCAAATGAATCACTTACCGCTGTCTTTGGGGAATATACGTCTTTAAATCTGCTCTTCCCCTTTCTCAAGACGGTTTAAAGCTCCTCTCGAAGTGTCTCGTTTATTCCAGGTCACAAACTTGATGCGGACTCGCAGAACTTGAGCGAGTTCCTCCTCACTAGTCGTTCCTGAACATCGAGCGAGAAGAGAGAGAGCGAAAACGGTGGACTGGGGGGCTAGAGAAGTGCACAGACAGGGGTGTATATGTATGGCAAGCCATTTTAACAATTACCCCTTAAAAATAAGTAGCTACTACCTAAACTATATAGGCTACTTGTAAGTAGTCCATAGTGCGTAGCATCTGTCTTTAAATGTAGGCTACAATACTTATTTGATTAGATGAAATCCTATCACTTATTACAGTAGTGAATAGCATCAATTCTAAATGTTGCTAGTACATATTATATAGACTACTAGTACTTATTCGTTATAATCTTATACCTTATTAATACTGTGTGATATAAATGCTTGTAACTATTTGAACATTACAGTATCTAAATCAGTAGTTAGTGAAGCAGTTATTTTTGCTATAACTGCTAGGTAACAATGAGCAATACAAACAATACAATGTTAAAATAAAATTAAAGGTGTTATATGTGTTTTTATACCACAGTATGTTTGCAGATATTTAGGAAACAAGTTCATATACTTGTTTCTCTCCAAAAAAAACAAACAAAACAAACAAAAAAAAAACGTTACAGCTAGTTATTTGCATTCTGTGTTGGAATGTTTGTTTTTGTTTTGGTCTGTGGGATTCCGCACACTGACATCTTACCCAATAGCATTTCAACACACCAGGTTGCCAGTTGGTGGAAAACACAGCGTATTGCAGCATGGAAGCCAGCAAACCAACTCTAAAAAGCTTGATGATGAGAGGAATAATAAAACACGGATAAAACAACTCAAATAATTACAGAATAGGGCTTGTCGTCTTCCATTGTCCATTGTGCTTGTTCCTATTTCTTGTCCTCAACCTGGCAACTCACATGAGCTGAGGAGGTCAGGATAAACTAGATAAAAAAGTTCAAGACAAACTTTAAGTTGGCTTGAGGAAGCCAGACCAGAAGGTTTGAAAAAGTTTAAGAAGTTTAAAAAAGTTTTAATTTGATGATTTTCAGTCTGAAATAGTTTGAAGTTTAAAGTAGTTTTAAAAGCTTAAGGTTTGAATGTTTTGAAGGCAATACAGTCTGTCAGCGATAGATCAATAGATAGATAGATAGATGCCAAGGAACTCAGAGTGGTTACTAGGGTATTCTAGGTGGTTGCTAGGGTACTTGGAGTGGCTGCTATGACAGTTGCTAGGCTAAATGGAGTGGTTGCTAGGGTGTTGCTATGCGGCTGCTAACGTTCCTGGGTTGGTTGGTAGGGTGTTGCTATGCAGTTGCTAGGGTACCCGGGGTGGTTGCCTGGGTGTTACCATGCGGTTGCTAGGGTGCTTGGGGTGGTTGATAGGTTGTTGCTATGCGGTTGCTAGGGTGCTCGGGGTGGTTGCTTGGGTGTTGCTATGCGGTTGCTAGGGTAGTCTGGGTGGTTGATAGGTTGTTGCTATGAAGTTGCTAGGGTACCCGGTGTGGTTGCTAGGGTGTTGCTATGCGGTTGCTAGGGTACTCTGGGTGGTTGCTAAGTTGTTGCTATGCGGTTGCTAGGGTACCCAGAGTGGTTGCTAAGGTGTTGCTATGCGGTTGCTAGGGTACTCTGGGTGGTTGCTAAGTTGTTGCTATGTGGTTGCTAGGGTACCCAGGGTGGTTGCTAGGGTACTTTTGAAGCAAAATAGCATTTGCTTTTGCAGGAAATTAAGAAAGTTAAGCTGGTCACACACCGGACGAGAAGCGCAGCGCCGCGTCGCACCACATCTTTAAAATTCGAACACATTGTTTTCTATGAGCGTATGCACACCGGCGGCGCCATTCGGCATCTGTCCATGTCACCTAGCAACGATTCAAAACAATGTAAATACGTGGCGTGCCACGGCGCTGCACTTCTCGTCCGGTGTGTGACCAGCTTAAGTCTGTGGTGTGATACAAAATATATGAAAAAAAGCACCTGCTTTCTGTAGCCTACAGAAAATAGCAGATCTTGGGATGTTATAACAGACCAATCAGAATCACGTATACCAGAGAACCGTATAATACCGTACTTTAATATATACTAATCACTATAGGATTACTAACTAGAAATTCAAATTAATGTTAAATCATAATGTTAAATGTGAAATTGGCTTGCCATAGTGTATGGGCAAGGGGATGAAGGCGGTCTGGTCTATTTTCGAAATGGCTGTCGGTGTCGGGCTATTTCTCTCGGGCCGGTGACAGGGCTATAGATTGCAGTGAGAGCACACACTGAGGTCAGGGGCCCGTGAGCACACAGCATAAACCCCTGCATTTCACACCCTTAATTTAAGTACACATTAGTTGCATGAATGTTTAAAATATACAACCAATCCTACTGATAGTCAGGCAATACCTTTGCTATAGTTGATACCTCCTGAAGTTAGTTTGTTGTAGCTTTCTTGCATTGCTGTTCACTGTAAAAACAGTTTTGTCAGGTTTAAGTTAAAATATTTTCTATCATTAAATAATCTTGACTATATTTGGTCTATTATGACTGATCAGATGTGCAGATATTTTCTGCTTTTAAAGTGTAGCAAGCATCAATTAACCATTAACTGTGTCCTGAATAGTAAGAACAAGTAATACATTCAGAATAATACAGGGTTCCCTCTCTTAGAGACTGGACCAATAGAGTGGACTCACAAAGAGCAATTTCTACCTGACAAAATATTTATAACTACTCATAACTATAACTAGAATAACTAGAAATATATATAGCTTTAAAAAATAATAATATAGCTTTTGAACAAAAATAAAAAACTTTTATTCAAAAATGTTCAGGTTTTTATGATTGTGGGAACCTGGTCAAAATAAATAAATAAATAAATAAATAAATAAATAAATAAACAAACACCCTACAAAGTATTTTTGTCCATTTGAAATTTTCTTTAATTGTCACAGTTTAAGCACAATAAAAAGAGAAAATATATTTCCAGTCTGACGACAAAGACATTTCAGTTTTCTTTCTTTTTAGCACTGTACAACAAACACCCTTACAAGCAACTCTAAATACATACTCTTGCGAACATGCTTCCAGAATACAAACCACAGTTTAAAAAAAAAAACAAAAAAAAAAAACTTAAAACAATAATAAAAAGTGCATATTAAAATCCCCCGTCTCTTTTTTGTTATTTTTAACAAAACAGAAAATTCTGAAGGAAGAAACTGCACCGAAGTCGGAAACAGACAGAAAATGCACACACACCCATGGTAAAGTATACATATCATACACATCCACAAAATATACATACACAGACTGAGGCCCATAAACTCTACATTCTACAAGTACCACAGAACTGATCCCATTCTCATTAAAACCAACATGCACACACATAATAATCTCACATCTGTAATAATTTTACACTCATAATTACATTTCATTCATTTCTGAATGCATTTAACCATACTCATCTATGGCTCTCCATCAACCCTTAACACACGCTCTCTCACTCTCACTCTCACTCTCTCTCTCTCTCTCTCTCTCTCACACACACACACACACACACACACACACCTCCAGAATCCAATTCAGTAGAGAAACTTGTGGTTTTCGTTAATAGACTGACAACGTAAAGGATGAAATGGTAATGTATTACCATAGTATGCAAAGAATGACCTGATAGACATTGTGGAAAAAGTTTATCGGTCATAACATTTCTTTGTTCGTTAAGAGCAGCAATTGTTTTCTACTCAAATGATGGGTCAGGATTACATGATTCCTATTCTATGGGCCATCAACCCCACCAAAAACATTAAAATCCCATTGTGCTCTAAAATATCCACATTGTTTGATTTCCAGTTGGATAAGGCCCACTGAGGTATGCGTGGCAAGTTAAACGGATAGTTCACCCAAAAATGATAATTCTGTCATCATTTAACCACCAAACCAAAACCTGTGACTTTATTTCTTCTGTGGAAAAACAAAAGACATTTTGAAGAATGTTTTTGTCCATACAATGAAAGTCAATGGGGTCCAAAATCTGACTCCACTGACTTTAATTGTAAGGAAAAAAAAGAAAAAAAAAAAGACATTTTTCAAAACATCATCATCTGTGTTCCACAACAGAAGTCGTCATACAGGTCTGGATAGCCATGAGGGTGAGTAAATGACAGAATTTTCATTTTTGGGTGAACTATCTCTTTAATCACAAACTCACACTGGCAGGCACAAACACACGTACACTCACACATACAGAATAAAAGTCACATAGTGTGGTAAGGGTTAATGGTCCGTTTCTTCAGCTTCCGCAGGGGATGTGTCCTCCCATATTGTTGGCGCATTGCCACGGGTATCAAGGCAGGAGCAGGCAACGGGGCATAACCTACTGCCTCCTGTGCATTATCCCGCCTCCAACACTGATTGGAGGGTGGGGAGAGTGGCAGTGGCACGACATCACAGTCACTATATTCTGCCTCTTCAGTCTCATCATCATTCTCTGCGTGTCCGAGCATATGAGACCCAGTGGAAGAAACAGGAGAGGCAGAAGAGGAAGGGAGAGCAGGAGTGCAATGGGGCAAAACGCGTTTCTTTTTTGAGGTATCATCACTACACAAGTGGGAACGTGGCTTACTGGTGGGAGCAGAGAGTAAGGCAGGACTTAAGTCAAGCTCGCATAGGTCAACAGGCGAGAGCTCCAAAGACCCCAGTTTGGCCAATGAGGCTGAGCGCTTCATCATTGAGGGTGGGGTCAGGCCAGCCTGCCGGATCCGAGCCTCCACCTCTTTGGTCCTCTCTCGCGTAGCCCGGCCCTTTCTTTGCTCCCTCCTGAACCACGGTTGGCTGAGCCGCCTGTCCGAGCAGCCACTCACCTGCCAGAGGAACGCCCCGAGCTCTTTCAGGGTCTCCCAGGTTTCCCTCATGTCTTTTGGACAGCGTCCCGGCAGACAGTCGGAGTCTGTGTAACTCTCCTGCTCGGTGATTCCCTCCAGCTGTAGAACCATGGCCAGAGAGGAGCTAGATGAAATGGAATGGCTTTGTCTTGAGTGCGTGAGGCCGGTGTTCATGCGCTCTCCCTCCCTGAGTTGTCTCTCGCTCTCTCTTTCCGTTCTGTCCTCATCAGCCGAAAGACTCTCGTCTTTCTCCACCTTGTCCGTGTTGTTCTGAGGCTGGTGATGGTGTGTTGACACAGTGCTTGGATCAGGTGTGAGGTTTGTGTGGGATGAGGTCTCCTCAGTTTTCTCTCTGCTGCTGGTGTTGACAGGGGAGCATCGCGAGGGACACGCGGGGGCTGAGGACACCAGTGCCGGTGACGAGACCTCCTGCTTGATCTTCTGCTCAAGCTCCTTGGTGGCTCGGCGCACGGTGCCCTTTGGCCAGTCGCTTTGCTGGTCCTTCCCATGCTCCACCTTCTCCTTTTCAACTTCCACTGATGTGGCTTGTGTGAACTCCTCTTCCTCACTGCTGCTACTGGAAACAGGTTGGCTGGTAGGAGGGGGGGGAGGGGTTACACTGTGCTGTATGGATTCCTTTTCTGAAACTGTGTTATGGACTGAGACACTGCAGCTCTCCTGTAGCAGAAAAACAGGGGCATGGGGTGGTTATTTGTATTGAATATGTACCTTCATTATTTTGTGTTTTAAAGGTGAAGTGTACAATTTCTATGCCTCTAGTGGCAAAAAGTGTAATTGCACAAATGTGAGTGGTGCTTCACTGTGCTAAACTCACAGCCTTGATACTAGAGTGTTTGGTAGTTGCCAATAAGTTACTGTGTAATCGCTATGGTACTCTGGGTGGAGGAATAAATTCCTAGATGCGTATATAAAAAAAAAAAAAGCCATGTGACTTTGCAATGAGGAGTATGACTGAATAGTTTGCTTAGAGAATAAAAGAAAACATATTTATCTGGTCATTTTGAAATGCAAGAGCCAAAGCATGTCAAATGACTGGCCTCCCAGAAATGAACATAAGACATCTGCTGCCTAGAGCTAGCAAGCAAGAAGTTCATCAGAGCGTTCTAAGCTGCAAGTAACTTATTACATTTTAAATGTATTCATTTATTTTAATATTGTAATTCATTACATCAATTACATTTAATTAAAGAGCAACAGTGGGCTTTCCAGTGATTCCACCTTCCATTGGCATTGATATTTTTCACCAAATTTGCCAAGTGTGACAATTTGGTTAACTTGCACACATCAGATGGAAACGCTTTTTATTTTTTATTTTTTTATTTTTTTTTGTATGGATTAAATTTGTAATGTGGACGGAAAAAATAACTAGTATTAAAAGTTTTTAGTAAGTCAATATATGATTGGTGTCCTTTTAGTATAAACAGGAACAGGAACATTAAACTGAAACAGGAGTAAGTTTTTACCATCAAAAAATTACACACTTCACCTTTTACTTTAATTGTGGATGAAAACTGAATGCAACTTCAGCAGACTGATCAACACCATGACAGATGAGGGATCCCATGCAACATTTCTCATCAACAGTGGGTGGCAGTGTGGGACATGACTTCATTCAAACATGATTGTGGTGAGACACAGTACGGGAACGGAACTTGATTTTAATAAAGTTTGGCACTTACTCTCAGGAACATTATTCCCTTGCTGCAGGATGATAACATAATATTGAGACAGATGTATTCAAAGCTTTGTTCTGCTGTTTAAATAAGCATTTATAGTCATTCATAGAGGTTTAATTTATTTAATTGAGAATTAACATAAAAGTAAATAAACTCCTTTGTTAATTTCTTTTTGGGTGAACTAATTAGACACAATTATAGCATTGTAGGGTTAAATGAACACTTCACCCAAAATACTGCCATTATTTACTCACCCTCATCTTGTTTCAAACCTGCATTATTTAAATGTCTTTATTATTCAAGTATCTCTCATTTGTGTTCCACAGAAGAAAAGTCATACAGGTTTGGAATGACCTGAGAGTGAATAAATAATGAAATTATCAATCCCTATTAAAGAAGTTTCCAAAACTACACCAAGACTGCACATTCCCACAATTTTTCAATACCACCTTACCTTTTTCTGTTCTTCCTCTTTCATAGGGTTGTCAGGAAGTAGCGGTTTCGTCTCTATACTCGGGCTTTTGTCCCGGGGTGTCTGCTGCACCGCCTGCTCAGAAGTCCCACGGATCTGACCCTCTTGAGAAAGGCCCTGGAACTTCTCTCTGGCACTGAAGAAGTCAATGCGGTCTGTGCTTAGAGTCAAGGGAGGGGTGGTTGAGAGCCCAGCTCTGTGTAATGTGGCACTGGGGTGGTGGTCTTCATCACTGCTGTAACTTAGCCCCGCACAGTCTGTCCCCGTGTTAGGCACTTGCTGGCTGAGATCCTGAAGCCCTGAAGATTCCGGGGTCTGGGTGCATGGCTCAGGAGTCCTACTCCTAACGCTCACAGATGAGAGCACCTTTGGACTAGACTTCTCCAAAGGCACAAGATTGGACACCTCAGGCTGCTCAGACAGAACTTGCTTGGCCTTTGCATCTGAGAGAAGCCTAGGGGATGAGGGTGGGTTATGTACAGCGGCAGGTGGATGAGGACGACCCAATGGGACAGTCTCTGCAATAGTCATGGAGGTGACATCAGATCTGGCCTCTGGGACCACAGTGGCAGCCTTGGGTCTGGGGAGGGAAGAGGTCTCTGTGGGTTCATGGAGGTTGTCGTCTAGGTTCCCCAGGCCATTGTAAATGTGGGTATCTGGCCAGGATGTCGTATCATTCTCTGTCCGCTCCTTAGCTTCAGTAGCACTGGCTGAGGTGGGTGTGAGAGTCTGCAGGAGCTCCTGTATTGAGGGTGACGTCTGGCCGAAGGTCTGGTTGCGGGAATTGGAGCGTCCGAGAGACTGTGCAGCAGTGGCCTTACAGAGTGGCTCATGGTGCTCCGACAGATCACTATCCGAGTGGGAACGCCACAATTTATTGTGTCTCTGTTTGCTAGTATGGATAAAAGGAAAGGTTGGGTAAACAAAACATCCAGGTATCGGTATAACTACTGAAAATAGCAAGGTATTAAAGAACTAGAGGTTTACAATATATTTTGGTTGCTGATAAATTATTTGATATTAAGAAAAACTGATTTTAATCACTTTATTTTTTGGTTTTCTGTATTTTTTTCTTCTGTGCACTATTAATATTTTGGTGAAAAAAAAATGCTGTTTTTGATGCAAAATACTAATGAATTATAACACAGTCCTGCAGGTGAGCACAGAGTCACTCAGCACATTTGTCTTATTTCACACCCTCTGCTCTTATCAGCTAAGTGAATATTGACCGTAGTAACACATTATTTACAGTATATACATGATGGCTTGTGGTATAAGACTGTAAAATGACAAATGTCAACTGTGGTATAAATAACTATCAAAAACTCACTGGCAGTTTTGTTTATCTTAAACTGTCTATATCATGAAAACAGTATTTTTCTTGCTTGCGCATGCTGCAATAAATGAACTACTGTTTAAAAGTTTTGGGTTGGAAATATTTTTTAATGTTTTTCAAAAGTACATTAATTTGATGAAAAATACAATTAAAACTGTAATAATGTGAAATATATATTTTTTAAATTTAATAAAATAAAATAACTTTTCTATTTTAATACATTTTAAAATGTAATTTATTCCTGTGATGGCAAAGCTGAATTTTCTGCAGTCATTACTCCAGTCTTCAGTGTAGCACGAGCCTTCAAAAATCATTCTAATATGCTGATGTAATGCTCAAGAAACATTCTTATTATTATCAGTTGTGGTGGTTAATATTTTTGTGGAAACTGCGCCACATTTCAACCCCCCCCCCACCCCCAGCATTTATTTAAATTGGAAATCTTTTTAACATCACAAATGTTTAAACTGTCACTTTTAATCAATTTAACGTATCCTTGTAATATAAAAAATATTAAAATAATAATTAAAAAAAATCTTACAGACCCCAAACTTTTGAATGGTAGTGTACTCCAAACCATTTATGCAAACTAAGCCGCAAAAATGGGTCAGTCTGAAATAGTCATAGTTATGATTTTAACATTAATATATGACCACTCAATCACCTACATTTACACATTAAGTATTCAGCAACATGACCCTCCACCACTGTGTATGCCATAAATAAAAATTTGAACTGCTCATAATGGGTCAGAAAGACGATGGAAAATGGTGTAAAACTAAATTATGAAAGCTTGGCTGTCAAACAGGCGTCAAAGAAAAATGTTACAAACATGTATCTTTTAAAAATATTTCACCGCTTGAGTGGCTTTGTCAGACCTAAACAAAAACATGAATAATCCCATTCAGTGATTTTACAGGAAGTGCAAGTGCATTGTTGCACATGCATACCCACCCACACCAGAGCCCACATGCACAAACCTACAACCTCTGAGACGCAAGCACACAATCAAAGATGCACAAGTTACTAAGTGGAATGTGGTTGAACAGCCACTGTAACTTCTCAATGAATACAATCAGAGCCCTATAATCAACTGTGAAAAGAAACATGTCATTAAAATGGAAGTGAACGTGTCTGCGGTCATTCGAGTGAGTGGCATACCTGCAGGTTTAAAGGGGTCCTATTATGCTCTTTTACAAAGTCTTGATTTTGTTTTGGGGGTGTACTAGAACATGCTCTCATGCTTGGTGGTTCGAAAATCGCATTATTTTTCACATAATTTACATTATTACAATACCTTCCTCCCCAGCCTGGCACAAACGGCTCGATTAATTCTGGGTTTGATGAAGGCCCGTCTTCCGAAAAACAAAATGCGTTGTGATTGATTAGCTGTCCCAGTGCGTTGTGATTGGCGAACGGCTTAGACGGTGTTTCAGTACTGCCCCACCCCTTGCCAAAACAGCAAGTTCGTCAATATTGCCATATTAATTCAGACCCCGAGAATATTGAACAAGAGGATCGATCGCGCAGAACCTTTGCACACATGGATATTGCAAGACATATTGAAGTGGTAACGTTATTGTTGTTTTTTTGTTGGCTAAATCATGTTTTAGATAGGATGTCAACAACAGCTTATAAATAACTGCATTTACTATGTACAGATAAGTGCAACGGTAATATGTATTATGTTTATTGTTCTTTAATTCTAACATTATAACATGAATTGCAGTGAAACTGTTATACAGTTGAATTTATTTATACCATAGTCCCACAGAGTTACACTATTTGTGGTGACATATATATGCAAATTAATTCTCTGCCAGCAGGAGGCGCTGTTGGAGCGCGAGAGAGTGAAGTTTCCCCGGTAACGCTGAACACAAAGCAGCGCTCCGCTCACAAACACTGCTTTATCAGACATTACATGCAAGATGAAATGAAAATGACATCCAAAATTTTCTGAAAACAGTTGGTTTCCTTCAGAAATACAGTGATATAAAAACGCCCGTACCGGGTTTCGATTTTGAAACGTGCAGTGCTCAACCAAGCGTTCTCCCCACCCGCCAACCATTCAAATTTCCGTAGGCGGGATTTATTTTTTGTGATATCACAAATACAGGAAAACAACTTTCTAGTCCAAACGAGCCGTTCGTTGTAGTTCTTGAAAAGGGATTTTTTAAAAACTTTGGAGTGGACATTGAGATTTGTAACTTTGTAGATCTTTTTATGCCCAAACATACACACTACTAAACATAAAACATAAACATACTACACTGACTAAAACTCAAAAAGTGAAAAAGCATAATAGTACCCCTTTAAATATTTGAACGCACACAGACATTTCCTGCTATTCACATGACTACACACATTCAAATGACACATTTACCTGGCCATCAGGATTCCCTGATACTCCTCCAGCTGTCTCATGAATGATGGGTTGGGTTTGGTGACGGCTCGCCGCTCTTTAACATACTCAAATGCCTGCTCCAGGTCCCAGCCGTACTCCTTCATGGCGTATGCAATCACAGTGGAGGCTGAACGACTAACACCCATCTTACAATGCACCAGACACTTTGCCCCTGCTTTCCTGTAGGTATTATATTAGTCTTGTGTTAAAAGATATATTTAGTGCTAGCACTGTCAACATTTTTTGGTGAAGCAAAACTAAAACACAAGTTAACAAGTAATTTGAATTAAGACTTTATCTGAAACCAAGGAGCAGAGAAAAACAAAAAGAGACTTTACACCTGAAACACTGGTTCATTTATACTAATACTAGTGTTCACATTACATCAGAATTACAGTAATTTCAAATTTCTTACTGAAAACTTACCATAATTTATTACATATATATTTTTTTGGATTTATAAGATTTATTTTTGCATTTTTTCCTTTATTAGGATAGGACAGTATTTCAGACAGGAAGTAAGGTGGGAGAGAGAGAGAGGGGACAGGATTGGAAAAAATCTGCGTGCTGGGACTGAAGCACAAAGGTGCTATATGTCGGTGCACTGCCCACAAGGCTATTGGCGCTGACTTAAAAACATAATTTAATAACATTTAATAATATCTTAAAATAAATATCCATTTTGAATACTACAATATTGTGATGCCCAAAATCACTTTAACTTTTTATTTTTAGGTTTTATTTTAATGTTTTGAATTTTAAAATTGCACTAATATTTAATATAATAATAATAATTATAATTGTATTAGCTATCAGTTATATTTTATTGTCTTATTGGCATCGGACAAAGTTTTAATACATCCATATAATTAATGTACTGATAAAGTGTTTTCTTGACATTAGCAACACAGCCATAGATGGATCAATTTGCAGCTCTGAGCGAAACCAAAATGATTCAGAATAGAATCTCGCAAATGTAGTAATTCTGACATAACAAATGTAGCATAAGTATTTAGAAAGAGCACAAGTTCTTTGTTAATAAACATCTTTGTATAACAATTACAGCTAGAAGACCAGTGTTTTACTCCCAAGTGAACATTAGGAGGTTATTAATACTCACTTGGCCCTAGAGATGAATTTATAAGTGTCATTCCAGTAGGCCAGTAAATCTGTGGCCTCTTCATCGTAAACTCGGATATTGTGGTACTCAAATAGGCTTGGGAAGAAGTTATCGATCTCCCGCGTCACATTAAGGATGTATTGCACCCTGATAGTAAACACAAAGACATAACCGAAAATCGGTGTAATCATTAACGCCAGGAAGAGATTTCAGAGAGAATAATAAAGGATAACACAAGTTTATGGCTAAAACAGTCTGGCAAAGTAGCCTCTATTGCAGGTATTATAGGTATGCGTTTTCATAGATGAGGATGTCAACAAAACTCACCCGGTGTTTTGCAGCTCTTCCAGATTAGATGCATTCCATTCAGAACCCTATAATTATGTGCAATCCAAAAATGACTTATGGTACAATGTAACCGAAATGTATATTTAAAATGTATTGGTGACATAACTCTCACCAGGTAAACATGCTCAAAAATCTCTGTGGGCCTGTCCATCTGCCCCAAAATGACGATCATCTCATTATCAATGTACTCCTTAAATTCCCGTAGGTTACACACCATCTGCATCTCCAGCTCTGTGCGGATCTAAACAGGTACAACTTGTGAGCTAAGTACACGTGAGAAGATTCTAATGAATAAATAAATCATCCAGGAAGTGATTTTTAGGATGTGTATTTGGATCATACATCTTTAGAGGTGACGTTCTCAAGGTCTTTCTGCGTCATGATCTCTCTCAAACGAGTCTTGATAAGTCTCTCTGTTCTTTCTCGCTCCGTTGGCCTGGAGACACAAAGCAAAAAAACAAACAAAAAAAAAAAACACTCATATTTCTGTTAACATTTTACCACTTGAAAAAAAATCAATGATTTGTGCAAATCTAACACATCCACTGGCACAACTTTGCTAGCAAAAGATATATATTATATTATCTATTAGCCATATTTAGAGAAAGTGTCTTGTTTTAAAATATAAAGTTCAACGCTCACGTTCAAAATTAGCGTCAGTTTGCTCAAATTGCAGGACCATTTACAAATTAGCACTCACACTTCAGAGAAGAGCACAGGCGAGTCTGCTCGGTGGGACTCCACGTCCTGCATGGCGTTCCACTCATTGATGCGGGCCTGATCTGAAGACACCTGGCTCTGGTAGTAACTCACCCAGGTCAGGAAGAGGCTGCCTGGGAAGTAGCTATGACAGCGGGCCACTTCACAGGCCTTATGAAGAGATTGCAGGGCAGACCTGAGAGAAAAAGGTGCTCCATCTCAAAACATGCCACTATATCAGGGTTGGACTGATGCTAAAATTGTTTCTTTGGTACAATATCAGCCTTTAATACCCCAGCATCAATATTAGATCAAAACCTTAAAGGCAACAAATTAACAGCCTAGGGATGATAGATGACATGAAACTAGGGTCAACTGATTTAACAATTCAATGATAATAAGCACTCATATTGATTTTTTTTTAAATATATAATTTAATTATAAAATAATTAATCTATTTTATTTTTTTTTTATTTTTTACCATAAATGCATAGTTTGTTTTTATGAAAATAAAAATAATAAAATATGTAACAAAACATGAATAATAAAAAATAAATTAGTGGAACAATACAATTCTTCAAAAAATAGAGTGTAAATTACTTTTTTGACTGACTCTTTTTTTTTTTTTTTTTTTTTTTTAAATATGTAACTGTATTTAATTAAATGACAGAATGAAACGTAATAATAATACGTTTCAGTAAAAGTGTTCAAAATATTAATGCACCAAAATTTCAGCAACTGAAAATGTCCAGCAGAAACATAAAAAAACAAAAAAAAAACAAAAAAACCTTTAAATTTAACTTTTTGTTTCCAAAAAAAAAAAAAAAAAAAAAATAATTGACTGAATCTCAGGAAAAAAGGGAAAGGCACCCACCACATGGCTTGGACCGATACAGGCTTGAATATGTGTATCTTGTTATCTGTAGACACACTGAAACCCCTGTGAAGAAAACAGAGGGGTGAAACACTCTCTGAACTACCTGCAGGAGAATCAGATGTGTCAGTTTTTAACAGATTTGCCACACCTACCCGTCACCATCCAGGTGGATCCGTGTGTCACTCCACAAAGGAAGCACCATGCCTATGGAGCAGGAACTGCAACGAACACAAAATGTAGTTATTTGTTGTTACTATATTTGATTGGTTTAATTTAACAGTACAAGAAACAGCACATGCAAACCTGTCAGAGGGGCTGAAGTCCATGCCCAGCACCACACTCTCTTCTGTGTCCTGTCTGCCATTAGTGGAGACCACCACCATGTAACGGGTGCACTGTGGGAAAGCGCTCTCCAACCGCACAGCCTGCAGGACGAGTAGAGTGTTAATTCAGAAAAAACACAGCACCAGTATTTTAGATAAGCCTTTTGATTTTTTATGCTATGATTTACATCTTCCCCATTTCGGATTCTTCCTATATGTGAAGGTATCAATGTAGTGTGGGCTGATTTTGGCCAAACTGTGCCCAAAAATGTGTCCTCCATGGGCAGCTCACTAGTTTTTGGTCGAGAGCTAGTTACTGTGTGTATGTGTGGTGCTCACCAGACGGATGTTGTCCTCTGGCCGCAGTAATGTGAACATTGTCTGCAGGTGCTGCTGAAGGTCCCCTGCTCCAAAAGTTCAAATCGTTCATTAACTATTAATATTCACATTCTTTTCATTGCCTATTTTGCACATGTTGTCTAACGAATGCCCTTACCTGCATGTTTGTTGCGCTGTGCTGTGATTCTGGAGGAGCAGGAGGAGGGAGAGGAGCCATTTCCACGTGGAAGGAAAAGGGCAGCACCTTTTACTGTTAGGAAGCTTTCACTGATGCTGAGGACAGAGAAAGAGAGAGAAATTGAAATATAGTGTATATTTGAATATATATACACATTTCCGTTCAAAAGTCTGGGGTCAGCATGTTTTTTTTTGTTTTGTTTTTTTGACAGTAAAGACATCCATAACGTTACAAAAAAATTTATATTTAAAATAAATGTTCTTTTTATATTTCTATTTATCAAAGAATACTGAAAAAAAGTACAGTTTAAACAAAAATATTAAGCAGCACAACTGTTTTCAACATCATAAAAAAAGTTTCATCAATATATGTTTGATTTATGAATGATCATGTGCCAATGCAATCTCTTTGTAAACTCAGGAATAATTACATTTTAAAACATATCAAAATAGATGTTATTTTAAATTGCAATAATTTTTGACAAAATGACTGTTTCTACTGTATTTTTGTGTAACATATTTAGATCATTTTTCATTTCACTTTTAAAACTTTTGAACGGTGGTGTATGCATTTTGAGCTTTGTTTTTTCTGTTACTATCTTTACATAATTTACACTGTAATATTTTGCAATAAAAAAATATGTTTACATTTTCTGAAGAGTGCTTGCACATGCAAATGTTGCTATATGACCACAATGGTTTGATGTCAGCAAAACACATTAAAACCAAGTTAAAACTAAAAGACAGAACCTAAAACTCGACAGAACAGAAAAACAAATGCTTAAACTTATTTATGCTGGTGCATTTCTCAGAGATTATTTTGTGAAATTTAAGAAGTAGTTGCTTGCATTTAGAAATCAGTTTATTCTTAAACAAGCCATGAGAGGAAGACATCCATCTTAACTGTGTCTATTATGTGAAAGAAACACTGTGTTATTTCTATCTTTTCTATGAATTCTGATGGGTTTTCCCGAGTGGAACATGAGACACTGAGTTCAGTAGGGGAATATGGGAGGACTCCTTTTTGAGGGCATTAGCTCACACACCGAACTCTCTGTGCAGGACGCAAACAAGAACACTCTGTTCCCCATCACTGCGACAGCTGGGGGATCTGTGTGTGCGAGTTTCTGTTCTTTGAATAATCCCAAGCAACATATCTCCCTCCAATCAATGACATTCAGACTATGCAGACTGTAAAACAAGAGCGAGTGTGAATAGCGGAGAGAACAGAGAAGTGAGAGAGGCACGGATTCATTTAGTGCATGTGTGCCTGTTGTTTTGAGTCATGTGCGTAACCATATGTCTTTTTATGAGGGTGTTATTGTAGGTTGGCTTGAAAGCTTGAGAATGAAGTATTATGGGAGTATGTACATGTGACTGTGTGTCTAAAGTCTGTCGCATCTCTTTAATGATCTGTTGTTAATCATGAACATGTTATGTTATTTTTTATAACTACTATAAAAGATTGTTTCTTATAAGATTTTGTTTTTGCAGCATATTTGGGCATAAGAGCTTTTTAAATATTAAAAACACATCAATACAAATTTTTTAGAATTAAATATACTTATTAAATACTAAATAAAATAATATTAAATACACACAC
The DNA here is from genome assembly GCA_039654775.1 of Spinibarbus caldwelli. Lineage (NCBI taxonomy): Eukaryota > Metazoa > Chordata > Actinopteri > Cypriniformes > Cyprinidae > Spinibarbus > Spinibarbus caldwelli. Next base: position 19,156,521 of record CM077258.1, read on the forward strand.
ACAAATTAAACTACTGTAAGAAAAATAAATATAAATATGTATTTTTAACGTGTTGTCATACCAGTCAGTAATCTAATGGGATAGATTGTGTTTGCTATTTATTTATTTGTGATTTAATATTATACGTCCTTTTCTTCTGTACTGTGACAAACAAAACAGATTATCAAAAAGAAAAAATATAGGACTTCAATACAACGTCCATCGTTGTTGTTGACTGGATGGTGGCAGATATAAATGTGATCTGTTGTTTCACCAGAAGATCAAGTTGTGACGTTTTGATTAAAAATGACGAGGTCTTTAAATTTCTGATTGTTCATCACACAAACTTACTGAATGGCTTCAGAAAACTAGAATACAAAACAAAGAAAACACAAAAATATAGTTTTTTTTTGTCATGTGGGAGCTGGACAGCTTTCTTCCACTTTCATTATATGAATACTTATTTTGAGTGGGACATAACCTGTGGTTCAGAGTGAGTGAGCAATCGGAATAGATTCAATGAGGAAGTTCCCAGTTAAATCCCAAAAATCCTTCTACCCTGGAAAACAATTTTTGAAATGTGCAAACTATTCTGTGAATACCCACTACAACTAACAAGCTCAGAACAGCACACAGATAAAGTGGCAGTTTGACAGGGGTCAAGAACTGTCCAACCACACTTCAATCTACGGTCGTCTGTCTGCTCGCACTGTACGATGAAATACTAAGACACATGGTTTCATTTAAGAAGTGGTTTGTGTGTTACAGCAGGAAAAGGGAGGGGAAAGAAAGAAAGACGAGATGACAAACGCGCAATGGTGAACCGAACACTTCATCAATGTGTGTGCATTGACAGCATCAAGATTGAGTCATTATTGAAAGCAGCCCCGCAGATTTCTGAATCAATTTTAATCTTGTTGATTTATATGAATCAAGACAGTCTGCATATTCAAAAGAATGTTTCTGAGAGGGTTTCTGTACATATAACTGCTTAATATCATTATTTATGTAAAGACAAAAAAGGCCCCAGATCACACTTTGCAACAATGCTATCCTTATTTACGTATATATACAAACATTGCTCAAAATTTTATTTTTTCCCACACTTAAAAAGAGATGTGTGGTCTGGTGCTTAAACGGAATGAATGTTTTGTTTTTGCATAGTGATAAAAACGTGTGTGGCAAGGACTTCCTGTTTACTGAGGACAGGAAGATGGTGTAGGAGTGATGTAAGGTGTAAGACTATACTTTGTTTGTTTTGACTGCCTCATTCACCGTGACACAACATAAGCAACATACATGTAACATGCTTCTCAGATTGAAAAATCATCTGAATATAGTTTACATTTAGTTCCTTGATAAACTGAACATCTTTCATTACAGGAAGTAACAGTAAATTTAGTCATCACAGATAAAGAGCTCAATGGAATCGCAATATAACTGAACTTTGGAATCAGTGCGTGTGAGTAAAAAAAAAAGAAAAGAAAAAGAATTGAAATGAATAAACTATTAAATTAAAATTAAATAAAGTATTAAATAAGAAAAGAACTCCCAAAATAAATTAAAAAGAAATAAAGAGAGAAATTATTACAGAAAATAAGGAAGATAAAAGGGACTTTGAAATGTGCAAAAGAAAATAAAAGAAAAAAGAAAAAAAAGAGAAAAATGAGAAGAAATTGGGGGGAAAGAAAAAAAGAGGTAAGAAAAAAGAAAAATACTTTAAAAAAAAAATATTCCAATGATAAACTTACAACTGGTTGATGTTGTCCTGGTACATTAATCCGCTCTGCAGCAGTATTTGTATTCCATTGTGTGTAGACAGGCATTCTGTGGAGGTGCTTAAAGCAGTCGCCAAACCACCTAAAGTCATCCTTTATGTCAGACAGTGGTGAGGAAACCCTCACTGGAGCTTTCCCATCCTTTTACCACATGCTGAAGAAACGATTAAAACACACGGGCAACTACTCAAGTTCCTCCGAGCAACAGAGAGATTGAATAAATGTATTCAGAGCAAATTCAGCGGTAACTCATTAAAAACTACATCATGTATTAGCTAGTGTTGTTTTGTGTAGACTCTCTCAGTTCGGATCTCTGGTGTATCCATCTGCTCTGCGAGTAAATACAGGCGGACACTGAGATGGTGGGCGGAGTCAGGACACATGTGCTCTGGTGGACAGCAGACTCCTTATCAACCCACAGAGTAAACACAAGTGAACTGGATTTAGAGCTTTCGGGAAACTGATTCCAATATAATAGAAACTGAAACATATTTTCAATATTTGCATGACAAAGTCTTTTAAAAGACATAAGTCTTTTTAAAGTAATTTGCAAAATGACTTAATTAGTCTAACAGAATCATTATAGTGGTTGGTACGACCTGTGATAAACCTAAAATGAGCTGAGGAAATCATAAAATCTGTAGTCTGTGTCTACAGTCTAAACTGCATTTGAATTAGTCTAAATAAATACATGAGACTAGGGACCATGTAATGTAATTATCTCCAACAACAAAACGTATTTGATGTGAGCAAAACACTGAATGACATGAGCCTCACATGAGCCCTACACACTGAAACACAGCTATACAATGGGGGGAAGCTAGAAATAAAAGTGAGGGAACTGCAGTAAGTGCTTTTAAACAAACTATTAGCTCTATATGTGTGTTTGTTCGATTGAGGCTGTCCTATTTTCAGGTAACACAGGAAAGATGATGGAATTTCCCTTGGTAGTGATAGCAATCATGGGAGCCCTTCGTAGGGGACAGGATAGGTCTTTTCCCATGGGTCGCACTCGCCCTTTGTACTACCCAGTTTCCCCTGTTGTGACTGACTAAGCTACTGAAATCCTAAACCAAAGGTGAAACACAAGGCCTGTGTAAACATTTAGGTTGACAGTCATGTGATAATATGATATGGCAATGTATTTAAACCAGTACCGGTTGCTAGGGCCAACAAAACACAAATACCGCTTTTCTCAAGTGAAACTTGCATAACAAAAATAAATAAATAAAATAAATTACTAGCAAAGCATTATTTGCTGTCAATTCAAATGCAGCTAAATTGTTCTGCTCTGAATTTTGATCACAAAATAACGATGTAGTTTTTTTTTTTTAACAAACCTTGGTTGGAAATTAACAGGGACTCAAAATGAACAAATTCACAATAAAGGGGAACAAAATTCCTCTGCACAATAAACAAAATCTATTACGGCTGTCCCAAGTAAAGTAAAATGTGAAAATGAATGAGAAATGTTGATTGCGCCATTGCATTTAGATCTGCTCTGCTTGCATCGGATTTCTTTTTACATGTTTTGCAGGGTTGAGCATTTTAAACAATCACACCTGTAACTGACGATTCTTACGAATGCGATGGCCAATTAGAGGCATTTGGATGAGTCAACACTGTAAACAACTGACTGCATTTTGCACTTTTGTGAATTCTCTCATACATAGGGCTGGGCGATATGGCAAAAAATGACAATTTTCTCTTTTTTTTTTTTTTTAGATTTTTAAATAATCAACTTCAAAATATAACTACAACATGATTCATTTAGTCATTTTCATTTAGCAGACGCTTTTATCCAAAGCGACTTACAAATGAGGACAACAGAAGCAATCAATTGTAGTATTAAAACAATTAAAACAGATCCAAACCTAAAAGCTAATGCATACAACAAAATTTCAAAACTTAACATTTAAATGAAAACAAAAAAAAATAAAGCTAAAAACAATTCAAAATATTAAAGAACAAAAGGTATAAGAGTATAATAAAGCAATAAGCCCCAAGAAGCTGTGGTTTACAGTGAATTTATAACAGCTAAGGGGCATTGTTAGGCACGACGCGAAGGGGAGTTTCCTAGCAACGACAACTAACTAACTAACTAACTAACTAACTAAATATATATATATATATATATATATATATATATATATATATATATATATATATATATATATATATATATATACACATATATATATACACACATATATATACACATATATATATATATATATATATATATATTTTTTTTTTTTTTTTTCTTCTTCTTTAAATCAGCTGTACTAGTCTGTGAGTTGTCTGAATGAATTGTCAACTAAGTGGTCTTGAGGTAATCCTCAGTAATTTACTGGTTTTAGGTTCATTTCAGACTTACTTCTTTAGGGTGTTCACACAGTATGTGTTCTTATGTTTAAAGAAAATTATTCACAATTTAATGTATGTTGCAAGACACTGCAACAGCCAAAGATGACTGTTTGCATGTATGGCTTTAGCGGTAATGTTTTTAAAAGGGATGACTTTTCTGAGAGGGATTTATGCAAAAACAAGAAACTAGGGTAACACTTTACAATAAGGTGTCATTTGTTAACATTAGTTAATGTATTAACTAACATGAACAATGAACAATACATTTATTGCACTTTTTTAATATTTGTTAATGTTAGTAAACAAAAATACAGTTGTTCATTGTTTGTTCATGTTAGCTCACAGCGCATTAACTAATGTTAACAAACACAACCTGTCATTTTAATAATGCAGTAGTAAACACTGAAATTAACATTAACTAAGATTAATAAATGCTGTGGAAGTAGTGTTCATTCTTAGTTCATGTTAACTAATGTTGTTAACTAATGAACCTTATTGTAAAGTGTTACCGAAACTAGTAAACTTTACTATTATGGCCCATGCCTAATTTAATTAAGTTGATTCTTTATCCAAATCATGGTCATCATGGGCTGACTTTGGCCCACTGCTTTACTGTAAAGGAATCAGTCTATTTATTTTGCATACAGCAGTTATGTTACGTGAAAGAAAGCCCCAAAAAATCCTTGAGACATCTTTGGTTACACAATTTTTATGGTGTGTGTGTGGAGGGGATTTCTCAGAAATTGTGGGAATGTTATCAGTAGTACATATAAAACACAGCTGTTCATACAAGAAAAATGTTCAATAGCACCTGTAGACCGTCAAAAGGCTATTCGACTAAAGGCTACAGCATTTTATCAGAACACACGTGACTGAATCGGTGTCAATATGTATTTTACACAGAAGAAAGTTTCTATTTATACACCTGGAATAAATTATTACAAATATAAATAAAAACTGATTTCTAAAAATTCATTTCTGCAATCCACAAGGGAGTGAGATCTAAAAAAAAAATAATGAATGACTTTGTACACTACTTTTTAAATGTTTATAATCTGTAAGATTTTTGAATGTTTTTAAAAGAATGCTCTTATGCTAACAAAGGCTGCATTTATTTGGCCAAAAAAGGGAATATTACAATTTACAAAATAAATCAACATTAAAAAAATAATTAAAAATAATGTTTTCTGTTTTAAAATGTAATGACGTGATGGCAAGTTGAATGTTCAGCAGTCTTCAATGTAACATGGTCATTCTATGCTAATTTGGCGCTCAAGAAACATTTCTAATTATCAAATTTTGAATTTTATTATTTTAAAACAGCATTTAATTGAAATATACTGAAAAATAAGATTGAAATTTGTTACAATTTTTTGTAACATAAATGTCTTTACTGTCACTTTTGACCAATTAAATGCATCCTTGCTAAATAAAAGTATTAATTTCTTTTAAAAAAATCCCACTAAAAGGAGACAGGCACAAGCTAAGGTGACCAAGAACATAATCTATTTTCTTACAGAAAAAGCTTGATTTACTCAGTATGTGTGTTTACTGACAATTCCAATTAAATACTCAATTCTGCAATTGAAGATTTTTATTTTTATTTTTTATCTTATTAATCTGTAGGGGAAAAAAATTCTCTTCTAAAACCTTTTTAACACAGCTTCTCAGACTTGCTTAAACAAGTCTTATTTTTCTTCGGACCAGTCTAAGGTTTCCTGCTTAGAGACAAGTAAGTACAAGATTCACTTAAAGTAAATCTATAATAAAAAGTAAAATAATTAGTATAAGCTGACTTACACCTTTGCAAATACATTATATGCTAGATCAGTCATGAATGTACTTGACTAATCTCTGCAAAACCACAAACACAATATTTAATCTACCCCTCTCATTCTCCTCCCTCCCATGTTTTCACTGACAGCCGCCTCCATCTCTGTTTTGACTTGATCTAAATGCAACTCTACTCACCCTTCTGGTGCCCTTCGGCAATGACTAATAAAACTATTCCAGTGGAAAGACATTGCCTGCAGTCCCATTCTTCATAAATCAGAATATACTGGCCTGTTTCAAGTACCTCCACCCAGAAGAATTTTTTCTATGCCTTGTAAGACATATACTGACATTCACAGAAATAATTATGTTAATGAACCAACAAGGCCAAATTTTTAATAAAACTCCAGTGGTTTGGTTTTGTGTCAGCTTTAGTCAAACCTAAATATTACCCACAATATATTCTGCTGCTATATTAAGGAATGTGGAATAATTACCATTTTTACAGTGATGTAAATATGCACGCACACACAGGTTGGAGCTAAATCATATAGTGTTTTGATATATTATTGTTGACTATGAAAGAAATGGGAAATACTGTAGGAAGCAGAAACTCTAAATCAACAACTTTTACAGAAACCTGAGTAAAGGCAAAACTGGCTGAACTAGTTTGTTCTCAAAATCACTGGATCTCAAAGCAGGTCTCATATGATATCACAGCTATCATGACGATAATGTCCATAGAAATTAGAGCTGCACTGCAATGATCTGTCAATTTACAGCATGTCTGTGTTATTACAGAGGTCTGATATCTATTCAATAGCTATGTTTCCATCCAAAGATTCGAATTAAACTTATGCGCAAAACTGGAATATCACATAAAACATTTGCGAATTAAGCACCGTTTCCATCCAACGAGTCAAAGACAACAAAATCGTCACTTCCTGGTAAACTGGCACTAAATATCACTAAGAAAACTAGAAGAAGCCACTGAATATAATAATTTTCATATATAGATAAATTATATATATAGATAATTAAGTCATTGCTTTCGGAGGTGGATGCCAACTGTTTGGGAACGCAGTCGTGTAACACAATTATACAGAAATACTTTGATGACAGACTTTACTCAGGCATTTCAGAATGACCATAACAACATATAGATGCTGTGAACGAGATCGGTCCACTGCTAGTCAAGTTATCCCATCTCATAGCGCAAAGTTTTCAATGCGCATGGGGGAATTTATTCGGTAAATGTGTTTCCATCGTAGTTTATGCACATTTTTTCTTATTGGATAAAAGGATAAAAAGTTTATCCTACTCAAATGTGCGCATAAGTTTTTTATGTGCATTTTTAAAATTTATGCGCATCTTGGCGTTTCCATCCAGCGATTTTTTTATGTGATATTTCAAAATGTGCATAAAAATAGGTGGATGGAAACATAGCTAATGACACTGACATATGAGAACTTCCCATCACATTCGATACTCTGCCAAAAAATGGAAGTATACTTTTAGTCTTTTACATTTTAAGGATGTCTAATTAAAATCTCACCACGAAAATAATATGATGTGCGCATGAGACAAGAGCAAGTGACGTCTCAGTTTAGGACAGCACGCTATTGATTTCTGACACAGCTACTGAGCTCTAAAGGTCTGAGATACCATACAGCTATAATATATTTAGAGAAAATGATCTTGTAACATTGTAACCACCTAAGGGAAAGATTTTGTTACATAATTTCGACTTTTTAATGACATCATGAAAGTGAGAGCTTCTTTACTCTGTCAATAAATTAAAGCAATGTATCACCATTATGTAATAATGCAGGAGTTATTATAAAGGCGTCCTTTTGTGGAGGACGTCCTTATTCCTGTGACTGCCTAATGGTTAACATTTTTGATATCTTAACCATGTAAATGAACTTGGGTACCTCTGTGTGTGCATTTAAGATCAAAAATCTACTGTCAGAACAGCTTTTTTGTAATATTGTTATCTCATCTGAGGCCCAGTGATACAGAAGAAAATAACAGGGGAAAAAAATTAAATTCTGTAATAAACAACCCTGCACAATTATTGTGGCAAGTTTCTTTGACTTTATAAGTACTGGTTTTTATGACATCAAGGCTCCTTTGAGAAAGGTTTCAGAATGAGGTTTTCTTACCTTCTGGGCTGAGATCGGCGGTCATCTTCCCCACTGCCAGACTCCTTTAAAACAATAAAAAGAAATAGATTTATTATTCGTATTGATCTGTAGCATAATATACTACCTCTGGTTGTAACTCTCAGGTTAAACAATATGATGAAACTTAATTAAATCAGTATCAACAAAATTTATCTTTGCAATGCAGAGGAAACACAGAAGCTTCATCTGAAGTGGCATTTAGATGTATTTGTACACTGTTTAATGCAAGACATGAATGCATTTAACCTGCAGTTACAAATGCAGAATTAATGTTTTGATAAGACATAAAATGTTGAATACTCATATTTGAAATTATTAAAAAAAAACAAAAAAAAACAAAAAAAAAAAACAAGATACTTTAAATGAGAAATTAAAACCGCCAGTAGGTGTCAGCAAGTCACTGTTAATAAGTGAGTCACTGTGATTGAACCGAATCATTTAAACGGTTGATTCAATCAGGAATGAAACACCGTCATTGCTCAGAGACGCAAAACTGTGCTATGGTGGCTGTGTTTGGAAATATTTGTTGTCGAAATAGAGCAAAAACAGGCAATATGGTGTCTAAAAGGCAAGTCTCTTAATTAACTTCTTGTTTATTGAACTGTTGTAAAAAAATCTATATGTAATCATGCTGATTTTTTGAGAAAAAAATGGCACTCTTCGCGTGATATTGATTTACTATATGAAATGATATAAATATATCCATTTTCTGCGGCTGCCCCTATATCTTCAATTTTGTGATCATTCTCAATGCATTTTAACAGACTGAATCACGCAGTGAAAGAACACACTCTAAATGCGCGCACACTAGTCTAATCTACTAAACTTCACTGCATTCTGTGGGAGTGTTTTGTTGTCAAATATTGTCAAATCGCACATCGTTAAAACAACAATTACGATATCGCAGACGATAAATATCGCACACCCTGCACCGGCTGTCTTTTTGGCTAATTTGTGCAAAACTTTTTGGAAAATATCGTGATATGAATTATAGCTCATATCGCCCACCCCTAGTGCTCCTACTATTGATCTGTCCAAAAATTCAAGCAGCTTTTTTGCCAGTGATCAATACATTTTAAAGAAACAGTTCAGAGTAGCATAGCATCTTTATTCCAGATATCATATTAAGAAATAGTGTGATAAAGGCTGACAGGATATTTGGAAGCTTGCTTTTTTCACGACACAACAAGCTCTCTAAACACTGAAGAAATTTTCCACCAGCCTACTTGTGTGGAATAATAATTCTATTGCAAAAATAAGAGTCACATCAGTATTAGGCCTAATTTGAAATGCATTGCATCTATTAGACTGAGATTTCCCATGTTTGGAAATACATTGAATGCAAAAAGACAGGTCATCACAGAACAAATTATTTAAAGCAACTCTTGACAGACATGACCCTAGATGGGAATGATTTTGCATAAACACAAATGAAAGCTCAGCATTTTGCATTATGGAAATGTTTCACTCCATGAAATCTTTGTTTGAATCATTTGGTTTTGAGCAGCAAATGACTGGCAATCCAGACCTCCAAAATATTTGACTATCCAATGCATACCTTAGTCATAAGCACAGTTCACATAAGAGTAGTCAAAGCAAACCAAGACCAGACTCGCAGCATGTATAGTATTAACAGTGAACCACAGAAATCAAACTTCAGGAGACTCAACAAGACACTATCACATGAGATTTCTCACAGATATCACATGATACAAGATCTTAGAAAGACAACAAAATTGCATATAAGAGATAATACTTGTCCACTGGTTACTTAACAGAACACGTCTAGCAAACAGGTTGGAAGTCTTTTTGAAGTGTATTGCTCAAAAAGATAACAGTGAAAGTAGATACAGATCCTGAAACCGAACCTTCATCCTCAATACTGACCCAGATTTTACCAGCACCTTCATGGCTGCAGTTTCAGCAACTGAATAGACAGCACTGACATGTCATTCAACTCAGTAGTGGTAAAAATGAATTGCATTATAATAGGTCTTGCCTTTTACCCTTACATACAAAATGACCTACAAATGCTAACATTTCTCTAGGCCAAGTGAATTCAAACTGGATTACAAACAGTAAAATCTGAGTGAAAAATGTACATTTACATGGCTTTCAAAGTTAATGTCTTAAATAGCCTATTTATTGAATGTGTTGTGCTAGACACTATTTTTGATTGATTTTTTGAAAAAAAAAAATAAATAAAATTAAATAAAAATAAATAAATAAATAAATAAATAAATATATAAAAATATTCATTCTACTATCTAAAGACTGGCTGGAAATTATAATTAATTACAATGATTGTATTATATTAACAGTCCTTGCTTTTAGTGGTGAAGAAACGAAGTACAAAAAAAGGAATATAATTTAATGAAACTAGTATAAACCCTATAAAACAAAAATAGTTTGTGTTTGTCTTGTGTAACTTTCTAAATTTGAAATAATATTTATTTTGAAGAGCCATGCAAATAAATCCGATCTAATAATGGATAAATAAAAGACATGCTTTTTATATATACAGTGCCCTCCAAAATTGCTCTGTTGGCTGTGGAGTCAAGACATTTACAAATATGATTAAAAGATGAATATGAGACTCGTTTGAAGTTATGGTGCTGCGTATAACATTATCTAGAGAAACATGTGTTACTGATAAATCCCCTGTGATGTTTGTATTGGCTACTGTGTACAGGCCACCAGGGCACCACACAGACTTTATTAAAGAATTTTCTGATTTTCTATCTGAGTTAGTACTGGCTGCAGATAAAGTCTTAATTGTTGGTGATTTTAATATCCATGTCGATAATGAAAAAGATGCATTAGGATCAGCATTCATAGACATTCTGAACTCTATTGGGCTTAGACAACATGTTTCAGGACCTACTCATTGTCGAAATCATACTCTAGATTTAATACTGTCACATGGAATTGATGTTAGTGGTGTTGAAATTCTGCAGCAAAGCGATGATATCTCAGATCATTATCTAGTCTTGTGTAAACTCCATATAGCTAAAACTGTAAATTCTACTCCTTGTTACAAGTATGGTAGAATCATCACTTCTACCACAAAAGACTGCTTTGTAAGTAATCTTCCTGATTTATCTCAATTCCTCAGCATATCCAACAGCGCAGAAAAACTTGATGATGTAACAGAAACTATGGACTCTCTCTTTTCTAGCACTTTAGATACAGTTGCTCCTTTACGCTTAAGGAAGATCAAAGAAAACAGTTTGACTCCGTGGTATAATGAGCACACTCGCACCCTAAAGAGAGCAGCCCGGAAAATGGAGCGCATCTGGAGGAAAACAAAACTAGAGGTATTTCGTATAGCTTGGCGGGAAAGTACCCTATCCTACAGAAAAGCATTAAAAACGGCTAGATCTGATTACTTTTCGTCTCTTCTAGAAGAAAACAAACATAACCCCCGGTATTTATTCAATACAGTCACTAATTTAACGAAAAATAAAGCATCAACAGGTGTTGGCATTTCTCAAGAGCACAGCTGTAATGACTTTATGAACTACTTTACTTCCAAGATCGATACTATTAGAGATAAAATTGTAACCATGCAGCCGTCAGCTACAGTATCGCATCAGATAGTGCACTATAGATCCCCTGAGGAACAATTCCACTCATTCTCTATTATAGGAGAGGAAGAATTGTATAAACTTGTTAAATCATCTAAACCAACAACATGTATGTTAGACCCTATTCCATCTAAACTACTAAAAGAGCTGCTTCCAGAAGTCATAGATCCTCTTTTGGCTATTATTAATTCATCATTGTCATTAGGATATGTCCCCAAAACCTTCAAATTGGCTGTTATTAAGCCTCTCATTAAAAAACCACAACTTGACCCCAAAGATCTAGTTAATTACAGACCGATCTCAAATCTCCCTTTTCTGTCAAAGATACTAGAAAAGGTAGTATCCTCACAATTATATTCCTTCTTAGAGAAAAATGGTATCTGTGAGGAATTCCAGTCAGGATTTAGACCGTATCATAGTACTGAGACTGCTCTCATTAGAGTTACAAATGACCTGCTTCTATCATCTGATCATGGTTGTATCTCTTTATTAGTTCTACTGGATCTTAGCGCTGCGTTCGACACTATCGACCACAACATTCTTTTGAATAGACTAGAAAACTTAGTTGGCATTAGTGGAAGTGCCTTAGCATGGTTCAAATCGTACTTATCTGACCGCCATCAGTTCGTAGCAGTAAATGAAGAGGTATCATATCGATCACAAGTGCAGTATGGAGTACCTCAAGGCTCAGTACTAGGGCCGTTACTTTTCACGCTTTACATGTTACCCTTGGGAGATATTATCAGGAGACATGGTGTTAGCTTTCACTGTTATGCTGATGATACTCAGCTCTATATTTCTTCACGGCCCGGTGAAACACACCAAATTGAGAAACTAACGGAATGTATAGTCGATATAAAAAACTGGATGACGAGTAACTTCTTACTGCTAAATTCTGAAAAAACAGAGGTGTTAATTATCGGACCTAAAAACCCCACATGTAATAACCTAGAACACTATCTAACACGTGACGGCTGCTCTGTCAATTCTTCTTCATCAGTTAGGAACCTAGGTGTGCTGTTTGATAGCAATCTTTCATTTGAAAGCCATGTTTCTAGTATCTGTAAAACTGCGTTTTTCCATCTCAAAAACATATCTAAATTGCGACCTATGCTCTCAACGTCAAATGCAGAAATGCTAATTCATGCGTTTATGACCTCAAGGTTAGACTATTGTAATGCTTTACTGGGTGGTTGTTCTGCACGCTTGATCAATAAACTACAGTTGGTCCAAAATGCAGCAGCTAGAGTCCTTACTAGAACCAGGAAGTATGACCATATTAGCCCGGTTCTGTCAACACTGCACTGGCTCCCTATCAAACATCGGATAGATTTTAAAATCTTGTTAATTACTTATAAAGCCCTGAATGGCTTAGCTCCTCAGTACTTGAGCGAGCTCTTATCACATTATAGTCCTCCACGTCTGCTGCATTCTCAAAACTTTGGCCATTTGATAATACCTAGAATATCAAAATCGACTGCGGGCGGCAGATCCTTTTCCTATTTAGCGCCCAAACTCTGGAACAATCTACCTAACACTGTTCGGGAGGCAGACACACTGTGTCAGTTTAAATCTAGATTAAAGACACATTTCTTTAACCTGGCTTACACATAACACACTAATACACTTCTATTATTCAAATCCGTTAAAGGATTGTTTGGCTGCATTAATTAGATCAACCGGAACCGGGAACACTCCTCATAACACACGATGTACTCGTTACATCGTAAGAAGAATGGCATCTACGCTAATATTTGTCTGTTTCTTTATTATTCTGTTTCTCAGTCCGTGTCCGGATCAGATGGCGCCGGGAGATGATGTCTGCAACCCTGACCGTCGGCGGAGGCCGGACACCTGGATGAGCCCCGGGGACATATCCCCAGTGAAGACCTCGACTTAAATACAATAAAACTTAAAATTAAACAAAATAACTATAATATAATAAAATACCTAACTACATAGTATACCATACTATTATTGTTAGAAATTGCAACAATATAAAAATAGAAATATAATACATTTATACATTTAAAATTTAATTAATACAATAAGTAAAAAAATAAATAATAATATCCTGGCCAGAGGAGAACTGGCCCCCCGACTGAGCCTGGTTTCTCACAAGGTTTTTTTCTCCATTCTGTCACAGAGGGAGTTTTCGTTCCTTGCCGCTGTCGCCTCTGGCTTGCTCAGTTGGGGACACTTAATTTCTAACGATTATCGTCAATTTGATTTCATATATACTATTTAAACTAAACTGAGCTAGACAATGACATCTCTGAATTCAATAATGAAATGCCTTTAACTGAAAATTGAGTGTTTAATCTTATTATTATACATTACTGACACTCTATCCTCCAATTTGATACTGTTAAGTGCTTTGACACAATCTGTATTGTTAAAAGCGCTATATAAATAAAGGTGACTTGACTTGACAAAAATACAGAATGTCACATTTTATTATTGGGTGATTCAACACATGGATGTTTTACCAGCTAAGAAGTTCAGCACTTTTAGAGTTTCATCCCCCTATCTGATGTGAGCATAAGGAAGTCAATTAGAGCTCTAGCAAAAACAAAGGGCATGGAGAAATCAAGAGTTTGGAAACCACCAGCGACACCAGCAACCAACAACTACCCAATCGGCTGAGAAAACAACAGTAGTTGATGACAGACAAATCATAAAAGCTGTGAAAATGAACCCTAAAAGACGTGTCTGTAAAATCACCAACAACTTCCAGAAAGCTGGGGTGATGCTCTGACAATCTACTGTCCTCAGGAGACTTTGACACAGAATTACAGAAGCTACACAGCAAGATGCAAACCTCTGACCAGCACCAAAAATAGAAAGGCAAGATTAGAGTTTGCAAAAAAGCACAAAGGTGAGCCAGAAGAGTTTTGGAACTGTGTTTATGGACTGATGAGACAAAGATGAACCTTTTTCTAAGTGATGGGAAAGCAAAAATGTGGAGAAAAAAAGGGAACTGCAAAAGATCCCAAGCATACAGCTTCATCTGTAAAGCATGGTGGAGGTGGTGTCATGGCATGGGCATGTATGGCTGTCTCTGGAACAGGCCCTCTCAACTTTACTGATGACTTAATGTATGATGACAGTAGCAGAATGAATTTGGAAGTGTACAAAACCATTTTGCCTACCAATATTCAAGAAAATGCCACCAGATTCATTGGGAAGTGCTTCATATTGCATCAGGACAATGACCCAAAACACCCCGCCAGTTCAGTCAAGGAATTTATAAGGGCAAAGAAATGGAAAGTCTTAGATTGCCTAAGTCAATCTCCAGATTTAAATCCAATTGAACATGAATTTCACCAGCTGAAGAGGAGAGTAAAGGCAGAAACTCCCCAAAACAAGCAACAATTGGAATTGGCTGCATTAAAGGCTGAGAAAAGTACTTCAAAGGATGAGACCAACAGTCTGGTGATGTCTATGGGTCACAGACTCACTGCTGTGATTGTACGGAAGGGATCTGCAACTAAATAATAGCTTTTAATCTTTTATATCTGCCTTATGTTCAACTGTCCCAATACTTATGCTCACATCAATGAGTGGGATGAACTCTAAAAGTGCTGTTCTTTTTATTTGGTAAAACATGTATGTGTTGAAACGGCTAATAATAAAATGTGACATTCTGTAGTTTTGTCTCATATTCATCTTTTAATCATATTTGCAAATGTCTTGACTCCACAGCCAACAGAGCAATTTTGTCTTTACTGTTCCAATACTTTTGGAGGGGACTGTACATGGAAGGAAACCTTTTTTTTTTTTTTTAACATTACTTTAAGCAAAAAAGCTGCCTCCTGCTAATCAGTCTAGTTTTACACATTTATAATACCCATTTCACTATCCTACTGTTTACTATGACTGGATCAGTTTTTAAGGGGACAGCTGTGTTTACTTCCAGGTTCCAAAACGACTTTCGTTTGAAGACCAATCACATCGTCATCGTCAAATTTGCATATGAATATGAACTATTTGATAAATTGTCAAAAAAGAAGCTTTGAGTCACAGCCTAGTCTTTGGAGTCATTTGAGCAATTACTACTAAACACTTCCTGACTGTGGCATGCCACTGCAAACAACCGGTAGATTTAGCAGAAAATCTCCACGATTGAGATACAGCCCATGTCTTACACTCACCAGATATTTGTTGAGCCATATGGACAACAATGTTATTCCGAGGCTATATTTCACGCATGCGTATTTCTGTAGCGTCTGAGGACAAACGGACTATAGGAAACAGCGGAAATGAACCCAAAAGTACCGAGGCGGTAGAAGGTGTCGGAGATAAAAGATGCGAGTCACTTACCGAAACGCACGGACTGGAGGTTGCGCTTGGAGTAGGCGACCGCTGCACAGTTACCAACGCCATTCAGGCTCCGGTAAACGGATACCTGAGAGAAACTAGCGGTGGCGAGACAGACATAATTGTGTCAGGGGATATCAGCTGCAGCACGTCCGTTGCTACTGCTCTGTCGCGCTTCCTCTCTGCGACTGCTCTGCGCATGCGCCGGAACCGCCAGCTGTCAAGATTCAGTGGCCTCAAGCCATGGTTAACTGTGTGTACTGAAGAAGCATGTGAAATTATGAGTTAAACATCATTAAAAAAAAGGGTCTAGAGTGGGGTTCTATTAATAATTTAGGCTATTTTTAAAAATACCACATGTATGTCCACTGCTATTAAATTAATAGTCCACCCAAAAATTCACCATTTTCACATCAAATGTCATTTTAAACTTGTATTATTTTATTTATTCTGTGGAATGTAAAATAAGATATTTTTGAAAAATTTCATTGTATGGACAAAAATACAATGGAAGTCAATGAGAACCAAAAAATGTTTGATAAACAACATTCTTCAAAACATTTTATGTGTTCCACAGAAGAAAGAAATTCATGCAGGTTTGGAACAACATGAGGGTGAGTAAATGATGACAGAATTCTTAATAAATTAATTGAATAGGCCAAATAAATATAAGATATACATACATACATGTAGGCTATACAAACATACATAACAGTATCTCTGTTTTCTCAGATGATGTGCAGACAGGAAATGGGTTTACAGACAAGCTGTGACTTTTCTTTTGCTTGCAACCTCCACTCCCACACTGCTGTTTCATACATGCCAAAGAAAATGCAACTTAGTTCTTTGTGGCCCATGTGATATTTCAAAGATGAATAGATAATACACAGTTTCGCTTCATGGCCCTAAGCATTTGACACACACACAACTTCACCCAGTATGTTAGTGGAAACTTTCTCCTACCTTATTTTGCTCTATTTGCCTCTAACCATTCAAGCACATCCATAGATCCACTGTTTACCCAAGTCTCACTGAATGGCATTAACAGTGAGAATAGAGAAAATGAGATTAGGATACAGCAGGTATAACAGAGTTTGGGTTAATGATGGGATAAGGATAGAAGGAATGCTGTCCAACGTATTTAAAATCATTTAAAATATTCAAATCAGTACACAGCACAACACACATTACAAAAAACAAAACAAACAAACAACAAAAAACTGTGCTTTTACAGAAAACCAGCACAAATGTGAACTCTAAATCAAATCAAATCAACCTTTGTAATACATGCATGACATAGAGTAGGCCTACTGTATATACAGTACATGGTCCTACATTTTAGAAAACAAACATGAACAACATCTTCAGATATTCGTAACACTGTTTGTTCTGGAAGACTGTTGCTAAATGAATAAAATGTGTGCTTTCTTTTTTTACAAAAGCATGATCCTAACTTGTCTGGGGTGTGGTGCTTGGTGATTTAGTGCAGTATTAAAGAGATTGTCACCATCTAGTGGCAGCCTGTTCTGTATCATCTTGAAGAGTTGACTTTCAGCAATATTTAGCGTACAATGAATATTTGTATGTCTTGTGTATGGAAATAGATTAAATATATTGTATACGAACTGTATTTTAATAATTATTAACTGTTTATCTTTAAATTTGCTTGAATTTAATTTCTCTAAATTCCTTTATTTATATATCTAAACATTTCATTGAAAACCGAATAAACTTTTCTTTCATTGAGAGCTTTATCAAATTAAATTGTGGGCTACTCATGGTGCTGCAGTTAAAAACCCTACATTTCATTGAGATCCAGCTATTAAAAATTAAACTTAAAAATTAAATTTAATTCATTCACAATTATAAACATACATGTTCTATTGGTGAAACGTTTTACAGACACTCCGAAAAGTCCATTTTATTATATGTAACAGAAATATCTTTCAATTCGCAAACGGCACTTTCATAACAATGTAGACGTTATCATTATGGCTAATTTATAATCAGGCAAAGAGTAATGTATATTTATCGTTTTTATTTTTATTTTTTTATATATAAAAAAATTGTGATTACTTGCCTTCAGTTTCTGTTTTAACGTTGAATCGATTTAAAGTTATCGAATCTGCTATACGCCAGATATATATCGAAGAAAGATGGCGACCTCTGGTAAACAGTAAGTGTCTCATATGAACTTATAGATAATTTGTCCAATTACACAAGACATAGTTAAATAATATATTGTATATATCGACAGACATTGCACAATGGCATGTTGTAAAACAGTACCTTGATAAGAATGAGCTAATCAATATGGTCCGAGCCAATGAGCTAATACTGCTATCCCCAAAACACGAGCATACAATCACGTTACCTACATTATAAATCGTAAATAAACTTATTTACATGTTGCATTTTCCTAAACCTCTAATTCGCTCTGTGTAATATTATTGCTTTTTTGTTTGCTAACTGTCCTTATATGAAATTGGCAGTGCATTGCTTGCCTTCCCCTACTGAAAAAATAATTAAATAAATAACAAATTACAAACCCAGCTAAAACCATCCTACGCTGGTTCAATGCTCTTCTGGTTTCAAATGGACGTAGCTGGTATAATCTGGTCTCCCAGCTTGGCCAAACTGGTGTTCAGCTGCTTTTAGCTGGTTGGCCACCAATCAAAAACCTCTCTAAAACCAGCTATGACCAGCCAAACAGCATAGGCTGCTTTTAACAGAGACAATGTTTGTTAAAAAAGATGAAAGTGTTAAACTAAGTCTTAATTAACTATCAGATAGTTACTAAGCTGTATTCATGCTTTCTTATGTGCATTTCAGGTATGGGCTCATTTTGCCCCGGAAGAGTGCATCAAAATCTGCCGCTCTCTCCCGCCCCTCTGTGTTTGGAGATGATTCTGATGATGAGGTGACTATGAATCTGCATGTTGCTTTCTCTACACTTAATTAAGCGCACTGTAATAAAACAATCTCTTATACTGTAGACCTCAGTTGGGGAGAGCTTGCAGAAGGAGTCGGTCAAAAAGAAGATGATGAAGCAGGTAAGACTGGAAGACATCCCAAGAACAGTTGCATAATTATGTAATTTATGATGTTGATAATAGTTTTTTTTTCTTCCCACTTCAGACCCGTCTTGAGATGCAAAAGGCACTTGAAGAGGACAGCACTGTCTATGAGTATGATAGTGTGTATGATGATATTCAGAAACAGAGACTGGAAAGTAATAAGAAATTGCTAGGTGGCACAGACAAAAAGGTATATTTTAAAATTTTGTTATTGAAAAAATATTCATTCGTTTAATATACACACATTTTTACTCAATGCAAGTCTTTATAGCTGTTATATTAGAGCATTATGTTTTGCAGTCATTTTTCATAGTAGCACACTGTAATTCCCACTTGACAACGATTCAAATTCAAAATGAACATATTTGTTGTTCTTTTAGCCCAAGTATATTAACCAGCTGCTCCGTGCAGTCGAAGAGAGGAAGAAGGAACAGGAACGTCGTGATGAGAGAAAGATCCAGAAGGAAAGAGAAGCAGAGGGCGAGATGTTTGCTGATAAAGAGGCCTTTGTCACCACAGCTTATCGCCAAAAACTTAAAGAAAGACAGGAGGAATTAGAGAGAGAGAAGAGGGAAGCAGAGTTAGAAGGTGAGTTCTTTTAGTATAATTCATTGTTGCAATGAGTATTAAAGTGAACATACTTCTTAGTTTATGTTTTCATTTTTAGCTGCACTGGATGTCAAGAAGCAGAAGGATCTCAGTGGATTTTATAGGCATCTTCTCAACCAGACAGTCGGAGAGGAGGCAGTGCCTGATCGTAGTGCTCAAAGGTGAGGCATATTCTGGTAGTGATTTACCGATTGATGTCCACCTTATTGTGCAACACGCAAGTAACATTCCTGTGAATGTGTGAGACTTTAGATTCATTATTTGTTATAACTAGAAGAACAACAAAGTGTAGTAAAAAAAAATAAAGCCATTTGTGCTACAAACCAGTGTGTTCACGATTATGATAATGAATGAAAAAATGTGAACACAAATAACGGTTTGCAATATCAAGCAGCATGACAGACACTTTTTGGACAGTGTAGCCAGATATGTGTATCATACATAAGTGCAAAACAAGCAGGAACTTCAAGTATAAAGTGCATAAAAACACAATTAAATGCTCCAGATTGTTACAGATAAATGTTCTTTTGGTACAGTTCTGCTCATAAGTTTACACACCCCGGAATAGTTCACCCAAAAATGAAAAGTTACTTACCCTTAGGTGAGAGAAATTTATCATTACATCACTGGGTCACCAATGGATCCTCTGCAGTGAATGGGTGCCTTAAGAGTTAAAACAGCTGATGAAAAAATGACAATCCAAAAGTAATCCACACAACTCCTGGGTTTTTCGTACCTCGCATCTGAATGTGATTTGAAAGATTCCAGATCTTCTGATCGTCATCACTGATCTATGGCTAATTCAGTTCTTCAAACTAATTTGTGGATTTGATTAAAATATCTGGATTAAGTCTTAAAATCTCTTAAGTCCAAGATTACTGCACGTTCTCATTTTTCCTGTAAAGGGCAGATGTATCGATACTCAAAACCACGATCAGCAATGCAGCAATTGGCTGGCGGCAAGACAGCAACATAATGACATATAATTAAAAAAGACATCTGACAAAAAAAACTTGACAAATTTCTGGACCTTTATAAGGAAACAGCCAAGCGAACAGTACTACATAATTTTTTTTACATGATTCCCAATTATTTATTCCCAGTTTTTTATATTATTAATATTTATATTATTTATATTTACGATATTTGTACAGGCTTTACATTTTTATTTTAATGTTGTAATTAGCAATTCAATTTTATCTTTGAAGCAGATTTATTACGTGACAGCATTCATTTAAAGTTTCTTAAGGGTCAAGATCAAGTTATCTGCATCTCCCATAATATGTCACCACTCAAATTAATGCATGACTCAGATTAACTGTATAGTATGTGTGTAAGACTCCAATACAATTATAACGTAATTGTTTCATTATATTACATTTAGTCATTTAGCAGATGCTTTTGTCCAAAGCAACTTACATATGAGGACAATGGAAGCAATTTTTTCTTTTTTCCAGTCCATAGATATATTTAGTATCACTATGTCAGTCATTGCGATTTTGAGAGAATATGCCGATGTCACTCCCTTTGAAAACTTTGTTGCAAATACGCCGCGTTGGTCCTCTTACAAGCATGAAAAACGAAACTTGTATTCAAATTATGAATGGAGAATACAGCAGAGAAAGCGCGAAAAGAGCGCTTCCTTAATCACTGAAAAGTCTCTCATTTCAGTTTATCGCGATCTCAGAAAATTCAGCTATAATCAATGAATCTGTCAACACGGCACAGTTAATCTCTTATTTACATCACCTCTACACTTTGTTCATTATAATGAGTACTCATCTGATTGGCCATTGCGATATAGAAATCAACAGATATGTCAGTGATTTGCTACAATGTTTAACGCTGCGAAAACAGAGCGCAAACACAAATACACATTTGATTCTGCCGTGAGGCGGCTGCCGCTTACTTTCGTTTTGTTGGTTATGTTTATTCAGTTGCTTCTTTCCCGAGGGTCACGACCCAGGGTTTGAAAACCACTGGTCTATAGTATATAGGCTACACAACATTATTATATTATTTTCAAATACATTTTTTTTATTATTATTTTAAATTATTGTCCCTGGACCAGTTATGGTACTCTTGTTGTTTGAAGTATCAGTTCTGCTTAAAAATAATCCTGTTTACATGAAATAAACCTGCTCCCCAGCAGGTCTAAGCTTATGGAGCTGTTGCTATGACAGCAACTTCAGGATGAGCTTTGAAGAACCAACCAATCCAAGATCAGTCAAATCCAGCCGAGTTATCGACGTACAAAGAACATACCCCAGTCCCTCAATTAATCCATCAAAATTAATTGTTTTTAAATTCAAACCTGGCTAAAATATAAATGCTCTATCCATGATAGATTTAAATTCATATAGTATGAGACATAGTATGAGAAAAGAGATACACTGAAACTCAAATTACATCCCTAAGTGAATTTGAGATCACATTTTAAAATGCAGAAACTATTTGTAGGTCTGTGTAGCTCTAATAAAATTATTAATAATCAACTTTAACTTGTTTTAGAGAGGAGAAAGCTACAGGCTCTGCAGCAGCAGAACGGTCACCGACCCCGGAGCCCACAGTGAACCGAAGAGAGAGCGAGGCAGAATCCCACAGCGATGAGGACCAGAGTGATAAAGCTGCATTCACTAAGACCACAAACAGCAATCACTCTAAACGGCACTACAGACAAAAATCCCCTCTTTCAGATAGTGACGATGAGCGAGAGCATGAGAGGGAAGAGATTAAAGAAAGGAGTCACAAGGAAAGAGACAGAGCAAAGGATAAAGATAGAGAGAGGACCAAAGACAGAGAAGACAAGCACAGTCACAGAAAGGAGAACAGGGACCGCAGAAGAGAAAGGGAGCGAGACAGGGACAGAAAAGAAGATAGAGGCCGAGACAGGAGGGACAGAGACAAAGATGACAGACATAGTAGCAGGGACAGAAGAAACAGCAGCCCAAAAGACCGAGAACGAGACAGGAAAGGTGAGCAAGATCGAGACAGAAGAGACAACAGTCCAAAAGACAGAGAGAGGCACCGTAAAGGAGAACAAGAGAGAGACAGACGAGATAACAGCCCAAAGGACAGGGAACAGGACTGCAAAGGAGAGCAAGATCAGAGGGACAGAGAAAGTCAGAAAATGGACAGCAAAAGGAAAAACCAGGATGAGGAAAAAACGAGCGAGAGACAGACGGACAATGATAAAGAAGAAAAAGTTATAGAAACTGAAGACAAAAGTGATTCACAACAGAAACCAAGTAAATTTGCAAAACGGTGCAGTGACCAGACCGTAAATTCAGCCAGAGAGAGATATCTGGCCCGGCAACTTGCTCGTTTTGCTGCAAAGCCCTACATTGAAAAAGATGACGACTAGATTGACCATCTCACTTTTATGCACACTTCATCTCAGTCTTTGAAACCGTACATATGGGTTTGGTTAAGGCAAATAATTTAAATGCTTTAGTGAGCCTAAGTGTTTGTTAATTTGGGGAGAATGGCTTTTTTTTTTTTTGTAAATTTCACTTTGTCAAGAGTTAATAAAGAAAAAACAAAAACCATCTGTTAATTGTGGCAAAGCATCTTGGTTGCTGCAGTGCACTGTGAAGTTTTGTTTTTTTTTTTGCGGTTGAGAAATTTTTCCATAGTTTAAGATCTGGTGCGTTCAAGTCATGTCGGATACATCGTACTTACGAGTTGAACGCACATGAACGCCACCACAAAGTCGTTATTACGAGTGGGAAACTCGAAATTTTCTGTTTCCGAGTTGGGGGCGTGTCAGTGAAAAAAAACAATGTCGGATGCCATGGACGCAGCCAAAGACTAAAGATATGCAGCGTCGGTAAAGTTGTTGAAATGAAAATTTTTTTTTTTTGGTAGTAATGTACAATAAAATTATACAAGTTACATATACAAAATATTATATTATTGTAGAATTATAATAGAATATAATTCAGTTTGTCACCTTCATGAATTAAAAGAGAAAAAAAAAAAAAGTATGCACATTCATTTTGTAGATGTAGAGTTTAAAAAAAAATAAAATAAAAAAATTGAAATGTATAAAAGTAAAATGGCCATCTTGTTCCGACCAAAGTGACTTGAATGCACCCGACGTCGTAATTACGACTTGTTAACTCATAAGTACGAACGTCCCAGGAGGACTTGAACCAGCATCTGATTTGATTGAGGCTTTAAATAAAAAACAGAAATGGGAAAGGGCAATTTATTAGCCACTTACTCCTTATTTAAAAGCAAGGTTTTCCATGGTGTGCAATACGCACACCCAAAAGTTCATGATCCTTAAACTACTAATATGTCAGGTATTTCCTAAACCCACAGAAACATGATAAAAGAAGAAAACAAAATATTTGAATAAACACGAACTTTTATTGGGACTTGAGTGACAATAATACATATAACATACAAACATGAAATTCATAGGCATATGAAGATTAAGGATAAAGCAGTCCAAACCTCCTCCATTGGAATCTGTTGGGTAAATGAACATTCAATTTGGGTCATTTGCAGGCCATTTTTCACAGAAGCTAAACAATTTTATTTTTTTCCCCCGAATCAGAAAACCGTTTATCACCACTGATCAATCTGACGGTAATTCCAGCTATTATCAGTTTAGGTTTCATCATATTTAACTCGGCCAGTGTTTAAAGTAAGTAACATTTCTGCAGAACTCACCATAAATTTGTGAAGCCCTCGGAAAACACCTAGGAAGACACACATTGTTAAGGAACAGCTCATACATGTCTTAAATACTTCGTATACATTTAGTGTGCTCAGAAAACCGATCATCACCACTGAACCATCTGACGGTAATTCCAGCTATTTTCAGTTTAGGTTTCATCACAACACATTATGGAAAGAGGTATTATTGCGAAAATCTGTCCATTGGATCTTACCAGCAAACAGTCGTATTGTTTTCTGAGCACACACTCGTTCTTCGCTGCTTCAGAACAGAAAGGACTTGTCAACTTTCGCCTCGTGTTATTTGTACTAGTCTTCTTCTTGAGGCTCTACGAGTGTAGACGCCACTAGGCGTACTGCCCTCCACAGGTCAAAACGTATAGTTCTTCCTGAACCCTACGTGCGATCTTACGGTGGCCGAGAAGTGCAAAACAAATCACAATTCTGAAAACAAACTAACAAATTACAAACGCAAATGTAAATCTAAAAAACAAAATAACAATTTAGAAAACATAACAATAATTCAGAAAACATTATAACAAGTCAGAAAACACAATGACAAATTCGAAAACAAAATAACAAATCAGAAAACACAACGACAAATCCGAAAACAAAATCAGACAAACCGGAAGAGGTAGGTATAGTTTGAGACAGCGCCATTGGTTTCGGATTACTCACCGCTGACTGGACGAGACATCTGTCAATCAAGGTATACAGGAAGCACAGCAGAGTCATGGTAGAAAGTTCGGAGATGGTTTTAAAGTAGCTAAGTTTAAATGTATGAATTGCCCTTACTATGGAATAAAAAATACGGAGTGTCTATGTACACTCAGTGCAACTAGCCCGCCTTGTTGGCAGTAATTCCGCTCTCCAAAGTGTGCTTGGGCTAGTCAACACTTTAAAAACGGCTATGAATCATCAGCTCCAGTGGCCCAGATGGTTAAACGCGTGTTGTTGGCTTTTTGACGCGATCGACCCAGGTTCAATCCCGCCTTTTGCTGAACTTGTTTTCTCCCTTTTCAAATCTCGTATCACATCGTAAAGGCATTTATTTTCAATAAAAATTAAGGAAATAATCAAAAAGTTGAAAATAAAGTATTGGGTAGGGTTAGGGTAGGTGTAGGGAGGGTTTTATTGTACCAATAAGGTGGCATTCATTTAATAATTTGAATTAAAATTATAATTTACACTCAATACGTTATTATTGCATACTGTTTTATAATGTACTACAATACTGAAGTGCAGATAATTGCCACTATTTGCAACAAGTAGTATACATAGCAGAAAATCCTGCAATTTTAACATATTGTAAATAAGTATTTGCACTTAGTGTAAATAGCATATTGCTAAAAATACTGCTATTTTCACTTAGTGTAAATAGAATCCATTGCTAATACGAGATTTGAAAAGGGAGAAAAAAAAGTTTGTCATTGTGTTTTCTGACTTGTAATAATGTTTTCTGAATTGTTGTTGTGTTTTCTGAATTATTTTGTTTTTTAGATTTGCATTTGCGTTTGTAATTTGTTATTTTGTTTTAAGAATTGTGATTTGTTTTGCACTTCTCGGCCACCGTACGATCCGCTCATTTCTGCCAACTACTGGAAAAACCTACGAACACATAAAACCTAGTTAAAGGGGTCATATGACATTGCCAAAAAGAACATCATTTTGTGTATTTGGTGTAATGCAATGTGTTTATGCAGTTTCCAGGTGTGTTTAGTTAATTACTATGTGTATTTAGTTCTTGCCCGTTCAGATCATTTGGTTCTGGTCTCGTTACCCCCGGTGTTCCTCTGTGTCGTTCCTGCCTTGTCTTGCCTTGCCTTGCCGTGCCGTGCCTTGCCTTGTTTGTCATTTGGATATTATTAAAGACTGTATTTTGAGTTTACCCTTGTCTCCTCGCTTCCCTCATGTGTGCACCATGACAGACGTCTTCTTGCGGGTTTCTACCAAAATAAAAGCTGAGAAAAGCAAGAACATTTTGTTTGGTTTTGGCTTCAGCCAAGAACTGTAAACTCGGTGCATCCCTGCTTGTGCTTCATAGTGGTACCGACTGGTTGTGGTAAATATGGAAAATGCACTGTCAAACTTCAAATGACTGTGGCATAGTCCTTTTCTATTTACTTACTGTAAATGCATATTGCCCACCATTCACAGTTTCTCTAAAGCCTCGGGGGTATTGGTGGCACCAGGGCTTGGGCCTGTCAGTGCTGCTTGCAGCTATATTAAGAACTTGTTTTTCTTTATGTTGTACAACTTAATGAGGAAGACCAACCTGCATGACAAGCACTCCACAGCTGTACCCGTCCTGTTGAGTGGAATGGTTGATTTGTCCTCCTTGCCACTTAATGTCCAACCAGTCATTTTTAGAGAGGCAGTTTCTTCTCATTTTGAAGTAATCTCTAGGGCAGTGTAAATGAAAAAATCATAAACAATCTTCATTTAAATAACCTTTTAATTTGTTACTATTTTATTGAGTCTAAATGTTCAAATGTCCAAATGCTAATGTTCATTCACAGTGCATTAAAGGTGCTGTATGTAGGACTGAACTAGGTATTGCAGTCCAAATTCAAAATATTGGAGAGGGTTTTTTTCACCCGGCCCCTCCTCCTCATACTTGACGCACACACAGGTTGCCAGATTAACGACACCAGCAGGAACGAGCGCACATGACGATGAACGACATGAAATAAGATGTGTTTTCCGCCAACTGGCAACCTGGGGTGCCAAAATACAATTGGGTAAACTGGCAGTGGGCGGGTTTCACAAACCAAAACAGAGACCTACATTCCGGCCCGGAAGGCACATTTTCAAAGGAGAATAACTGACTGTAGCATTGTTTTTCAGATAAACATGTAAACTTAGCATGTTTCTTAAATATCTGCAAACATATGGTATTTTTATGTTTTAGTAGAGTCAAAAACTTACATACAGCACCTTTAACTAATGTTAACAAATAAAACATTAAATTTTAATGTTTGAGTTTTGAACTTAAAGCTGCAGTCCGTAAGTTTTGACTCTTTGTCTGGAAGCATTTTCAAAACATGGCCTCAAAACTTACAACAGCAGCATGTTTCTTTATTTCAGTATGCTGATTATTAGATGCTCAGCAGCAGTGTATCAGAGCTTGTCCAACAAAACCAAACATATGTACATTCAATGCCATGTTAATATATGCTGGTTAAGTTTATTCAAAAAGTTGTCATGAGTGACATGAGTGTGTGTGTGTGTGTGTGTGTATACAAATAGTGTATGTATATTATGTGTATACACTGCAAAGATAGTCGGTGCTGGGGATCAGGAGAGCTATATTCAGTGTATATGTTTGTACTGTGTGTGTGTGTGTGTGTGGGTGTGTGTGTGTATGTACTGTATGTGTGTACTATGTGTAGGTGTGCGTACTATGTTTGTAAGCATGCGTGTACTGTATGTGTGTGTACTGTATATGTTTGTGTGTGTACGTGTGTGTGTAATGTCTGCACGTGTGTGTGTGTGTGTGCGTGTGTACTGTATGTGTGTGTGTATACTGTGTGTGTGCGTGTACCGATTTGTGTTTTTGTGAGTACTGTATATGTATACTGTGTGTACTGTATGCGTGTACTGTATTGTGTACTGTTTGTGTGTGTATACTGTGTGTGTGTGTGTGTGTGTGTGTGTGTGTTGTGTACGTGTGTGTACTGTATGTGCGTGTGTGTACTGTATGTGTGAACCGTGTGTGTGCGTGTACTGTGTATGTGCATGTGTGTACTGTGTGTGCGTACTGTGTGTTGACTGTATGTGTACGCATGCTTGTACTTTGTGTACATATATTTGTGTGTGTACTGTCTGTACGTGTGTGTGTGTATGTGTGTGTACTGTGTATGTGTACTGTGTATGTGCGTGCACTGGTATGTGTGTGTGTGTGTGTACTGTGTGTCTGTTTACTGTATATGTTTGTGTATGTGTGTACATGTCATGTACTATGTGGGTGTGGGTGTGTGTTTGATTGTATGTATGCACGTATGCAAGTATATATAATCGGTTCTTAATCCTGCTCTGAACATTTTGTATGTCTCCCTACCAAACACTTCCATGTTTTCCCTATTTAAAGACGGTTACATGAGTAGTTACACGAGTAAGTATGGTGACACAAAATAAACAGTGGCGATTTTCTAAGCAGATAAAAATAATAACTATAATGTATGGCGGAAGAGTACTTCGCAGCACTTCGACCTCGGCGCAGTAATATCATCACTCCTGAAAACTCCCCCTCCCCCTCTCCCTCTAACTTCCATCAATAGAATCAATATTACTGCGCTGAGGTCAAAGTGCTGCGGAGTGCTCTTCCGCCATACATTATAGTTATTATTTTTTATCTGCTTAGAAAATCGCCACTGTTTATTTTGTGTCACCATACTTACTCGTGTAACTACTCATGTAACCGTCTTTAAATAGGGAAAACATGGAAGTGTTTGGTAGCTTCTAAATTCATCTCTGTTTGGATCCTAAGGAATGAATGGTGCTAAGCTAAATGCTAGCATAGTGGCGCTAGAGCGATTAAGTGCACGCACTGAGATGGGAGAGGTACGTATCAACTCGTCTAAGTTGAGGGAAAAACATATCGGAATATGGAAAAACGGTGGTGTTTTCCTTTAATTGACTCTTGAGCCCCTCCCCCCCCTTGGTAGGATCCAAGAATGTCCCTCTGACGGGTCACATGACATCAATTGTCATATCAACAGTAGCCATATTTTCAAGTAATCGCAAGCAATTTAAAATACTTCTATCATCCTGTCAAGTAAATTTTGTTTCCAATTTTTTACACACACACGTATATAATATAATTTTGAAACACATACATATTATAGATCAGCAGTTTAGCAAATGATTGCATATGACTGATTATTTTAATTATCAGAAAAAGTGTGCATCATGTATGACACTTACGTGAACCCTTTAAAGTTGATTTTGTGACTGTAAAGTGTGTGTCCCTTCCTATATATAAGACATTGCTGTAAATATTACACTATACCGACAGCCGGATGCCAGTAAGTTAATATAAAATGTTTGCAGATTTATTACTGTATTTGTATTTATCAGAAAAGTGTTTTTGCAGAACTTGGCCAAACTTTTATAATAAACTAAATTTCCATATCATTTTGACAGTTTTATAGTAAACATAAAAAATGTAAAAGGTGTATATATTTTGTGTTTTAGCCCATTAGGTAGTGAAATACATAAGTTTTTTAATTTGTCAGTTTATTTTCATATCAAAAATTTTAACGGTGTGCATCTGTCACAATTACAGAAGAAGACGACTCAGAGGTAATGTGTATAATCAGGTTTTTATTAGTATAAATGTAGCAAACAGGTGAGTGAAATAGACCAATGAAAGATTGGAAACGCTTAGCTGAGTGTATAACAGTCTTTGTCTTGAGGTGACAAGGCATAGTGACTGGAGAATGTGAATCTGACAGCATCAGACCTGAGACCTAGATTGACACTTTACAGTTTTTTTTTTTTTGACAGTAAGTGATTCTCCTCAAATGCTATTGAGCTTTAAACTGTGCCCTATTTTGCATTTTAGTCCATTCGATACTATATATATATATATATATATATATATATATATATTACATATGATTTACAGCTTATTTTAATTAATATCAAAAATGTAAAAGGTGTGCATTATAGTTCACACCTAGGTGAACAGTTTACAGTTTATGACTGTAAGTCATTCTCCTCAAATGCTATTGAGCTTTAAATTTGTGTTTGAGCCCATTCGGTAGTGAAAAATAGCATATTTTGCATATGATTTACAGTTTATTTTAATAAATATCAAAAATGTAAAAGATGTGCATTATAGTTTACACCTAGATGAATAGTTTACAGTTTTTTTTATGACTGTAAGTCATTCTCCTCAAATGCTATTGAGCTTTAAATTTGTGTTTGAGCCCATTCGGTACTGAAAAATAGCATTTTTTTTTTTTTACATATGATTTACAGTTTATTTTAATAAGTATAAAAAATGTAAAAGGTGTGCATTATAGTTGACACCTAGATGAACAGTTTACAGTTTGTTTTATGACTGTAAGTCATTCTCCTCAAATGCTATTGAGCTTTAAATTTGCATTTGAGTCCATTCGGTACTGAAAAAATAGATTTTTTTAACATATAATTGAGTGTTTATTTTAATAAATATCAAAAATGTAAAAGGTGTGCATTATAGTTGGAACCTAGATGTACAGTTTACAGTTGTTTTTTATGACTGTAAGTCATTCTGCTCATATGCTATTGAAGTTAGAAAAACGTATACCAATATCGCATGTAACTTTAGAGACGGTCCCTAAATATGCGAATATCGAACGTCCAACGTCAAGCCAACTTTATGCTTGTCATATTTCATTTTATTATACATACAGTGAATCAGAGTATATGTACACATATTATCTAAACCACATATTACTGTTTTATATTTTTAAAATGAAAACGAAAAGAGGGTTGTGTTTTATATTTTGAAGAAAACGAAAAGGCAGTGGTGTTTGATATCATTTCGTTTTATTGTAATGCGTGTACGCGTTGCATAAACCACATTTTTGTGGCTATTAATATTAAATGAAACCGAAAAGACGCTGTTTGATATAATATTTCGTTTCACTGTAATGTATGTATGTTCCCTGAACTACATTTTTGCGGCTATTAATATGTTTAAATGAAAACAAAAAGAGGCAGTGGTGTTTGATATGGTATTTCGTCGTATTGTAATACAGTGTAGATAACTTAGGCGAGCTGACTGACGTTATTAAGTACGCTGCTGTTCCATCTGCAGAATGTGACACGTGTTCTCCGGTCCTCAGTATAGTTCACACTCCCGAGTCGAATTTACGAAGTCTGAACTTTGCGTACTTGGTATTGAGACACGGCCGAACTGAAGGAAATAAACACGTGATGCGCGATGACGTCTGGGGTCTAAATATGACGCTGATTGCTATCGGCTAGCTGGCTACGTTGTTTCCCTCCATCAACACTGAGCAGCGACCGAAAGTTAGCAAGCTGATATCCTAAACGGACAACTCCGGATTCACGTTTGTTATAAATATCGAGCCTTTCGAGTGAGGAGCTCTTTTCTGGATGTTTGATTAACCAGTCTATGCAGAATAAACGGTAAGTCTGATTAAACGTGTTTGTTGGATAAAGTGCGTTTCAAGCCCGATTGCTAGCAAGTTAGCATTTGTAGTCAGCCATGTGAATGTGAAAGTAGAAACTTTGCGTATGGCATTTGTATATCTGTATGGTAGATTAAATAAATCGAAAGGTTTTTGAAACATGTTACATTTTAAATCGATTGATAGCAGCTCGTTACAGCTCTACATATTTGTATTTAAAACAGAAACTTTAATGTAAGCGCGTGACGGCTAATTTGCCTTTCATTTTTTGACTCCTAGCTGCGTTTGTTCGCACTTATCCGTGCAAACTGGTTCTCTCAGGTTTAATCCGGCGCAAACCAAAATATTTAATGGAATGTATTGGTTAGCTTTAGATGTTAATCATAAAACCACACACACAAAAAGAAAACAAGCAGCACTTTCTCACAGGCCGTAAGTCAACTGGCACATGAAATTTCTGGCGCCTAACATTGCTAATATACGTCAAAACTTGCATGAACAATAACAGACAAGTTATTTAACGATACCTGAAACAAATCTCTTTACCGCACATTATATGTATCTGACACATGATGTTTATGTTTGTGCTGCTTTGAAATTTATATTCGTGTTCTCACATTTCTATCTGCTTTACCTTTAGGTTATAGCTGGTGCGCTTCGAATTCTCGTGAAAGCAAATTTGCTTCTTTAATGGATATTTGAAGAAGTATGAAAATGAATTTTGTAAATTGAAATATTATTTTTAAATAGGCAGCTGTAGTATATTGATTTGTCCAGTTAAACTGTGTGGCTGTGTACAAGCCACAATTCTGAGGTTATAAAATAAACTTTATTAATCCTGCAAAGCCCGACCTATGAAATAATAGTCAGAATAATCAAATGCTTTTAAACAGAACGGTTTCTTGGGGAGGAAAAAAAAAAAAAAAAAAAAAAAAAAAATATATATATATATATATATATATAAACAAACAAACACATAAATAAGTGCATTTGCTGTTATTTTACATGGTTAAAACATGGGCAAAACATGTAAAGCAATGTAATACAGTGATGATATTTTTACATGTTTTTCCTTAAAAAAAAAAAACTGGGAAGATGTGTGGATACTAAAGTATCCATATTGCTTCAGTCCAGTGTATGGTCATCTTGAAATATTATTGACAATATAAAATGTATTCTTGCATTTACTTAATAAAAACATTAAAGATGTCTCAGCAAAAATACACGTTTACCACATTTTTAGAATTATACTAGAAATCCCTTTACTTAAACCATTAATTTGAGGTTACTTATGAACCATTAATCAGAGGGCAGAAAGCATGTGGAAGATTGTGTACAACAGTTTTTTTTTTAATATATATATATATATATATATATATATATATATATATATATATATATATATATATATATATATATTTTTTTTTTTTTTACTTCCAATCATTTCCTAGCAGAAACACCAGTTAGTGATATTTATGGAAATAAACTATTTTGCTCATTGTAATATTGGCACAGGCCATATTGAAATCAAACGTCTTAAGATTGAGCAAAATTCAGCATGGTACTGAAAAAAACCATTGAATAGTTTTTTTTTTATAAATCAGCTGAAGTGTATTTCATGTGCTAGAACTGAAAGCTTTTGTCTTTTGTGCAGACATATGCAGGCTCTATAGCAGTGCAAGATGTTCAACAAATCTTTTGGTGCTCCCTTTGGGGGAGCGACAGGAGGATTTGGGACTACTTCAACATTTGGGCAACAAAGTAAGTTAATATGTATGCTAAAATATTTTATATGTAAAAAAAATTGAGAAGTAAGAATTAATACCGTACAGAGACAAAGAATTTTGTGTTACCTTTGTTATCAGATACTGGATTTGGAGCAACAGGGGGCTTTGGATCTTCAGCATTTGGGACAACAAACAACACAGGGGGACTGTTCGGGACCACCCAGAACAAACCTGGTATGCTGTTTTCTGTAGCAGAAGGTGTTTGCAGAATCTCACAGCCATCTTTAAATGCTCATAGAATCTATCAGTTTTTAAAACATTGCTTTTTTTATTTGCTTGTAGTTGTTCCTTATGTAAGATTTTGCTTTCATTTATTTTTCATTTATTTCCTGCCTTTTGGTTTTGCAGGACCAGTAGTTCTCACTGATTTGAGCACTGAAGGTTGAGAAGATTAGTTTACTCTGCATGTTAGTCTTTTGCAAAATAGAGCATGATAGTGGTGACTTAAGCTGTAACAGAACAAAAACAAAAATTGCTGTTGACTAAGTCATCTCAAAAGTGAGTTTGCTAATAATGAATGAATCAAATTCAGTCAAGTGGTGACTCATTGAGAAGACTGAAAATTGATTTGAAGATGGTTTTGAGGAAAGATTGCATTACAAACTGATGTGCTATCGCTTAAGAAGTGAGTGATCCCACAAGAATGTATTAAAATATGTGTCTGTCTTCAAGGTGGACTATTTGGCTCAAGCACCTTCAGTCAGCCTGTCACATCCTCCACCAGTAGTGGGTTTGGTTTTGGTGCCACCAGTGGTACATCAAACAGCCTTTTTGGAAGCACCAACACTGGAGGTGGAGGATTGTTTTCCCAGCAGAATAATGCCTTTAGTGCCAACAAACCAGCCACCTTTGGCAGTAAGTTTCCTGCGGCATTCCAATGTAGCTATAAATTGTTTGATTTATTGTAGAAGTAGTGTCTTGGATTAAAAGAATAGCTCAAACATAATGGACCTAAGTAACTGTTTGAATTGTTTTTCAGCTTTCGGTACCAGCACCAGTAGCGGTGGATTATTCGGGACGACCAACACAACATCCCACCCTTTTGGAGGAACATCAGGCTCTTTGTTTGGGTCATCAAGTTTCACTGCTGCTCCCCCTGGCACAACAATCAAATTCAATGTTCGTTTAGAAATAATAATACTTTTTTCTTCTTCTTCATACTGGTAATTTAGCTACCCATTTTCATACGTGTTTTTTTTTTACCTAAATATTTTGTGTTCTGCTGTAGCCACCAACTGGGAGTGACACAATGGTAAAAGGAGGTGTGACAACCAGCATCAACACCAAACACCAGTGTATCACTGCCATGAAGGAATACGAGAACAAATCCCTAGAGGTAGGTTGGATTGTGATAGTTGTTTTAGTACTTGGCAGCCTGCTGAAATAATTGTCACAAGCACTGTTTGTCAGGTGCTTTGATAAACTGTCTGCAGAGAACAAAATGTGTAACATCTGTTGTTTAGAGTTTTGAGGATTTAAAGCCATGATGAAAAATATATGCCTTTCTTTCCTTGATTTTAGGAATTAAGGCTTGAGGATTACCAGGCAGGAAGGAAGGGTCCTTCCAACCCCATGGCAGCTGGCACGGGTGGCCTCTTTGGTGCAGCAGCCACAGCTACTCCCAGTACTGGCACTGGACTCTTTGGATCCTCAGCTCCAAACACTGGCTTCAGCTTCGGCCAGAATAAGACCTCATTTGGCACAAGTAAGTGGTTCTTCCTTAATTTTTTTTGTTTGGATTTTTTGTTGTCTTGAAAAAGTGGACTAAGTCTTTGCACTGCAGGCACTGGGGCCTTTGGTACAACTACAGGAAGTTTGTTTGGCCAGCCGCAGCAGCAGCAGCAGCAGCAGCAGCAGCAACAACAACAACAGCAGCAAGGTTCCAGTCTCTTCAAACCATTTGGCTCAGCTACCACCACCCAAAACAACAATTTCTCCTTTGGCAACAACAGCAGCATGGTGAGTTCAAGCAATTGTAGTAAATGTCTGCACTGACTTACTAAATATTCTTAATTGATCTTATTAATCTAACATCAGGTTAATTCTGTGTTTAATCCAATATTTTATTTTTAAGGGGCTGTTTGGCAACACAGCTGCCTCTCAGGCAGGAGGACTGTTTGGAAACACTAACACAAGTACGGCCACAGGCTTCGGCACAGGAATTTTCGGCCAAACGAGCACTGGCTTTGGGAATGTGGGAACACAGGTGACTTCTGGAGAGGCTACAGTTATCTCTCGTTTTTGTACCTTTCTCTTTTCTGTATTTTTCAAAAGTCCATTTTTAGGTTTTAAGATGTAAGTTAGAATTGTTTTGTATTTTGTTTTTCTAAATGGTTAACTTGTCCTCTTTATTTCACAGAATCTTTTTGGTAATAAGCCTGCTGGATTTGGCGCCACCACCACTAGCACACCCTCCTTTGGAACAGGCACTGGTCTGTTTGCAAATAAGCCTACGCTTACTCTAGGGACTAACACAAACACCTCAAACTTTGGTAAGCCTTTAACAATAAAGTTGTATAATGTTAACACTGACTAGTATTTATTGTAATCAAATTATTCTCAGTTTTGGTGAAGAAAATGGTAGGCGCCATTTCACCAGTATGCACTTAGATCTGATCTACGAATTCCGATATTTCTTCTCAAATGTCAATTTTGGTGTACTTTTAAGGATTTGGTGCAACTGGTACTGGTGGGGGTCTCTTTGGGAACAAAACTGCTACGACAGGCCTGGGAACAGGACTGGGAACTGGCTTTGGAGGAGGTGTGTTTTAGGGTGCATGATTTTTGTTGTCATTTGTTATTGTAAGAATGAAAACATGGTTTCTAAGTATTAGTCTGTATTTTCAGCTGTAGGAACTGGCCAGGCGTCATTGTTTGGGAACAACCAGAACAAGCTGGGCTCCACCCTAGGGTCAGTGGGCACCTTCGGCACTGGAGGCTTCAACACTGGAGCCAACACTCTGAATTTTGGTGCTCCTCAACAGCCTGTTGGTCAGTGCTGATGCTTCATAAATGATTTCATTCCCATAACTGGTTGTAGTCATGTTAAATTGAGTACTTCATGCAAGCTAGATCTCTTTGAGGTTCTGGAAAATATATAACTGGTATACTATGTTTTGTTCACAGCTCTGACTGACCCCAATGCATCAGCTGCGCAGCAGGCCGTCCTCCAACAGCAGATCAATGCATTGGCCTACTCTCCTTTTGGAGACTCACCCCTCTTCAGAAATCCACTGTCAGACCCAAAGAAGAAGGAAGAGGTTTGATTTTTACAGTTTACATGGCCCTTACACATATTGCTTATTTGAATAGATTGAGTGGCTCAATAAAAGACCACTTGTTTTTTCACCATTTAGCACAGTACATGCACCGCTAACATATCTTCTCCATCATTAGCGTCTGAAGCCCACAAATCCAGCTGCCCAGAAGGCCCTGACTACCCCTACTCAGTACAAACTGACCCCTCGTCCTGCCACCCGTGTTCGTCCCAAAGCTCTGTCCTCCTCAGGCTCCTCCAAATCTCAGCTCTTTGATGGACTTGATGATGATGAACCCTCTCTTAACAATGGAGCCTTCATGCCTAGGTAAGAACCTGACTTCATAACTCCAGCTACTCTAATTGAACATGTAGCTCAAGATGTAGTGCACTAACTAAAGTGTTCCTGTCTGCGTGTTTTTCTTTTAGGAAGAGCATAAAGAAGCTTGTTTTGAAGAATCTGAATAACAGCAGTCTTTATAACAGCTCTGTGAACAGAGAGGCTGATGACTTGGCCTCCCCTTCAGAATACCCACAAAATGGGCTCAGGTAAGTTCACACTAGTTCTCAACCACTTCAGTTAATAAAGATGCAACCATATGTTTCAATGTTTTCCTGTCACACATCAGTCTGAGTATGGATGAAGGAGAGACCAGAGGCATAACTGTGGAGAGAAGTGGGGAGGATGATCTGGAGGTCTCCAAGTTCTACACCAACCCGATCACCAAACCAATTCCACACGCCCAGCCGAGCCCCTTGCTACAGGACACAATCTCTGAGTTCAACATGCGGGGAACTGCTAGTCATCGCAATGGCCTGGAGGCCAGCAGCGAGGACATCTCTCTAGCAGAGGATTCCATTCAGGAGGAGAGAGACGAGGAGCTGGAGGCTCAGAAACCTCCTCACCCAGCTGGTATGCTTGTCTCGGTTGGCATTCTTCAAAACATACACTGTACTTAATGGGCTACAAATCTTATTCTGAGCTATTTCTGTTTTCTCTCAGGTATAGTTCTTAGCCGTGTGGGCTACTACACCATCCCGTCAATGGAAGAGCTGGGAAGGATGTTGAATGAGAATGGGGAGTGTATTGTGGAGAACTTCACTGTCGGCAGGAAAGGTAAAAGTATTGCATGAAGCGCCACCGTGCACCAAGAGCAAATGATAATCTACACTAGTCAACATTTGAAGTGGATCAAAACCTTTCATCAAAGTTGTCCTAAAACCAAAATATGTTCGTCTTAAGACGACTTTGAACTTTTTGATCCACTTCAAATGTTGACTACTGTTAGTAGCATGAGTGGAGCATGACAGCAATGTGTTTTGTTTTTTTGCAGGCTATGGATCAGTTTTCTTCTCTGGTGAGGTGAATCTTACCAGCATGAACCTGGATGAGATTGTGCACTTCAGGCGTAAGGAGATAATTGTGTACCCTGATGACAAAGACAAGCCCCCAGTTGGAGAGGGACTAAACAGGTAATAATGTACATGGATCGCTTTTGCCTCTTCCTCAACCACTTTGATTGCTCTTTAAAACTGAGTTTCTCTTTGTTGTTCCAATGTATTTTGTTTCTTGTAACACGCAGACGTGCTGAGGTGACTCTAGATGGTGTGTGGCCCAATGACAAGACAACATGCTCTCAGATTAAGAGTCCAGAGAGGCTGACTGAGATGAACTACGAGGGCCGGCTTGAGGCAGCCTCGCGTAAACAAGGCGCCCGCTTCTTGGAATACCGACCCGAAACTGGCTCCTGGGTCTTTGAGGTATGAGCGTCTACTCCACATTCCATTTACTGCTCTATTTTCAATCCACATTTTATTTTCTGACTGATCTTGAATTGCATAGTTAGCTGCTGTCATGTATAAATATTGAAAATGTAACCTAAATCTCCTCTACAGGTGGCCCACTTCTCAAAGTACGGACTCCAGGAATCTGATGAAGAAGAGGAAGTCCCCCCAGCAAAGCTTGACCTAAAGAAGCTGAAGACGGGTGTTCCACCTGGGATCCCACAGCTTCCACTGACCCAGCAGCAGATGGCGCCACAGGCTCAGGTAGACTGAGGAACACACTGGGTCTGACACACATTGGTCTCTGGGGCCACTCAAGTTCACTTATACCTGCTGTGCTCCCCGCAGTTCAGATCAACACTAGCAGTGGGGAGAGGGCAAAGAGATTTTGTGGTTCAAATGCCTTTTATTTGTGATGCCAAGAGATCGGAAGTTATTGAAATGCTGTGTACACGTTTTAAATATTAAGAGTTTACAGAGAAAGTTCATATAACAAAGGGAGCTGCCTTTTATCTAATTTATAGTTTGTAAATCTGACTGTTGTTCTTTGCAGTTGAGATTAGCAGGTGCTTTAAATATTAAGACTAGACTTTTTTTTTTTTTTCAGTGAAATATTAATTGTTACAGCATTTTCTTTAATGAAAATATTGCTTTGTTTAGACAGAATGATAATACAGAGGTAATTCTGAATGTGTTTTGAATGGAATAAGATGCAGCCGGGCATGCTTGGGTTCTTTTATCTTTGCCAAAATATGAAGTATATTTGTATGTCATATTTGTGAAACACAAGCAAAGTTTGTTTGACCATTTGTATTTTAGATTTACTTTTAACAAGTGACTTAAATGACATTACATGCAGTAATTAAAAGTCTGTCTGATATTTTACAAATATGAGGTTGTGGGGTTTCAGATTGATTTAGTTAGAAGTATAGCAGTGAAAAATGTATGAGTGTCAGTGTGTGTGAATTTGTTTTGATTTTGTATTTTATTGACAAATAAAGGTGCAATAAAGAAAATGTTTGTGTCAGGACGTTTCATGGCTACACAATGCTTTCATAGCAATGTTTTGAATAGACCGCAACTAGAACCTTGATGTCTATGAAGTTATTTTGGTAAAAATTGATTTCTGTTCGAAAGCTTGCTTTCTGTCAAATTTAAGTTTGCTGAAGTGGTCTGATAGGGATGAAAAATCAGTTTTAACTGTACTCTGCACTTGGATCAAGAGCAACGACTTGACTTGATCTCTTTGTATCCATGTGTGTAGAGTACAGCAGTTCTTGAGCTGCTCAGCCGTGTGTCGGAGTTGGACAGTGACATGGCTGACATTACTCAAGAACACCCGGCAGACAGTGTTTTGGGTGAGGAGGATGGAGAGAGAACTTTGGAGGAGAAGCTGAGATCTGAGACTCCTGCTGAGCACGAGCCAGTGTCTGCATCGAGTCAGATTGCTTCCTCAATGGGCATCAACCCTCATACCTTACAGGTAGCGTGTGTGCAATTAAGTCAGAGATTAGAAATAAGTCATATTCTGTTGTTTTAATTAATGTTGATTTGTTTTCTATACAGATTATGAAGGCCTCTCTCTTATCAGAGGATGATGAATGTGACTTGTTTCAAGAGCACGGTTCTTCAAAGCTCATACAGGATGTGGCTTTCCCCAAAGTTTTGCTTTCTGGAGCTGGTCGGCATTCAAGTATGCCAGCCTAATTTATATGTAATGCAATTTACTTACTTGTGGGAAGTGTACTTCTTGAAACGTGTGATATTGTGGCTTTTCTATCACAGTTGGAGCCCTTTTACAAACCAAGTTCACCTCAGGAGGAGGACTTTTTCCCCAGTTTCCAGAGGCTCCTTTTAGTGGAATACCTCAGAAGCTTGGCAAGTCATTAGCATCAGAATCTCCATGGCCATCATCGGGTCCTTCCTTCCTCTTGCCGGCACCTCCTCCAGAACCTACTCTTCGAACTGTTGGGGCCCGCAGGCTAGGGGGGCCAGTACCTCTGGAGAGCTCCATAACTCTAGGAAAAGGCCGTCTGCTAATGGACGCTGCTTTGTTCAGAGGGCGATCTTTCAGAGTGGGCTGGGGTCCCAACTGGACACTGGTGCACTGTGGACATCATCTTAGTGTCACAGAGGCAATGAAGGAGCAGTCAGCAGAGATCATGGAATTTGGCTTCTTACCCAAACCTACCAAAAGCAAACCGTAAGTTTAGCTTCTCCATAGTTTATCAGTGTAAACAACGCACAACTAAAGTGCAGCAGAATTTTTCTCTAATTTTTCCTATTGTTGCATTATACTAGGATCACTGAAAGTCCATTTAAAGTGCTTATGGAGCAGGTGGTCGGCCTGGAGCCCAAACAGTCAGCAGAGAGCCTTGCTCTGTATCACAGACCGCTGGAGATCGGTCTAAAGCACAGCACAATCAACACAGAGGACTACTGTCCCTTCATCCAGCCAGCAAAAGGAGTGGATGCACTGCATGGTTATGCAGAGTGGATTGTGGAAGTCAACAAAGATATTGGAGGAGGGGATGGTATGCAGTGCTTTCTTGTTTTCTTCTTGCTTTCTCAGAAGGTTTTATAAATCTATAATTATTACTCTCAAGTTGTTCCAAACCTTGATATTTTGAAGATCATAGTTAACCAAGCAGTTATTGGACCCCATTGACTTCCATAGTATGGAAAAAAATATTATGGAAGTCAATGGGGACCATGACTTTTTTTTTACTTATATTTAGCAAGTGACAGTAAAATCATTTACAGTGCTACAGTTCAGTTTCTTATAAATACTGTTCTTTTTAAACTTTCTATTCACTTTTTAAATCTTACCAACCATAAACCTTTAGACAGTTGTGTTTGTGTATTAATACAATTCTTAATGGATGTTAAATAATTTTAAAATTAAATTTAAAAAAATGAAAATGCATATTATATGTTGAATCAGTTTTATTTTCCACATTAGCTTGTCTGGCCCATTGGCGCCAAGTTTGGACCTTGTGTGCTGCTCTTTGGGGTCATCTGGGTGAGCGGGATGTGGAGACTGAGCAATACTCAGACTACCAGCAGCAGCTTGAGAGGCGAAGGAGCTTCTCGCGCTGGCTCTCTGAGTGTGCGGCTGAATGCATTGAGGAGGAGGTGGGCCGAGCCCTTCAGCGCAGCCATGCTGAAGCCATATTCAGTTACCTTACCGGCCACTGCATAAGCAAGGCCTGCAAATTGTCCCAGAAGAGTGGTGAGTGTGCACATTTTTTGTTCCTGAATGCGTAATGTCAAGTTGCATGCTGTACAATAACTTTAGTGGTTCTAATAAAGATGATGTTTGTGTGTAGGGGACCATCGTCTTGCTCTGTTGCTGTCTCAGTCTGTTGGCTCTCAGTTTTGTAGAGATCTATTGGCTTTGCAGCTCAGTGACTGGAACAGCATGCAGACCGACTCCTTCATAGAGGAGGAGAGGCTGCGAATATTTGCTTTGCTTGCAGGAAAACCAGTAAGTATACCATTAAATCTAGATGCATGTTTTTGGTGTTTACTGTTTATGATTTGAAATTGTTTAATTTTTTTTTTTTTTTTTGGTAATAAAGGTGTGGCAGTCAACAGAGAGTTGTATAAACGTGTGCTCCGAGCTTGATTGGAAGCGGTGTGTTGCTGTGCATCTGTGGTACATGCTGCCTCCCACTGCATCTGTAGCTGATGCACTCGCCAAATATGAATCTGCGTTTCAGGTACCTCACATCATACTGTAGTTTTTTTTTTTTTTTTTTTTTTGATGGTGGTGTTTTTGAAAAACTATTAGTTTCTTTGACAATTATAAAATTTCATAAATTTAAGATTTGTAAGTGATTTTGTATGAATTAACTTACACTCACCAAGGTTACATTTATTTGATCAAAAATGCTGTAACACTGTGAAATATTACAATAAAAAGCTGTTTTCTATTTTAATACATTTTGAAATGTAATTATGTAATGTAAGCTGCTATTTTCAGCAGCCTTTACTCGAGGCTTCAGTGTTTATGATCCTTTAGGAGTCATTCTAATATGCTGATTTGAAGCTCAAGAAATGGGTTTTGTCAATATTGGAAAAGTTGTTCGAAAGAACAGAATTTATTTGAAATGGTAAAGATGTTTGTTACAAAATATTTCTGTCACTTATGATCAATTCTTGCTGAATAAAAGTATTAGTTTTTTTCCATCAAAAACTTACTGACCCTAAACTTAAGTGTTAAGGCCGTTTTACGCTGATTGCGATGCGTATCGCAGACGAACGGTGCTTTCACACAGAGCGCGAAACAATTGATCACCTTCTGTTAATCATGCCTACACGCTAAAGTTAGGTGGTGCCGACCAAGAATGCATTTTTCCTCAGATATGTATCTCATATATCGATTTAACATTGTCCGCTTCTAAACAGCATTAAATTAAGATTAATAAAGTTTTCTTCCACACCAGAAACACAAACTATCTATAATGCTTACAAGAATACGCCTTAAAATATAATTAGAGGTACAATTAGCATCGAGCTACACTTGAAAATTTATGTGGTTATTAATGTTGTTGCTTAAAGTCCACTTTAAACAGTGTTGGATGCTTATAATTACTTCTGATTGTGATCTGTAGTTGATTTTGGCAGACATGCACTCTGTGTATTTTATAATGAATGAACACTACATCTGCTTATCATTTGTCATAAACATCCTTTATTGTTATAAAAATACCATTGTTGTGATTATGTAATTCATGCATACATCATAATCCTATGTCTATTTGCACACAGGATGAAAAAAATAAAAAATGCTCGCTTTTTCGTGCTGTGAATGATCGTGCCTGGTGGGAATAGCCTCATAGGGATCTATTGGTTCAATTCAAAAGCGTCATCGCGTTGAATTTTCACGTTCAGTGTGAAAAAGCCTTTAATGTTAAAAGCCCTTATGTCAGTGAATTTTGTTTAATGTCGATGCAGTAAAAAAAAGTGTATTTGATGAATTGGAATTAGTTCTAATAGAATTATATACCATGGCAACTAACAACAGCAAATCCGTCATGTGTCTGCACCACCTTGTTTAGAGATTCTTGATCAACTGTGTAATTATATATTTTAAAATGCTGTATTAACTGTATTTGTGTGTGTTTCAGGGTTCAGAGGAAGTGAAAAGGTATGCTTGCCCTCCTTTACCTCCTTACGTAGATGAACTCGAGTTGTTGGGTTTGGAAGAAGAGATGGAGGAGACTGAATCCAAAAAGCCACTCTATGACATCTGCTTCCACCTGCTCAAACTTTACAGTGACAGGTTTGTAATAGTGTCCTCCTTTCTTTCCTGATTTTTAATTAATGATGGTGTCCACAGCTGTGTATATATGCAGGCTGATTTTATCATCTTTTCCTCTCTTTAGGCACTATAGCCTACAACAGCTACTTGATCCTAGCACAGTAACTGCTGATCATCTGGACTACCGGCTGAGCTGGCACCTGTGGAACGTATTGCAGGCTCTTAATTACAACCACTTGTCCACCTCATGTCAGGGCTTGCTGCATGCCAGCTATGCTGCCCAGCTTGAGAGTGCGGGATTATGGGAGATGGCAATCTTCGTGCTGCTGCACATACCTGACTCTGGGTAAGTGTCTGCTCTGTTCAGAGTACTCATTTAGTCCTTGATTTAGGTTTGATAGGATCGGGATGAGTTGAGTGATTGTACATGAGATGATTTCCATTTTTTGTAACTGCTTGCAGGTGTAGAGAGAGTGCAGTGAGAGAGATGCTCAACTTGCATTGCTCCCTTGAGGAGACGGAAGAGTCAATGGAGAAAGAGCAGTTTCTCACAGAAAAGTTGCTGATCCCCATCCAGTGGATCCATCAGGCCAAGGCCATCCGTGCTTGTAGAGAGGGAGACAAACTTAGTGAGGCTTTGCACCTTTACAAGGCCGGCCATTGGAATCACTGCCATCGGCTCGT
The DNA here is from genome assembly GCA_039654775.1 of Spinibarbus caldwelli. Lineage (NCBI taxonomy): Eukaryota > Metazoa > Chordata > Actinopteri > Cypriniformes > Cyprinidae > Spinibarbus > Spinibarbus caldwelli. Next base: position 19,200,806 of record CM077258.1, read on the forward strand.
CATCCAGCACCTGGCCTCAGGTTTGAATAAACCAAAAGCATGCAAACATGCCTCTCAAAAAACATGTCATGTCTGCAGCAATGCAAGCTACACACATTCATTTTGCTGCCCAGTTCTAAACAACACATTTTTGTTGTACACATAAGCAGAACTGCAAGAGGTTTCACCACTAAGCCTTTCTTTGCTGTATCGGACATCTGAGCCATGCGGAAAACAACTGTAAAATGCACTATAATATATAACAATTTGAAGTATAGACTTTTATGAAAAAAAAAAAGTAACTACTTGCCAATTGTTAAACTCAAACAGCACTTTATATTCAGTAAATCTGACTGAAACTGCATGATTTAAGCATTTTCTAGCTATGTTTTAGAGTTTGTGTTGTAACTTTAAATTTGATTCCCCAACTTAAAATTAGACTATACTTTTTTTGTAGATTTTGTCAAAGGAAATATTTAAATCTGTATTTTCTGATTGAACATTCATTTTTTTTTTTAGTAGCTTCTGATTAATTCTGTATGAAACTGTATGAATGTACTAACTGTACTAATTCCATCATTCTGTCTTTTTTCCTCAGACTGCATCATTAACGATAATCATAAGTACCTTCTGGAATTCCTAGAGGGATTAGCAGTGCCAGAGCGCAGTGTTAAGATTCAGGACTGGGACACGTCTGGACGAGTCTACCTTGATTACATCCATGTCATTCAGATGCTGCATGACATCCAACAGGTATTCTTGCTGCTCAGGATAGTATGTTGTTCAGCTAGAACAAAAGTTTAAGAAACTACTAATATGATTGTCTTCTACTTTTATCTCTAGACAGAAAGCCCAGGTTATGAGCTGGAGCGACTGCATACAGAGGTGACCTCTCTGTGCAGTAGAATAGAGCGCCTCCCCTGCTCCAAAGCTAAAGACCGACTTGCACAATCAGGTTTGAAAATAATTTGCTGTTTTTTGTGGGAACTTTATACTGCAATAATGTTGCTGTTAAGTTAATTTCAACTGCTTTCCTTGTTAGTTTATGGAACTGGCTAGATATTATGTTGCTCAGTGCCTCAAGTTTGAAACCTCATTTGATTAACATTAACCCTGCGTCTCTTTTGCCTTATAGAGATGGCCAAACGTGTGGCTAACATCCTTCGGGTGGTCTTGAGTCTCCAGCAAGGTGGTGAAGGCACCCCAGATCCCGGACACATCCCTCTTTGCCAGCTTGCGCCACACATTGGACGTCTACCCATGCCGGAGGACTATGCTTTAGAGGAACTCCGCAGCCTTACTCAATCGTACCTGCAAGAGTATGTTATCAGTCACTGAATATCAAGATAAAAGTTTCTCAATCTGATCTGCAGAAATAACATGAGTCTTGATTGGGTTACCTTTCAGCACTCCAATTATATGGCTGTTTCAGGCCGTGGTTGAACTTTCGATGCATATTTAGGCACAATACGTGTGAATAAAGCATTCCCTTGTGTGTTTGTGTAGGAGCTTTTTCCCCCTTTCAAATCCTGTATTGTAGTTATAGAAATGAATGTGAGTGTCTTGAATAGTTAAAGTATCTCTTTGAGTACACCCGTTGATTTCATCTTCCCGAGATACTCGGAGGGAAAATGCCAGATTTGAGAACTTTTACATTTGTCTATTAAGTTAAAAAGTTACATTGTGATCTATCATCTAGTCCATTCAAAGATAAAATATAATATTGTGTTGTGTGTTTAGAGCCTACAGTGTACTCTGGCCACCAAACAATACATAAAGACTTAAAAATGTAAACATTTTCTTTGGACGGTTCTTTTTCAGTCACAGTGTTTTTAAATCTTAGTGTAACTGTGTGTATACCTTTGTAAGTACAGTATTTTTATTGTTCCCATGGACTGCCTTAGTCTATAAGTTTGCAAGCGTGCTTCTGTGGGTGTAAATGATAAAGGTTGCTCAACCTGGCTTGTAATAAGGTTTGGTCTTTTTCGAGGAGGTTAACCATTTATTTAAAATTAATCTCTCTTGACACCAAAATATATGGCAACATTTAAAAATGTAAAAGTGTGGGCATATCTATTTTTGTAGGGTTTTTGACGTTAATTTGAAAGACCTTATTGTTAAAGGTTTGCCTAATGTAAAACGAAATAAATTCAATTCTGTTGATCAAAGAAGTTGATAGAAATATATTTTGAGGTTTCTAAAGTGTTCAACAATAAGTGACTGGTGATTCTCTGATCTTTAATCAAAGTCAGCCTGACATCTCCTCTGACTAGGATAGGGTTTCGCTGATGCAGTTACATTACAGCATTATGGGAACCCCTCATCCTCTCAGGTGTTTTTTTTTTTTGGGTGTTTTTTTTTTTAGTGCTACAAATGCTTCAGCCACTAGTAATGTACTTGTCTCCTGTAATGTTTATTTTCTAAAAACGTAAACATTAAACAAATTGTTTCAGGTAATTAAGATTCCTTGAATGGGTGTTTGTGGCTGTCAGATTATTGCTGTGCATGAATGTGCTTAATTCTTTTATAAATCTATGAATAAAATAATTTTCATTGAATAAAAATCTGTGTGTATATATATTGTTTATATATAGATATATAGAGTGAGGTCCAGAACTTTGTGTGTGAATGAAATGTTTTTCATAAATTGTCAGCATAACCTAAGTGTGAAAAGAAAAGAAAAAAATCTTTTTACCATACGACACATCTTTCTCTCGAGCTCGAGTAACTATGGCAGGCTTGCCATAAGTAACAGTACTCTATATCTAGTACTGACACTCTTCGTCATCACTTACTGTAAGTAGCACGCGACACTTCTCTAGCCTCGCGAGTTGCGCGTGGATCTTGAGCTGCCTGATAACAATACGGCACTGAACTATGGGAATACCTGAGAAATGCTGCATCTGCCTCTATGAAACCACAGAAAAGATTTAATTCCTCTTTCACGCCACAAAATGAATCTATGTGTCATTTTGGCTTCTCTTCATTTGTTTACCACCACTGGTTTTATTCCAGGTAAGACTGCATTCACTTTAATGACTGTTTTTATTCAGGGATCAGCGTATTTTTCGTATGTATATGTCGACTATTGAACAAGATCAAAATTAAATTTATTTATAGAACTTAATGTTTTACACTCATACTGGATATATGTGTTTCTTTGTATTATTATTTTTTTAATTGCAAATCTGTTGTTGATAAGCTTTTGAATGTTTTGGTGCGTTTGTTTGGTATTTGGTAGACATATTAATGTGAATTTTTAAATACTACACTTGATAAAGATTCTAAATTAAGCATCAGTTTACACATAAACCTCCCTCCAAGAGATTTTGAGATGGACATGTCCCACACTAATCTGGAACATCTGTGGTTTCAACCCTAATGACAAGTGAACAGATGAAATTTGTGTTATATTCTCATCAACCTGATATACTGTTCAAGGGTGTTGACTCACTGATAAATAATTAGTGTTTACAATACAATAGAGGCATGTAGACCAGTAGTCCCAGAAGTAGCCTACCCAGAATTTAACTCTCTTTGGAGATTTTATTTTTTTTAAAGAAAAATATGATAAATGTATTATTAAATTTACTATCTTAAAAGTTTATTTTTTTTTTTTATGTGTGGAAGCTACCCAAATAGTAACTCTATATATGACCCAAAAATTCCATATGCATTATTGCATTATGTCTAAACAAGCATCTTTAATACAAGTGTTTTTGATTAAAAGAATTTGATGCTTTCTGCACACTTGCTCAGTTCATGCTGCAGGACAGTTGAGCTGCCAGCTGGATCTCACACATCCTTTTCACACCACAGCCTCCATTTTTATCTTTCATTAGAGCGCTATTTTGTCTGGCACTTGGGGTGAATTGATTTGCTGGTGAAAGCGCTGACGACACTCATCCTCAGGGAACAGGAGAGAGTAATTGAGTAAACGTGCTTTGTTCACTAGAGTTTCCCTGCAGCACTCGGTGTGGCCATAGTTCAACTAAATATATGGGCAGCAGTTTGAAAGGTTATTGTAGCTCTCCTGTTTCTGGCACTTGTTGGTAAAGTCCGTTAGCAGCACTCTCATTCATCATAATTGAGACATGAGGCTGTCCTGAGCTGGCAGCCAAATCCGATACACAGAGTACACAAAGTTTATAACTTGGAACTACAGTTTAAAAAAAAAAGAAAAATAGTTCACCCAAAAAGAAAATTTGTATAGCATTTACTCACTCTTAGGCCCTCCAAAATGTAGATGAGTTTGTTTCATCTGAACAGATCTGGAGAAATTTAGCATTACATCACTTTCTCTGATGGATCCTCTACAGTGAAAGGGTGCAATCAGAATGAGTGTTCAAACAGCTGATAAAAACAACACAATAATCCACAAGTCACTGACATTTTCATCAATTAACATCTTGTGAAGTGAAAATTTGCATGTTTGTAACATCCGTTCTTTTAACTTTTAAACCGTTGCTTCTGGGTTCTAGCCAAAATGTGGGTCCATAATTCATAAAAAAATGATTCATCCAGTGAAGAAGTGCATGCCTGTTCTCATCTTTCAAAAGCCACTGACAAATTTGTTTAGAACTGTTGTACGACTTGTAAACAGTGCTTGATCTGTGCATTTTTCTTTCCTGATTCAGACAAGACTACTTTTTTACTGGAGGAAATAATTCTATTTCTATTTTTTTAGTTTCTGAACTATTCCTTTAACATCCAACTGGTTACTAATAAGAAAATGAGCAAGTCAAGGCTACTTGTGCTGGATTGCACACTTTTATATCCTGAATAATTTTATTGAAAATGTAATTGTTTTTCCCCATTTATAAAGAAGGAAAACGTGTGTAGCAAATTGTTTTCTTCTAATGCTTTGTTGAATGACGTTATTCTTTATTTGTCTAGTCAAATCCAATTTTCATAAATAATCAGTGAATTTGAGAAATCAGAAAAGCAAATATTTTCACTTTCTTCTATATCAAACAAAGACAATTGTTTGTGGTTTGACTGAAATTGTTCAGAATTATTATTTTTGAGAGGGTAACCATTACTGACTCTATAGAGTGCTGAATGTCTGATGGGATTATTGCCATAGAAAAATGAACAAATGCCTCAGGTGCTCATTTTTCATCAGCTCTGGACACTCACTACTCTATTCCATCACAAGCCACCAAGCTCATTAAGGACATGAGAATAGCAGTTTTACTCAGAATACTCAAGTAATCACCACTTGACTTTGTGTCTTAATTGATTAATCAATGTAAATAAAACAAATCAGTCAAATGTAAATCAATCAAATGTAAATCCACTCTCTCATTTTCCTCTTTGTTTTCGACAGTCTGTTTGTGTGCCCAGGGGAGATATGCATTCAAGCTGCTGAATGATTTATTTGTGAATTACACCAATGCACTGAGGCCTGTGGAGGACACGGACAACATCATTAACGTCACCTTGCAGATCACTCTCTCCCAGATCATTGACATGGTAATGACTCACAGTCAATCACACATTCTTTCTCAGTCTCATTCTCTCTGAGGATTTTTGGGCTCATTTTGCTGCTTTGCCCTTGCTTTGCCCTTTTGAATTGTGCTGTAATGTCTTAGGCACTCTGAGACGGAAATTTGTTACCATTTCACCATGTATTCCCCAGATGATTAATTACAGTGCTTTAACGGTTTAGCTTTACACATTTTCTGACATATGTTTAAATATGCTAATTATTTATATAATTAAGTATATCAATTTATATATTTTATTTATTACATTTTATTTCTACTAGTCTGAAAGAGGACTGAAGCGTATTAACCCAAAATCTCAAAATTGACTAGTGCATGAAAAAAAACTATGGTTTTGCCTGTAGTATCTTGCCTTAAATATCTTAAAACACATGCATGCTAAGAAGTGTAATTTTTGTAATTATATTGTAATTACATTTATAGGCTACACTTTATTTCGATAGTCCACTTTAGACATTCTACTAACTATAAGTAACTACATGTCAACTACGTCAACTAATTCTCATTAATTTGCAACTACATGTCTACTAACTTTCAGAGTAGACTGTTAGGGTAGGTTTAGGGTTAGTAGAATAAGTTGACATGTACTTGCAAAGTTTCTCATAGACAGTATGTTGTATGTTGTGGACCCATCAAAATAAAGTGTTAGAACAGGGGTCGGCAGCCTTTTTGGCATGGCGTGCCATTTTTAATTTTTCTGGGCCCAGTTGCATGAAAGCCCTTAAGCTAAGAAATACCTTAGTTATAAGGTTAAGGGAACCCTTAGTGAAACTTGGGTTGCAAAAAAAATCCTAAGGGTCAATTTAAGAGGCTGTCATTAAGTATTGCCCTTAATTATCTAAGTTTATTTATTTATTTATTGGTTTATTTAATAGGGACCATGCATATTCATGAACATTGGTATATATATATATATATATATATATATATATATATATATATATATATATATATAAAAAAATACACCATGTAAATATGCCAGAATTAGTAACAATAACTACTTTTCATCTGCTTTGTGAAAAGTGTTCCCTTAAGCGTTGCTTCTAAGTCCTTACTTACTTATATTTCACCTTGATAAATTTAAGGGACCAAAACAGCTCCCTTAAGTCATATTTAACTCAGTATCTGCAGGATTTTTAAGCTCAAATGTAAGATTTAAGACATTTTTTAAGACCTGCACAAATAAAATATCATATGAGCGTAGGAGGGCAATGACAGTGGTAACATTAAACTGTAAAATGAGTGTAAAAAGCATGACTTACAAGTTTTCACAAAACAAAAAGTTTTATATAATTTTTTAAGAAAATGAATGAGTTGTATCAATTATTAGGCTATATTAATTTAAACAATTATTATTAATCAATTATTGCATTAATTAAATAACAATATAAATGTAATGTATGTCTTAATTGTTTAGATTTTTATAATGCATTATTTTCTTGTCGATCCACCTTTTCACATTTACAACTCTGCGTGTTTGCAGCGTCAAAACATGGGTTAATGTTCACATTTGGTAAATTTTCCGTCATTGGTCAGCAGGAGGCGCTTTAACTGCAGATACAAAGCGGTTTCCTCGGTAACGACTGTACACAAAGCAGTGCAGAAACTGGCAGCGCTCTTTTATTTGTTTGTGTTTTAGTTGGTTAGGTTTGTATTTTGTTATGTTCTGTTTATTGTCATAGATATATGCATATATGTTTATTGTGAGATGTGGTAACTATAGCAACCGTGGCGCCCATTGCCGTATGTGGCTAGAAACTACTGTGAAACCCTTAGTATAAACACTTAGGTAAGGGTGACTGTTCCGCCCATTGAGTTATGTACTCTGAGTTTTTGCTTGGGACTCCTATTTTGAAAATTACCTGAATAATCAAGAGAGCAGCCATCTTAGTTCAGTTTTGCTTAACTCTCTCAAGCATTACACTACATGTGACTGCTGCTAGTTTTCTGTAATGTTCATGCCTTTGAAAGCATTGTCAGTAAGTGATTTTTTTGTAAAATGTGTCAATTGAGAACATTTTCTTTATTTCCTATGCTATATTTGTAACAATTAAGCGTTATTATATACACTAATTCTTCTTAATGCTTAAACGGTTAATTTTGCCTTTTCAGGCTTTATATGTGAATATGTTTTGCATTCTGTTTATTTATTAGTTTATTTTATTCCTGTATCGTTTTTGATAGTTTCACTCTCATTCAATGCACATTGGAGTAAAAGGAGTTTTGGAAACTATACCCTGGCTCCAGTCTTTATTTGAATGGAGTTTGGCTTGCTGCTGAATTGTGTTCAAACATATGGAAAACACACAAGGAGAGCAGTACAGTGACAGTTAAGACGTTTGTTGCAACACTCTTAAAGAAATCCCTTACCTCAGGCAATTTTTTCCCCTCAGGGATACCCCAAGTCAAATTACTTAAGGACTTTCATGCAACCAGGCCCTGGTTAACCACTGTGCCAATGCCCCTGCAAATGTTCAAAAATAAGTTCTTTTTATTTTCACATTCTCCATTAAAATACCTTCAAAATTATATATGACTTGTTGGAATCGGACAAAAAATTACTGAGCAACAGCCGTTTGAAGGCAATAGAGGCAGCAGATCTGATCTCGAGAAAAATTGAGTTAAAGATTCCAAAGCAGAATCACCAAGCAACGTTGCATATTTTCCTCCAATTCTTTTCTTAATAATAACTACTATATCATTAATCACAATATTGTCAGGATCATGGACTGTTTTTGTTGTGTGTTTTGCTCCCCAGGTGTTCCGTGACCCAGTTTCTCCCTCATGTTAATTGTTAATTTGATTCCAGGTGTCTCTCCTTAGTTCCTTGATTGTCCTGTCTTTAAAAGCCCCAGTCCATTCAGATAGTATTTGTCAGTCCTTGAATGTCTTCCCTGCCTGTGCTCCATGTAACCCTGTTGGATATTAAAGATTCTAGTTTTGTGAATTCTCCATGTCTCCTCGTTCCGTGTTCCTGACTCCCTGAGAAACGTGACAAAAGGACCGACCAAAATACAGTAACCTCCATGTGTTTACCCTCCGTTTTTGTTTCCGCCTTTTTTTCCTCAGTGTTTTGTTTCCGTTGTGTGTATTCCCTATGGATCACCTTTTTCGCCCGGAATACCTCCTCCTCCTGCTGGAGCAGGGGGAGAGATCGCTCGAGGGTCACACCAGACTGTTCCTGGTCCTCTCCAGCCTCACCACCTACCCGGACGACGCACTCTGTGCGTTCTACGATGCCAGCTTGAACTCTGCGTACAGTGCCGTCGTCCGAGGATGGCCCTTGAGCGAACTTCGCCGCCTTTGTGGAGTGGACACTGGCGAGAAACGGATCTCCGTTCCCCACCTGTTCCCAGGAGAATCTCGCCAGTGCCACTCCCAACCCAGTGCCTAGCCCACCATCTCCCCGCTGCACGGAACGCATGACTGAGACCACCGCTAACGGAGAGCCAGAGCCCACCGCGACCGAGCCATCACCGCACGGAGCGACAGCTGAGGATTGCCGCGGAGCCGGAGCTGCAAATGATGTCAGTCAAGGTACGTGAGCCGGCAACAACGCCCGCCTTGAGGGAGAACACCACGGACTGTGTGAGCGCGGAGAGGAGCTCCTCCCCCTGCACCGCGGGTGAGAGTGAGCTGAGTAAGGTGCGTGGATTGTCACAACAAGGGTCGGAGGGCTCCTGTGCCTGCTCCCTGTAAGCGTCATCCAGAGCCTGCGCCTCCTGAGTGCCCTCTAGCACCTGCTCCCTGTAAGCGTCCTCCAGAGCGCCCTCCAGTGTTGGCTCCCGTTCCTGAGGTCAGCCCTGGAAGTCTGGAGGCTCTCAAATGCCCACCCACTCACTCCTGCCTCCTCCACAGCTGTTGTCTGGCAGCCCATCTGCTTGCCCTCAGCCCACCATCTATGTGGTGCGAGCTCGGTGGGACTACCATCCTCCAGCGTTGCCGTGGTCGGAGTTTCCCGCGACTCCACCTCCAGTCTCTGAGGCCCAGACTCCGCCTCGGTCCGTTGACCCCGTCGGCTCCACCATGGCTCCTAGGTCCCTCCTCTCCACTGTGGCCCAGCAGTCCACTAGCTCCGCTGGGCTCCCTCGTCCCTCCGGCACCTTCCGGGAGGGGGCGTTATGTCAGGATCATGGACTGTTTTTGTTGTGTGTTTTGCTCCCCAGGTGTTCCGTGACCCAGTTTCTCCCTCATGTTAATTGTTAATTTGATTCCAGTGTCTCTCCTTAGTTCCTTGATTGTCCTGTCTTTAAAAGCCCCAGTCCATTCAGTTAGTGTTTGTCGGTCCTTGAATGTCTTCCCTGCCTGTGCTCCATGAAACCCTGTTGGATATTAAAGACTCTAGTTTTGTGACTTCTCTGTGTCTCCTCGTTCTGTGTTCCTTACTCCCTGAGAAACGTGACAAAAATAGCTATTTTTATTTTATCTTATTAAAAATAAGAACAAAGATGCAAATTGATTAAAATATTTAATCAAGAGCAGCGAGTGATTCCGTCTTTTCTTTTAATGTAGGATTAAGATTGAGACAGTTCTAGTTTAAGACATGCTGTAATGCATGGATCAAATATAATGTTACACATCAGATTTTCCCCCAACCATTAACTAAACGTTCATGTAGGACATAACAGATTATGATTGTGAATCTCGCCAATACATATTTCGCAATGTTCTTTATCGCGCGCTCGTGGAAAGGCGCGTTTTACCCCTGATGTACACTGCACACGTCTGCGGCGCGTTACGGCTCCAAAGAGGTTTTGTTTTGTTCCGTCCTCCACATGGTGCCAACTAGAAGCGTTTCATAAGCGACGCGGCAGGAATCGCGAGACCGTGTGATTTGCCTGTCCGACGCTGTTTTTCTTGACTTTATTTGTTTTTTGTTTTTCTTTTCTAAGATGGTTGTTTGTTTTGTCCGGTTTAATTGTTTACTACTCATACAACTCTTGCAATTAAACTCCATACTTTGTCCTTTTTGTAATTGTCCTTGTAAAAAGGATTTGTGGTGTCATATAATAATGTGTGTTTTTCAACTTTGAGGATGAACCTCACGTCGTCTATTTCTGGCCTCTTAGGTAGAATATAGTGATGTGAAATACAATTGGGAGTCTGCACAGGGTGTTTATTTTGAAATTGACATGATTTTTGACTTTTATTTTGTATTTGCTGTGCGGTTTGGACGCCGCGTGCGTCAAAAATAGACTAGGCGCCTATATTTAGCGAAGCGGCGGGGAGAGCCGCTTCCGGGACGCTTTTGAAACGTGCCGCGGCGCATCTAGTGTAAACACAAGCATTGACTAGAGTGGCCGCGATCAGCTCCGGTAGCCGCGTCGGAGCCGTAACGCACCGCAGACGCGTGCAGTGTACATCAGGACAGGGGTTAAGGCCCGGGTATACTTCTCTTTCCGCGTTCCATTCCGTCTCGCGCACAACCGCGTCCGCACAGCTTTCAAAGTATACTCAACCGTGGATGAGTGCGGGCGGACGAGCTCAACACATGCGCAGTACCACCTACTTGACTTGCGCTGTCTCAACATTGACCTCGCGCATGTGCTGTTGTATGCGCACCGTCCGCGCGCCGGAATGGGGAGTCAACTCCAAAAGAGTCGATTCCTCGACTCTGAATAGCTCTAGAGTCGGAGTCGACTCCAGCACTGGAATCGACTCGCGTTGTGAGTCGACTCCGAAATCGCGGATGTATTCACTGATTCTCACATCTCTATAGTGTCTGGCAATTGAGTGCAGTATAACAGCAAAGAGTGAACGAAATTAAGTGAGGATCCGTTTGCAGTGCAGTCCTTGAGCGGTGCAGAAGCAGCAGCACGGGCTTATTGTGCTTTCACATAAGACGCCTTTGAGTGCGCTATGATTCGCGCACTGAAAAAAAATGACTCATTGAATTTACTAAATTTTTTTAAGGTAAGTGGTGGCAATCAATTTATTTTAGCTACATTTAAATAAACAAATTTAGTTGAACTAAATTTGTTTATTTAAATGTAGCTAAAATAAATTGATTATTATGATTATTATCCTATGGTGGGAGTCGGGAGTCGGAGTCGACTCCGAAAAACCTGGAACCGAACACCCCTACCGCGCGGTCAAAAAATTGCTTGCACGCGGACGGGGTGCGCGGCTGTCCCTTCTGATGACGAAAATGACGTAATGCGGACGGTGAGCGGACGCGGACGGCCGAAGTATACTTTGGCCTTTATGCA